>SJYX01018725.1:76098-87650 GCA_006410675.1 Oreotragus oreotragus
TCCTGCATTGCAGGCGGATTCTTTACCAACTGAGCTATCAAGGGAAGCCTCTCTCCTTTCCTGGAAACCCTAAAATATATATGTTGGTACACCTTATATTACTCCCATAAAACTTTTATGTTGCTTTTATTTAAAAAATTTGTCTCGCCATCTACTGTTCTGATTGGGTGATTTTCATTATTCTATCTTCAAGATACCTTAGGCATCCCTTATGTCATTTAGCTGGCTATTCATTGCTTCTGGAGTGCTTTTTATCTCAGAAATTGAATATCCATTTTTATCTGGGCCTTCTTTATTATTTCTAGTTTTCTGTCAAATTTATTTGTGTTTGGATCTTTTCTCTTTCCCAATTCAGTATTGATTTTTATTACAAACTTTTTAACTCAGTGTCTGGCAGATTGTATTTGTTTCATTATATGTTCAGGGTCTTTTCTTGCACTATCAGGAGAAGGAAATGGCAAGCCACTCCAGTGTTCTTGCCTGGAGAATCCCAGGGACAGGGGAGCCTGGTGGGCTGCTGTCTCTGGGGCTGCACAGAGTTGGACACAACTGAGTGGCTTAGCAGCAGCAGCAGCAGCAGCAGTTGGGAATAGTTGCTCTGCCTTTTCATTTTACTTAATTTCTCTGTCTCTATGAATTTAGGTGAGACAGTTATCCATTGTGGTCTTAAATTTTTTTTTTTTTTTTTGTAGGAGCATTTTTATGTAGACTGTGTGTATCAAATGTCTTTCGTGTGAAGGCTGGATGTGATGTGGACAACAGCCAAGTTTCCCTTCCGGGTGTGCTGACTGCTATTCCCTTGATAGTGGTTGTGGCTGATGTTGGAGGATCTGCAGCCTCTGCCAGGTGTGAGTTGGGACTTCTCTCTCCTGGGCACAGTCTCCAGCTGCCCTGTCCTGGCAGGGAGTGCTCCCAAGTTGCTGAAGCAGAAACCGTGAAGGCTGGACTCCATTTGGCTCTTTTACTTTTGAGGGTTTTCCCTTCTCCTGCACTGAGGCATCTGCTGCAAAGGAGGAGAGTGCTGAAGTCAGTGGGCTTGAGTGCTTACAGAGTTCACACATACTGTCTCTGTAGCTGTCTGAGGCTCTACTTAGACATGGCCAGCTTCATGTCTGTTCACGTGGGAAGCCCACAGGGGCTTCCCTTGTGGTTGTCCCAGATCTAATGCAAGGTTGTAGCATGTTGTGGGCAGGACCAGAGTATTTGCTTGGCTGGGAGTGGGGATTTCAGTATGTTGGCGGGAGTTTGAGTGACTGTGCTGCCATCAGAGGTCTGGGCTGCTTCTTGGGTGCTGTTTGATTAAATACCAATGATGGCCACTTCCCCTCAACCTGGACCACAACCCAGACCCCCAGGTTACTAGACAAAATCTTCCCCCAGTGTCTGGCTTCCCTAGATCCAGGGCCAAGCTGAGATGTGAAGTGAGTGGGGTTAGGGTGTTTAGACATTTTGGATTGGGGAGGATGACAAGGTGCCAGCCTCTAGGGCACACCTCTTTCCATCTGGTCTGTGGGTAAGCAGTACATGCACACTCCTTGTGAAGGGAGTCTAGGTTTCCCCAGCCCTGCATCTTTCTAGTGGTTCTCCATGCAGCCAGGGAGGTCTGTCCCCTCTGCACAGGGCCCCAGGACTGGGACACCTAGTCTGTGGCTCAACCAGCTCACTCACCAGGGCAAGTTTCTGCCTGGGAAACCTTCCTCTTCCTCCCCTTCCAGGGGTACAAGTCCTGAACTGATGCTCTGTTTCCTGTCTTACCCCATTGTATGCAAACTTTCATGCAGCCCTGTTATGAGCAGGAGTTCTCTGCCCATTTTCAGTTAGTTTTCTATGAGAATTGTTCCATGTGTCCCACGTTTGTAGGGGAAGGTGAACACCACATCCTCTAACTCTATAATCTTGATCCTCCTTCCTAGGTGTTTTAATTGAATTTTATAATTAAAGAAGATTGGCTATAGGCTAGATTTTCTCATATGTCTTTATTTCTGACAGTATTTTCCTTTCAGAATATTTTATCCCCTCCTAAGTGGATAGGATCTCAGGAGAGCAGGCTGAGTGATGGGCTGTGTGAAGTCAGAAAGAAAGAGGGAAATAACTGCAGACACAGTGGCCCTTATTAGACATGGCCTAATGTTGCATCCTGTGACAGAGGATGATTTATTTTTTCCAGTCAAGGTTGTCTTTAATTTCAAAATCCACTGGTGCTATAATTAATCAAAGAATTACTGCCTTGAATAATTTACGTAATAATGCAATGGCATAAGGAGAGTAAAATCTAAATCCTATGTGTGCCACATAGACTGAAGGAGTTAAGAGGCCAGATTTCATGAGCTGACTCATGTTTGGGTTATTTAACAGTTGTTGTTTTTACATCCCCAGGGATTGTAGCCCACCAGGCTTCTCTGTCCACGGGATTTCCCAGGCACGAATACTGGAGTGGGTTGTCATTTTCTTCTTCCCAACCCAAGGATCAAACCTGCATTGACAGGTGGTTTTTTTTTTTTTTTTTTTTTACCACTGAGCTACCTGGGAAGCCCAGCAACTAAGTAGGATACATTCCAGCTGATAAAGCCCAATAGTTTCCTGGAGACAGTTCTCTACAATTTTCTTGATTGACTGAAGCATGTGCATGCATGCCAAGTTGCTTCAGTCATGTCTGACTCTGTGTGACCCCATGGACTGTAGCCTACCAGGGTTCTCCATCCATGGGATTCTCCAGGCAAGAATACTGGAGTGAGTCATCACACCCTTCTCCAGGGGATCTTCCTGACCCAGGTATGTAACAGGTTTCTCTTATATCTCCTGCACTGGCAGGTGGGTTCTTTACTGCTAGTACTACCTGGGAACCCAGTCTGATTCAAGAGAGATCTGGGATATACTGAGGAATTGGCAGTGCTGCAAGATGGCAGGGACCACAGAAGGTTTGGAGCAGCTAATTTATCAACAAATATGAAAGTAGTTCAGCTTTTAAACAATTGGTCCAGCTCTCAAAGTGTGTATTGCCTGAATGTCAATCCTACTTCACGATGAAAATCAAAACAGTATGCTTGGTAGTGAAATCTACTTCCATTCCAGTTTGGGAGCAATTACCAAAGAAAGAGTTATCTTTTCCAAACATTTAATTCTTTGCTGGACTTTCGCATTTTTAAAATGTCATCGGACATTCTGCTTTAAGGGACAGAGCTATTAAGATTTCCTCTAGAGGAGGAAATGTGAACTATGAAGTTAGCCAAGTTACCAAAGAATATATTTTCAATTGAAGATAGGTCAGTGAGGAGGGACGAAGTAATTAGAGGATGAAAGGGAAATAGACAAAGAAAGGTCAGATAATCTTGATGTCACTTGTTAACACCTTGGAATCCTCTATTATTATCAAGTCAAAATAAACAATAAGGAAATTGAAGGCATAATGATTACCTTAGCCACACAAGACTGCTTAAGTGTTCTCTTCTGATTGCAAAGAAGAAGGTCCAAACTTGCCCCTCCTGTAACACTCACCTGTAAGCAACTTTGTTTATTTCTCTTCCTACCTGTATCGATTCAGCTCTATCTTCTTCCACTGTGTTTGGAAGGGAACCCCTTTAAATATATAACCAGACACACTCCAATACTCTGGCCACCTGATGTGAAGGGCTGACTCATTTGGAAAGACCCTGATGCTGGGAAAGATTGAGGGCAGGAAGAGAAGGGGACAACAGAGGATGAGATGGTTGAATGGCATCACCGACTCAATGCACATGGGTTTGGGTGGACTCTGGCAGTTGGTGATGGGCAGGGAGGTCTGGCGTGCTGTGGTTCATGGGGTTGCAAAGAGTTGGACATGACTGAGCGACTGAACTGCACTGAACTGAAGATGCACATACACACACATACTCATGCACATTGTCTTCTTGGTGTTATTTTAAGAATTAACTATTAAGCTTGTTTAAGTATATTGTTGGAGTTCAGGTGGGGTCTGAAATACTGAGAACCAAACACACAAAGCTTCCCTTCTTATCAGCAGAAAAAAAAAAAAATTCCTTCCTTAAGAATTTCAAATTGAGAATTGCTTAGTAAATTACATACACACACATACTCATGCACATTGTCTTCTTGGTGTTATTTTAAGAATTAACTATTAAGCTTGTTTAAGTATATTGTTGGAGTTCAGGTGGGGTCTGAAATACTGAGAACCAAACACACAAAGCTTCCCTTCTTATCAGCAGAAAAAAAAAAAAATTCCTTCCTTAAGAATTTCAAATTGAGAATTGCTTAGTAAATCAAGTGAATTATATGGAATTTCTGTTATGTATGTTATAGTATATGCACACATTTTACCTAATACATATTAATCAATACACACACAGGGAGGCCTGGCATGCTGCAGTCCATGGGTCACCAAGAGTCAGACAGGACTGGGCGACTGAAAAACAACACCACACACTATATTTGTATATGTTACCTAATATACACAAACACTGAGATCAGTGGAGATCAAAGGAAGTATGAATGATTATGATTTTAATGAAAGTGAAGATACTTAAAAGAGAGAGAGCGAGCAAGACAGAGACTGGCTCCATGAAGAACTTGCTAGGAGGGAGCAGGGTTGGGAAGGATTCAGATGCAGAGGGAGGGACCTCAGCTGAGTTCATTAGATCTTTCTCTATCAGAGACCAGGCTGCAGCTCTGTCTGTGAAATCCCTATCTGCACTTTCCTTTTCAGAATTAATTATTTAGAGCCATTTAGTGTGCCAGATTGTTCAGAAAAGAAGAAAGTAATTTTAAGAGTTCATTCCAGAGGCTAAGTTATAAAGTGGTGGAGACAGATCAGTATGAAGTTGAGTTTCAATATAAAACTATTATATGTCTCTACTTTCAAAGGTCTCCTTAGGGTTAAATCCACAGAATGAAAACACAGATAGCACAAGTGGTCTCTCTCGGAGAGATGGAGAGAGCAAGTTGAGGGTGTTGGTGAGCAAAAATGGGTTGATGAGATGTATGAGAGGAGTTCCACAGGAACCATTTCTGCCTGAACTCTGATAAATTAAGAAATAAGACTGTACTGTACTTACTTACTCAGTCATGTCCGACTCTTTGTGACCCCACGGATGGACTGCAGCCTGCCAGCTCCTCTGTTCATGGGGATTCTCCAGGTAAGAATACTGATGTGGGTTGCCATGCCTTCCCCCAGAGGATCTTCCCACCCTAGGGATGGAACTCAGGTCTCCTGCATTGCTGGCAGATTCTTTACTATCTGAGCCACCAGGGAAACCCAGAAATAAGACAAATGGCAAATATTCTGAGGAAGAACTCAGTGATGGAATATACACATTTATTTGTTCAACACCTCTCTCTCCCGCATCCATGTCAGAAATATGGATAAAATTTCAGATGTGCTCCTTTGAAACAGTGTTCTAGGTCACTACTAGAACTGGTCAGAAGTTGAACCCTTTTGCCCACTGTGATCTGAATAAAGATGTATAGGTTAAGAAGAGCACATAGTAACAAAGGTCTTGGTCTATACTTCTTATTACCATGAATTTTGTTTTAAATATTTATTATTTAAATTATTTACATCTTATGTTAATGCAATGATTTGAATAAAGACTGACCTAAGCCAAAGGAAATCTAATTTACATTGTCTCTATACATATAAAACTATTTGACAGATGTGCAAAGTGATATCAGTTACATTTTGGAGAGAAGATCAGAAAGATTAAATGCTGCTGCTGCTGCTGCTGCTGCGTCACTTCAGTCGTGTCCGACTCTGTGTGACCCCATAGACGGCAGCCCACCAGGCTCCCCCGTCCCTGGGATTCTCCAGGCAAGAACACTGGAGTGGGTTGCCATTTCCTTCTCCAATGCATGAAAGAGAAAAGTGAAAGTGAAGTCGCTCAGTCTGTCTGACTGTTAGCGACCGCATGGACTGCAGCCCACCAGGCTACTCCGTCCATTGGATTTTCCAGGCAAGAGTACTGGGGTGGGGTGCCATTGCCTTCCCCGAAGATTAGATGATTTATTATATATTTAACATCTGAATTTATTTTTATAACAAAATATCATACTAGTGTGTAAAGCTGTTTGGGGGCTTCCTTGGTGGGTCAGATGGTAAAGAATCTGTGACTCTGCCTGCAATGTGGGAGATGTGGGTTTGATCCCTGGGTTGGGAAGATCCCCCGGAGAAGGGAATAGCAAACCAATCCGGTATTCTTGTCTGGAGAATTCCATGGCCAGAGGAGGCTGGTGGGGCTAAAGTCCATGAGGTCGCAAAGAGCTGGACCTGACTGAGCAGCTAACACAAAGCTGTGTGGACTATTGTTTGTTAAATTTTATAGCATATTTTCTGAAATAATTAATGATAAATATATTTTAATAATCAACTCTATTCAATTTTCTAAATAGAGTTCCTTAAAAGCTACTTAAGATAAGGTGTTTTAAGAAACTCCCAACTAGACAAAAGAATGCTAAAATGAACAGTTACAGTTTCCATATCATGGCCATTCTATATTAGCAATTCAGAACTGTTGAGAATCACACAATGCAACAATAANTGATAAATATATTTTAATAATCAACTCTATTCAATTTTCTAAATAGAGTTCCTTAAAAGCTACTTAAGATAAGGTGTTTTAAGAAACTCCCAACTAGACAAAAGAATGCTAAAATGAACAGTTACAGTTTCCATATCATGGCCATTCTATATTAGCAATTCAGAACTGTTGAGAATCACACAATGCAACAATAATACCAATACTGAAGTTAATAAATCACTGGCCATTTATTGCATAATTTTAGTTTCAAAGAGCTTTATATTGTGATATCAGTTACTGTCATAATCTGGAGTGTGTTTTTGATATACACAGAAAAATAACTTTGTTTTCCTTTCAGAAAACATTTAAAAAGTGTAGCTGAGTAGTAAATGTTACTGATTATTTTGCCATTGTATTATATGGTGGGGGTAATAAAAAGTACAATTTAAGGCCTTCTAGGATGGATGAGTCTTTTAGTGAATATTCTCAGCTTTTAGTTATTTCCTAAAAGGATAACAAGGAGCAAGAGTAAACCCAGCATGAGACAGTGCTCACAGAGAATGTATCCACTAGAATAGTTGTCTGCCAGAAGCCAAAGTAATCCTCATTACCAGAAGATAATAGCATTAAGAGCTTCAGCATATCTCCATAAATGTTAACATATGTTGTCCTGAACAAGTATAAGAAGACATACAAGAAGATAAGACATGACATAAAACAGAGGAATACAAGAAACTTTTTAAAATNCATTACCAGAAGATAATAGCATTAAGAGCTTCAGCATATCTCCATAAATGTTAACATATGTTGTCCTGAACAAGTATAAGAAGACATACAAGAAGATAAGACATGACATAAAACAGAGGAATACAAGAAACTTTTTAAAATGACACACAGTAAATGCAGATAACTGAGTTCTCAGATACTATTTGCAAAATAGTCAGAAATAATAAATTCAAGGATTTGAAAGACAAGATAGAGAAATTTGTCAGAGAATTAGAAGCTGTATAAAGTTAATTTTAGCCATAATAAAATGCAATACTGAAATTAAGAAATTAAAATAGAAATGTGATGGTAGAAGTTCCACAGTTCAAGTCATTATTGGTGAACCAAAAGATATTTAATGGATCCAAGTAAAGTATATGAATGGAACTTCCCAGAAGGCTCAGTGGCAAAGATTCTGCTTGGCAGTGAGGAGATGCAGGATACTTGGGTTAGGAAAATCTCCTGGAGAAGAGCATGGCAACCCACTCCAGTATTCTTGCCTGGAAGACTCCAAGGACAGAGGCGCATGATGGGCTACACGCCATAGGGTCACAAAGAGTTGGACACGACTGACAGCCTGAGCATACTGCACAAAATATATAGGTAGGGTCTTGGCATGAAGACTAAAAGAGAAAATTGTGAGAAAGACTGTAAGGGATGTAGGGGATATGGTAATGGACAAGTCTAATTGCGGTCTCAAAGAAAAGAGGCAAAATATTTGAAGAGGACTTCCTAAAAGAGAAAACTATCAAACCTCAAGTTCAAGGACTACATATCTCAAATAAACAGCAAATCCAAAGGGAAAAAAAGGCGTATTTTAAAATTACTAAACACCAAAATTAAGGAGAAAACATAAAAAACTTCTAGGAACAAAACATCATACCTTCAAATGAGCAACATTACGTTTATCCACTAACTTCTCAACCCTCCCCACCAAAAAAAAAAAAAAAAATTGCAACCAGAGAGATAAGGACGTGATCTATTTAAACTGATAAAGTAGATATCAATCAACAGTTTTATAACCAGATATCCCTGAAGAATAAAGGAAAAAAACAAAACAAAACATGATTTTAGACAAAAAGAAGCTGAGAGTATCTGTCACCAGCAGAAAAATACAGATGTTTTGCTAACATTTTTCTAGTCCAGCAGGTGCATTATAAATACACTTAAATGGCATTTCTCCATCAAGTTTAGTGAGTAAAGTGTTCTGAATAACTTGATTATCTGGATAACCAACAGGNCCAAAAAAAAAAAAAAAAAAAAAAAATTGCAACCAGAGAGATAAGGACATGATCTCTTTAAACTGATAAAGTAGATATCAATCAACAATTTTATAACCAGATATTCCTGAAGAATAAAGGAAAAAAAAAACCAAAACATGATTTTAGACAAAAAGAAGCTGAGAGTATCTGTCACCAGCAGAAAAATACAGATGTTTTGCTAACATTTTTCTAGTCCAGCAGGTGCATTATAAATACACTTAAATGGCATTTCTCCATCAAGTTTAGTGAGTAAAGTGTTCTGAATAACTTGATTATCTGGATAACCAACAGGTAACTTGGTTTCAGTATTGCTAGTTACTAGTTATTCTTTTGTGATTTACCTATTCAGCTCTGTGTTTCGCTGTTTAATGAACCTTGGGAAAAGGGTAAAACTTCAAGTTCTTTTGTTCTTTTGCTTTTGAAGCATATTTAATGAAAATGGTGTGACTGTTACTTATTAATTTGGGGAAACATGTTCAGTTAGAGCATTTAACCAATTAAAACTATTCCTAAGTGAATCATATTCATTCATTCATTTTGACTGACTACCAGATGAACTGAATATGAGAACTGACTATGAATTGACTATGAGATGAACAGTTTTAGGTTCAGTTAAGTTCAGTTGCTCAGTCATGTCTGACTCTTTGCGACCGCATAAATCACTGCATGCCAGGCCTCCCTGTCCATCACCATCTCCCGGAGTTCACTCAAACTCATGTCCATCGAGTCGATGATGCCAACCAGCCAAGCATCCTCTGTTGTCCCCTTCTCCTCCTGCCCACAATCCCTCCCAACATCAGAGTCTTTTCCAATGAGTCAACTCTTAGCATGACGTGGCCAAAGTATTGGAATTTCAGCTTTAGCATCAGTCCTTCCAATGAACACCCAGGGCTGATCTCCTTTAGAATGGACTGATTGGATCTCCTTGCAGTCCAAAGGACTCTCAAGAGTCTTCTCCAACACCACAGTTCAAAAGCATCAATTCTTTGGCACTCAGCTTTCTTCACAGTCCAACTCTCACATCCNCTTCTTTTAGAATATTTAGAAGCCCCCTTTCTCCTTAAGATGCTTTTCATCTTCCTCACTCACTCTCTTTGAGAGCTATTATTCTCTTATACGACTTTCACAGCATATTGAACCTGGTCTTTAGTCCATCTTCCTGCTCCCCCCTACCCCCGCTGCCCTTTTTAATTCTAGTGCCAGTAGTCCTCTCTGCCATCATTCTGTCCTGCTTTTCTATCTACACATGATAACATTTACCTAGGCTAAATGGTTCCCAGAATTCTAAACACAGTCTGCACAACCTGCTAAATAAAAGATTTTAATAAAGCATTTTCTTGCTAGTTCTACACCCAGTCTTTAACATTGGTTAGCCTAACAAATATAGTGAGCCAAACAAACTCTTCCTATAGGGTGATCGCTCAAGTTGGATGGTATTAAACTAACATGCAAAAATGTTAGAGTCGTATTACTGTTTGCACTATTTCTCTGAGTACACATTTAGAAACATGGACACATTTTTTTGTCCATAAAATATGTACACGTTTCACAAAATCTTAGTATTGGAAGGAGCCCTGAGGATCACCTTGTTGATTATTCAGCTGATGTTGGATCACTTCTGTACTTTGCTCGCCAGGCAAATGTTACCCCAGAGCCGGGAAAGCTCAAGGGGGTGCCCAGCAGGAGACACCGTTGCACAGCTGAACTGTTAGGTAGCTCTCTCACTGTGCTGTATTGAAAGCTGACTCCCTACAGATATTGGCTGTCTTTTCCCCAGCTTTTCCTGAATTTGCAGGTAGCAAGTTTCACGCCTTTTTGGCACAATGTATGTTAGTTGCTCAGTTGTGCCCAACTCTTTGTGATTCCTTGGACTGTAGCCTAATGGGCTCCTCTGTCCATGAAGTTCTCCAGAATACTGGAGTGGGTTGCCATTTCCTTCTCCAGGGGATCTTCCCGACCCAGGGACTGAACCCCAGATTTCCTGCATTGCAGGCAGATTCTCTACTGACGGAGCCGCCAGGGAAACCTCCTATTCTACTCTGTCTGCATCATTAAAATCAGTGTTTAAAAACAACAACAAAAATCTATTTAAGACCCACAAATACCTCATACCCTGTTGTAACTTTGAGTTTACAGCAAGCACAAATAGAAATTCAAACTGAGAGACTTGACCCTCTCTGTTGAAAATAAAGGAAGACTTCCCTCCCCTCCTTTTCCTTAGAGCATTCACTATAGAAAACGTGTGTGAGTATTTCCTTTGCCTCTTTGAAATGTACATATACCCTGTTGTAACTTTGAGTTTACAGCAAGCACAAATAGAAATTCAAACTGAGAGACTTGACCCTCTCTGTTGAAAATAAAGGAAGACTTCCCTCCCCTCCTTTTCCTTAGAGCATTCACTATAGAAAACGTGTGTGAGTATTTCCTTTGCCTCTTTGAAATGTACATGAACCTTTTTAAAGGCTAAATTGTAACCCCTGGATTTTTTTTTCCTAGGACCTTGGAGCCATCTGTTTGAAATATAATAATCAAGAAGCAAGGAGCCCAGCCCTTCTAGTTTCTTGGCTTGAGAGGAGCCAGACCTCAGCAGGTATATGACTCCAAATTGCAAACCCCCTCAGGGCATAAAGATAGGAGACATTTATTTTTTCGTTTAAAGATAGTTAACAAAGAATGGTCATTACCCCAATTCCAAAAGAAATTTAGTTTGAACTCTGCATGACTACGCTGTGAAGTTCTCTTACTTGAAGACTACTTATTTATCCTGAGAACATGTGTGTAATAGGATTTATCTGCTTGGCTAAAAAATAGGGCGGGATTTCTCTCCTCTACAGTCCCTTTAGTGGACTGTCATGTGCATTGCATTATGGTTTAATGCTTACTCAATGGCAAAAGGGATTTCTGTCTCTTCCGCTTTGGGGCAAATTTTACTTTCAAATATACTAATGTTTTAATATAGTTGCCCATCACTGCCAGATGGATTCTCATATATATATATTTAATTGAATGGGTATAGAAA
>SJYX01018725.1:92861-109372 GCA_006410675.1 Oreotragus oreotragus
ATCTTCCCGACCCAGGGACTGAACCCCAGATTTCCTGCATTGCAGGCAGATTCTCTACTGACGGAGCCGCCAGGGAAACCTCCTATTCTACTCTGTCTGCATCATTAAAATCAGTGTTTAAAAACAACAACAAAAATCTATTTAAGACCCACAAATACCTCATACCCTGTTGTAACTTTGAGTTTACAGCAAGCACAAATAGAAATTCAAACTGAGAGACTTGACCCTCTCTGTTGAAAATAAAGGAAGACTTCCCTCCCCTCCTTTTCCTTAGAGCATTCACTATAGAAAACGTGTGTGAGTATTTCCTTTGCCTCTTTGAAATGTACATGAACCTTTTTAAAGGCTAAATTGTAACCCCAGGATTTTTTTTTCCTAGGACCTTGGAGCCATCTGTTTGAAATATAATAATCAAGAAGCAAGGAGCCCAGCCCTTCTAGTTTCTTGGCTTGAGAGGGGCCAGACCTCAGCAGGTATATGACTCCAAATTGCAAACCCCCTCAGGGCATAAAGATAGGAGACATTTATTTTCTCGTTTAAAGATAGTTAACAAAGAATGGTCATTACCCCAATTCCAAAAGAAATTTAGTTTGAACTCTGCATGACTACGCTGTGAAGTTCTCTTACTTGAAGACTACTTATTTATCCTGAGAACATGTGTGTAATAGGATTTATCTGCTTGGCTAAAAAATAGGGCGGGATTTCTCTCCTCTACAGTCCCTTTAGTGGACTGTCATGTGCATTGCATTATGGTTTAATGCTTACTCAATGGCAAAAGGGATTTCTGTCTCTTCCGCTTTGGGGCAAATTTTACTTTCAAATATACTAATGTTTTAATATAGTTGCCCATCACTGCCAGATGGATTCTCATATATATATATTTAATTGAATGGGTATAGAAAGTATTTATAAATGTGATCACAGAATCAGAGCCCATTACTTGTGATGAGAGGCATAGGGAAGGGAAGTTTTCAGGTTACTTTTATTTTTATTTTTTATTGAAGTAGAGTTAATTTACAATGTTGTCTTTATTTCTGATGCACAGCAAAGTGATTCTGTTATACATATGTACACACTCTTTTTTAAAATATTCTTTTTTCCTTATGGTTTATCATAGGATCTTGAATATAGTTCTCTGTGCCATACATTAAGACTTTGTTGTTTATCCATTTTATATGTAACAGCTTACATCAGATTACTTTCAAAATTTGCTTTTAAAAGCAACTTAATGGCATATACTGAGAGTATTTAAGAAATAGCTGATGCTATTACAGAGCCATTAGTTATTATCTCTGCCAATTCACTGAAGATAAAAAATGAGCTGAAAGTTACAGATAAAATATATATGTGTCTGTATGTGTGTATAATATATCTCAAAATAGCTTTAAAATGAGTTTAGAAATTATATGCTGATGACACTAATGTTAAATTTCATGAGATTCTCTAATAAAACAACAGGCCATCATTTTATTTGCCAAAAACTTGAAAAGAACATGCTTTGAAGAAAACTGTATCAAGCCAATAGTGTATATAATAGAATACAAATGTGCAGGGAAAGGGGATAAGTGATATGAAATGGAGTTTGCATATCAACTTTTATATTTTTTCAACATAGCTGAGAACAGACTAAGATGGGTGGTTATTGCTAAGTGAACATCCATCCAATAAGCAGAATGTGAGGTCACAAAATATTGTTTAGCATTTCAGTCAGTGACTTGCAAGGCTGAGTGGGATGTTTGCTCATTAACTCTGCACAGAAATAAAGTACACAGAAATAAAGTATGAAATGATAGAACTCATTTACTCATTTATCCATCTGATAACTCCTGTGCTCTATGCCAGGCACAGAAATAGATACCAGGAATTCCCTGAGAGATGACGTTTCAGTTATTTAAAATATGAGATTATCAGGGAAATATAATCAAATAGAATTTTAATAACAATTATTATCTGTGATAAAGAAGAAAAATGAGTTTTTTGGGAAGGGCTTATAAAGGGGAGGGTACCCTGTGGGGATGGAGGAGAGAATCCCTTAGAAAGTACCATGTGAGGTTCTGTTTGGAGGATAATGGAGGTGGGCAGTGGTGTTGGAGAAGACTCTTGAGAGTCCCCTGGACAGCAAGGAGATCCAACCAGTCCATTCAAAGGAAATCAGTCCTGGGTGTTCATTGGAAGGACTGATGCTGAA
This sequence comes from Oreotragus oreotragus, assembly GCA_006410675.1. NCBI lineage: Eukaryota > Metazoa > Chordata > Mammalia > Artiodactyla > Bovidae > Oreotragus > Oreotragus oreotragus. Next base: position 95,050 of record SJYX01018725.1, read on the forward strand.
GCTGAAACTCCAATATTTGGCCACCTGGTGTGAAGAGCTGACTCATTGGGAAAGACCCTGATGCTAGGAAAGATTGAAGGCGAGAAAAGGGGATGACAGGATGAGATGGTTAGATGGCGTCACCCACTCAATGGACATGAGTCTGAGTAAACTCTGGGAGTTGGTGATGGACAGGGCAGCCTGGCGTGCTGCAGTCCATGGGGTCACAAAGACTGGGACATGACTGAGCGACTGAACTGAAGATACATTAGGTTGAAACAGCAGTGAATGTCAAGGGCCTGAAGCATGAACGAGATGGGCACATTTGAAACCTTCGTGTGACTGGAGGCTAAGAGTGAAGTGTACCTCCTTTGGCAAAATGGATAAATGGATGGACTTGTTTAGCCTTTAAATTTAAAGCTTAAAAATTGGCTTTAGTCAAGGTTCCTGTTTTTTTGATAGAGCCAATTTTGGGGCTCTTATACAATTCCAGAATTTTATATATTTATTCTTTTCACATTATTCCATAATTGCTTATCCTATTTTTTGTAATGAATGACGATTGAAAATAAAGTTGCATGGCTCTTGGCCACATGTATGGACATGAGGAGGAGCTATTTTGGACATTTGAATTTGNAAATTGGCTTTAGTCAAGGTTCCTGTTTTTTTGATAGAGCCAATTTTGGGGCTCTTATACAATTCCAGAGTTTTATATATTTATTCTTTTCACATTATTCCATAATTGCTTATCCTATTTTTTGTAATGAATGATGATTGAAAATAAAGTTGCATGGCTCTTGAACACATGTATGAACACGAGGAGGAGCTATTGCTTTGGACATTTGAATTTGTAATCTCTGTGTGCCATCCAACTGTAGGTATCCGGTGAAGAGTTGGCTACATGGGCTTGAATCCAGAAGAGGGATCTAGGTGGAGAGACGTTTGAGGGACATTAATCTATAATCATATTTTAAATCACTTAAACAGATAGGTTGCTTCAGGAAGAAAAGAAAAAAGTGGAGAAATTAGAAAATTGGATGGTTTTGAACCAGAAGAGGGTGAAGAATGGAGTAAAACCAGACCAATGCTTAGGGAGAGAGTATATCATCTAAAGGAGACAATCAGTAGGACAAAAAAGGGGGAGAAAAGCATCATACTTTGTCAAGAGCTGAGCATGTTAAAATTGGCTTTAGTCAAGGTTCCTGTTTTTTTGATAGAGCCAATTTTGGGGCTCTTATACAATTCCAGAATTTTATATATTTATTCTTTTCACATTATTCCATAATTGCTTATCCTATTTTTTGTAATGAATGACGATTGAAAATAAAGTTGCATGGCTCTTGGCCACATGTATGGACATGAGGAGGAGCTATTTTGGACATTTGAATTTGTAATCTCTGTGTGCCATCCAATTGTAGGTATCCAGTGAAGAGTTGGCTACATGGGCTTGAATCCAGAAGAGGGAATCTAGGTGGAGAGACGTTTCAGGGACATTAATCTATAATCATATTTTAAATCACTTGAACAGATAGGTTGCTTCAGGAAGAAAAGAAAAAAGTGGAGAAATTAGAAAATTGGATGGTTTTGAACTAGAAGAGGGTGAAGAATGGAGTAAAACCAGACCAATGCTTAGGGAGAGAGTATATCATCCAAAGGAGACAATCAGTAGGACAAAAAAGGGGGAGAAAAGCATCATACTTTGTCAAGAGCTGAGCATGTTTCAAGAAAAAGGAGATAGTTAACGTGGTTAAGACAAATACAAGCTTCATTCATGCCATGGAGCTCAGGGTAGAGGCAACATTTGGATCANAAAGGAGACAATCAGTAGGACAAAAAAGGGGGAGAAAAGCATCATACTTTGTCAAGAGCTGAGCATGTTTCAAGAAAAAGGAGATAGTTAACGTGGTTAAGACAAATACAAACTTCATTCATGCCATGGAGCTCAGGGTAGAGGCAACATTTGGATCAGTGTACTAAGGAGTGAGTGGAACGGATAGGAGAAGGTACAGTATTTATGTACAAATGCCTTTTGCTTTTCATCAGAATTTCTCGGCACAAAGAAAGAAAGATTTGAGGGTGAGTGAATGATGGTGATGTGAAGAAACTGGATCAGTGGAAAAGGAAAGTTTGAAGAAAAATTTAAAATTTTTCTTCTGCTTTCAATGGTAAAGGGACATTTCTTCCCCTGGAAAAGGAAAGATCAAGGAGATAGTGAGGGCAAGCAAGTGTGTCAAGGGTCATGGAGGGACATCTGCCGAAGGCTTCAATTTGCTCTGGGTTTCAATCACTAGCTAGAATAAAGGACCATGACATTTCAGAAGTTTCAGGCACTACAAAATCTGATTGGATTTGCAGTCTATAGAGCGTCTATGCTTTTCTCATTTGTGCAAGGCAGTGTCTTTTTATAGTTTCTTAACTAGGTCAAAGCTAAATGGTTCAATTCTCAGCCACTCTAGTTTCTCTTGTTGAGGGGACAGAGCTCTCTGAGGTCTTAGTAATTTCCCTGTTTTGTGTGTTCTTCGTTTTCTCATTGACCCCTTTTTAAACAAGGCTCTAATAGGGTAGTTGATATAAATTAATGTCCACATAGACTACATCTACCTGAGAGAAGCACTGACTAACACACCTGCTCTAAACTTTGTCTGATAGAGACGCCTAGGGTTTCACATAACCTTAGTGAAATCCTAGGTGTCCTAGGATTTCATAAGTTGGATCCTCCCCAACTTATGACGGGGGTTATGCCCCATAAACTCGTCTGACATTGAAAATACTGTAAGTTGAAATGCATTTAATATGCCTGACCTACCAAACATCAGGTTTCCCAGTGGCTCAGTGGTAAACAATCCACCTGCGCATGCAGGAGACTCGAGTTCAATTCCTGGGTCAGGATGATCCCCTGGAGAAGGAAATGGCAATCCACTCCAGTATTCTCTCCGGGAAAAATCCCATGGACAGAGGAGCCTGGTGGGCTACAGTCTAGGGGATCTCAAAGAGCTGGACACAACTTAGCACCTGAACAACAACCTCACCTCACCGCCTAGCTCAGCAAGTGCTCAGAACACTTACACTGTTCTATAGAAAGTGAAGTCGCTCAGTCGTGTCCAACTCTTTGTGACCCCATGGACTGTAGCCCACCAGGCTCCTCTGTCCATGGGATTCTCCAGGCAAGAATACTGGAGTGGGTTGCCATTTCCTTCTCCAGACACTGGTCTATAGTTGGCCAAAATCATTGAACCCAGAGCCTATTTTATTACAAAGTGTTAAGTCCTTCACAAAATGTATTCAATGCTCTACTAAAAGTAAACAACTGCATGCTTGTCTGGGTACAGAATAGTTGTAAGTGTCTTATTGGTTAACACTCTTGATCTTCAGACTGCCTGCGAGCATCGTAAGAGAGTATGTCTCATATTCCAGCATCTTGCTCAGCTTGGAAGAAGTCAAAATTTGCAATATCATTTCTACTGAATGTGATTGCTTCTGCAACATCATAAAGTCAAAGTTTTAAGCTAGACTATTTGTGCTGTTCTGCTTCCCAGGGGAGTCTAAAGTGTGCCAGTGATACAAGAGTGACTATGAGATGTTTTCCACACCATTAGAAGTTTTGCTTGGTAATACTGTGACCTAGAATTTCTTAAACTAGATTTCCATGACATGTGGATGGATGTTATGGGTTCACAGAACCCTGAAATTTCATAAAAATTGCTTGCTCATTGACTTATTTTAGGAAATGGTACAGAGGCTGTTATATTATCAAATGGTGATTATCCTCAGTTTACATAAGACTATATACTATATTTTTCTGATAATTTTTGTAAGGAACCTAAAAATGACAGGTAACATAAAAGTACTCTTGGAATTTACTCTTCTCAGAGATAAATCACTTATGAAAAATTAGTTTATCTAAAATCTGCATGGATCTAATTCCTATTTTCATCAAAATTTCTTTTCTTTCTGATTGTATGATAAATTCATACTACTAGTATAATTTTTATTGCATTAAAGAAAATAGTTATTCAACAAATGTTTAGAAAGCATTTCCTCAGCTAGGAATTATGTCTTCGAGAATAACAATGGATATGGTTATTTGAAATTCATTTTTATGTTCCCAGAAGATTAAAAAAGACTCTGTTTAAAAAATGCCATTTATTTATCCAGGCCTCTGCAGGTGTCTGAGAGAGCTGTAATTATTGTATTAAATTGAATTATTAAAATCATATCCATAATTTTCCCTCCAAATGCAAAACATGTAATATAAGCTAGTGTAAATAGCTTATTATGTCACATTTCAAATAATATTTTAGGTCCTTGAAAGAGGTGAAAAGATTAACTTTAAAATCTTGAGTGAATTTTCAACTAAATTAAGGAACACAAAATTTCTATCCAATATAAGTATTTAAAAAATAAATATTTATGTTTATATGCAAAGAAAGTGCTCACTACTTTCTTAACATATTATTTCAGTGGAATCATTATAAATGCTCAAGTTAATGTTGGATTTTTAGCAATTTTGAGAAAGTTTTTCCTGAATCATTTCTTATGTTAAATGCTATAGCAGTAGTATATGAACAGTGCAGAGCTAAGCGATGTAACTGAAAGCCGTAATTGAGCACATCTCATTCAGATAATCTGAAGTCCTTATGCCTTAGTCTTTGAGAAGGAGAGAGGTCTTCGACTATTACACAGGATACAGGAATTCTAACAGGATAGAAGAAATGTTTTTCTAGAACTTGATAGCATGAAGTGCATTTTTATGCTTCTTCCTTGTTCTTTCTTGAATGTTGAATGCAGTAGTGATGGTAAGATGTCTTAGTTTGAGATTTATTTGTGGAGACTGTCTTAATTTCTCCTCACCTTGGAGAAACCAGAAGGCTCAAAGAGTAACTAGAAAAATAAAGTAAAGGAAAGTGACTTAGGTCAATGTGGTCAGTTAGACTATTCTTCAGAAAGACCATACATACTCATTGTTGCCATGGAAACATACTTTCTTGCTCTGTTCATGTCTAATGTGGATATGTTGCTTGCTTTGGCTAGTGGAATATTAGCAGACATGACTCAGCAAAGGCTTGAAATTTGTCTACACTTTGGGGATTGTTTTCTGGCATCTCTGCTATTGCTAAGAGAATAATTTTCTTTGTGCTAATGTACTTTTGTCAGAAAGAGGAGAGAAACATGAAGTGTAGCCAGATCACCCAGCCAGATCCAGCCTAGACCAGATAAGCCTCAGTTGACTTCAATTTATTGACTTAAATAAATGTGTTTATTATATACTGCTAAGGTTTTTGTGGCTGTTTGTTATGTATCAGCATTGTTGTTGTTCAGTATTATGACATACCTAATCAATAAATACAATAATCTAGCTTACTTATATAGAAAACTTGAAAGAATGAAGCTCAGGAAATGCAAGAAAAGCCAATTGTTTACTGTATTTGTTTTTCTAAAAAAGCAAGAAGATTCCCTGGGACCCAATAGTGGGACCCAGATGCCTCATTGATAAGATAAGAGGTAAGAAAACAAATTTCCAAATATTAAAGGAATAGTAACCTTGGGGGTTGGAATGGCATGTACATTCCCAGGCCTCTTGTTTCAAGACTGATTAATAAGTCTAACATGGAGCACAGAGATCGGATTTTAACCATAAGCCCAAGTCAAAATGAGGCAGGTTGCCCAGAAATAACCAAAGAACACAAATGTCAAGACTGAAGTTCTAAGTTCTTTTAGTAAACATGTGAGTTTCCTCGCAACACTCCCTCAGGAACTTGGTAAAAACAAGATGCTCTGGGTTTCAGATATCCATGATTCTGGTTCCAGTCATGTTCCTTATGGTGGACAAGCAACCACTCTGGGAAGTTCTAAGATCTCGTGTAATATCATAAAAGGGAATCGTAAGAAATCATTTATGTCCTCAAGAAAGTGGATATTCAGTGGATAAGATAAGAGCATAACCTTTGGAAGGAAAGGAAAATAATGTAGTAATTCAGATAGAGGAAAAAATCAATGTTCACTGTCCTTGAATAACAGTTATTCTGTTAGTGCAATTCTCTCTTAACACCAATATTTTAATAACACATTTTAGAAACAATAAAATATTAGCAAACACATAAAGCACATTTAGTTTATATGTGTGATTTCTTTTAATCCTTTCCACCCCCACAAAAATGAGTTAAATCGTTGGGTGGGAAGATCCCCTGGAGTAGGAAATGACAACCAGCTTCCAGTTTCCAGCACCTGTGCCTGGAAAATCCCATGGACAGAGGAGCCTGGTGGATTACAGTCCATGGGGCTGCAAAGATTTGCACATGACTGAGAGCACACACACACACACACACACACACACACACACACATTCTAGCAACAACAAAATCCTTCACAGTACATTCCGATTTTACTTGGATTTTCTATAAGAGGGGGCTGAGAACACAGCTGTGCAACTCACCCATTTCAAACAGCTAAAATGAAGTAACAACTTGTATTTGAATGTTTGCTCCATCTCTACCACCCTTGGTCCTATCCACAACACTATAGTGTCCCTAATCTATAAGGAAAAAAAAAATCTCAGGTCAAAGCCAGTTCACTTTCTACCTTCACTGGAAACATGATGCCTCGAAAGAACTAGAAAGTGTCCCTATGTGAATACTGAAAAAACGCATACAACTCCCCACAGATACAGACTACAATTCGTAAGAGACCTGTCTGTCTCAGTGACAGTACTATAAATTTAGTTGCAAAGCTACAGGTAAGCATTTTGGCATATAGTTTAAATATCATGGGTAATTGCTTATTTGCAAGGCTAAGCCCCTCAAAACATGGATTTCCCCCCCATGTTTATTAGAAGATTTATTAGAAGGCTTATTAGAGGGCCATGATTCATATTTTAAACCTCTCCACTGAAAACTCAAGGATGATTTGCTCTTTTATGCCCCTTGTGGCGAAGTGGTGAAATGACAGGCTGAGCCTGGCTGGTGGCTCCATCACAGCAGATCCATCTGGCCAAATCCTAGTGGACAGATCAAAAATGATTCTGTCAGAGACTATTTTATGCGGTGAAACTCTCGTAAATTTCATAGAACAAAGACAATTTACAACCCAACAAGAGAGACACCAGATATATGTGCTGAAAGAGAAATTTGAAAAGGAAAGTTGTAGCAAAAGGAAGCAGGTGACAGTGATGGATATTTTTCTAAAGAATTACTGTATCTGCTCTCTTTCAGTGTATGCAGACTTGGTTGCTGCAAGTCCTGTTGGTAAGCAGTTTTGTCACATGGATCTTTAAAAGATCAACACAGGTATCCAGGTAAATAAGAACATTTCTGACATGCTTGATTATTGCATGCTGCTTTGTAAAATATTTTGAAGGAAAAATGTGTTGCAAATTCTAAAGTTTGGTTGGTTAATTTCTCAAGTCACTAAATATTTCGATTTTGCACAAGTCCTAGTTTTCATTAGGAGACATATTCAAAAGTGTTTCAGGTATTTCTTTGTAGTCATTTGTTTTGCTAACTTGTGTGCGACCCATTGCAATGCCATGGACTGTAACCCACTACGCTCCTCTGTCCATGAGATTTCCCAGGCGAGAATACTAGAGTAGGTTGCCATTGCCTTCTCTGGGGGATCCTCCCAACCCAGGGATCAAAACCACGTTTCCTTCACTGGCAGGTGGATTCTATACCACTGAGCCACCAATGTTTGATATATGGGTATCTCTCAAAAACATGATGTATCTTTAGTGCATTCTTAGAATATAAACTTGTTTTAAGACATAAACTGTCTACAAATGCATTTATTTTGAACTATATTTTAATCCAAGTCTCCTTTAGGCTAAATCTATTTTCCTAATCTTTTCACTATTTAGAATTAAGAACTTAAACTCAGGAGTGTGTTGGTAAATGTTTAAAAACTGGCTCTGTGGGGGTGCTGGTTTGTCCTGCCTACCAGTTTCTGTGGTGTATATACTCCCACCATGGTTGACTGCAAGCTACTGATGTACTGCCAGCTGACTTGCAGAATTCTTGGATATCTAACAATCAGTCTTCCAGAGCAGATGCCAGTTGGTTCCAGCATCCCACTGGGAAACTCCAAAAATGTTAATTTTTAGCAGTTATTTTTTTTCCTCAGATTTACACATAAAGATTAATCGATGGGAATAACAACATTTCATTTTCAAATGCTCATATTCTCGTTGACCATTTGTATTGTCAGTGGATAAACTGAGTTTATATTAAGACAGTCTAGTGCAGTTCAGTTCAGTTCACTTGCTCAGTAGTGTACGACTCTTTGCAACCCCATGGATTGCAACACGCCAGGCTTCCCTGTCCATCACCAACTCCCAGAGTTTGTTCAAACTCATGTCCATCGAGTCAGTGATGCCATCCAACCATCTCATTCCTTGTCATTCCCTTCTCCTCCCTCCTTCAATCCTTCCCAGCATCAGGGTATTTTCAATTGAGTCAGTTCTTCCCATCAAGTGGCCAAAATATTGGAGCTTCATCTTCAGCATCAGTCCTTCCAATGAATATTCAGGACTGATCTCCTTTAGAATGGACTGGTTGGATCTCCTTGCAGTCCAAGGAATAGTCAAGAGTCTTCTCCAACACCACAGTTCAAAAGCATCAATTCTTCGGCACTCAGCTTTCTTTATATAAAGTCCAACTCTCACAACCATACATGACTACTGGAAAAACCAGAGCTTTAACTAGATAGACCTTTGTTGGCAAAGTAATGTCTCTGCTTTTTAATATGCTGTCTAGGTTGGTCGTAACTTTTCTTCCAAGGAGCAAGCATCTTTTAATTTCATGGCTGCAGTCGCCATCTCCAGTGATTTTGGAGCCCAAGAAAATAAAGTCTGCCACTGTTTCCATTGTTTCTCCGTCTATTGCCATGAAGTGATGGGACCAGATGCCATGATCTTCGTTTTCTGAATGTTGAGTTCTAAGCCAACTTTTTCACTCTCCTCTTTCACTTTCATCAAGAGGCTCTTTAGTTCTTCTCTTTCTGCTATATGTAAGAAAGTCTAGTACAGGAATGGATATTTTGATACAGAGGATCTGTGGAAATATTTTTCTTTTATTAAAAGTTATTATAAATCTAACAGTAAGGACAGTAGATCAGTGGTAATCCATAGATGAGAAGTTATTTAGTTATTGAGTAGAAATGTCTAATATGTGATGAATGCACATTGTTTATTTAGGTTGTTACCATCTGTACTAATGAAAGTAATGAGTCAATAAATACTCTGAAAAAACTTACTGATAAAATACTTGATGGTATCAGATTGTCATGAGATGTGCTAATGCTAGCATATCTCGAGAGATATGGTAGGTTACCTTCCAGACCATTGGAGTAAAGCAAATCACATGAATTTATTGGTTTCCCAGTGCATATAAAACTTAGCTTTGCACTATATTTCAGTCTAATCAGGGTGCAATAGCATTATGCCTAAAAACCAATATTTGACTAAAAAAATACTTTATTGCTGAAAAATGCTGACCATCACTTGAGCCGCTAATGAGTCATAGTCTTGTTGCTGGTGGAGGATCCTGCCTCAGTGTTGATGGCTGCTGACTGCCCAGGTGGTTACTAACGGCTGGGGTGGCCTTGGCCATTTCTTAAACGAGGACAACAATGACAACATTAAACTAAGGCAACAGGAGGTTTTCCACATTGATTGACTGGTCCTTTCACTTGAACACTTAGAGGCCATTGTAGTATTATTATTGGATTTATTTCAATATGTGTGTCTCAGGGACTGGAGGGGCCCTTGGAAAGGGGGAGAGATTGGGGCATGGCTGGTTGGTGGAAAAGTCAGAACACAAAAGCACTTCTAAATTGAGTTTATAGTCTTATATGGGCAGAGTTCATGATGCCCCAATTAAATTATAATAGTAACATCAAAAGTCACTGATCACAGACCATCATAACAAATAGAATAATAAAGAAAAAGTTTAAAATTTTCTGAGAATTACCAAAACATGACACAGGGGTGTGAAGGGAGCAAAGGATGTTGGAAAAACAGTACCAATAGCCTTACAAGATACTGGGTTGCCACACATCTTCAGCTTGCAAAATAAGCAATGCATTATCTGTGAATACTGATGACGTAAAGTGCAGTAGAAAAGGTGTGACTGTAGATTCCTTGAATGTGATTGCTGTGCCACGATAAATTGTACTTCTACTCTCAAAAATGCATCTGGATCCTGATCACTTCTTTTCATCCCCAGTGCTACCACCCTCAAAACAAAGAACTATCAGCTTTCCCCAGGATTTTTGTAATAGTTTCTAAAATATGCTCTCTGTTTCTACTTTTGTTTCTGAACCCTATATTCAACTTGTTCATTTAGAGTGATTTTTTTTCAAAACTGAAAGTCTGATCAGAAAAGGGTTTTGGCTCTCCAATGGATTCTCAACTCACCTCTATTAAAACCAAATTGCTTGCAATGTCTTAAAGGTTTATATGTTGCTATATGATTTAACACCTCTCTATCTAACTTTGTGTCTTAAAACTAAGCTGGTGGCCCATTTTACTCAACAGCTAGGCACTCACCTCCCTGATGTTCCTGCACTCTCTCCAGGAAAGTTCTTGCCTCAGGCTCTTTGAACTGTGATTTCCATGAAATACCATTTTAGGCTGTGGCCCATAGGGTAGCAAAGAGTTGGACACTACTGAAGCGACTTAGCGTGCAGGCACATACACAACTCAGCTCATCACCTATCTTATTTAGGTTTCTGTTGAAAATCACTTTCTCAGGGATTTAAAGTTGCATTTCTCTATCCTTATAGTTTCTACCTTCCTTCATCAGTTTATTTTTCACTTACACTTAAAATAATTTTATATACTCTACATTTTGGCTGTGCCCTAGCTTCCCTGATAGCTCAGACAGTAAAGACTCTACCTGCAGTGCAGAAGACCAGGGTTTGATCCCTGGGCCAGGAAGACCCCCTGGAGGAGGGCATGGCAACCTACTTCAGTACTCTTGCCTGGAAAATTCCCATGGACCGAGGAGCCATGGTGGTCTACCCCTGGTCGGGGGGGGGGGGGGGGCAAAGAGTTGGATAAAGTTACTTCTGCTTCATTGATTACACTAAAGCCTTTGACTGCATGGATCACAACAAACTGTGAATATTTCTCAAAGAGAAGGGAATAGCCAGACCACCTTACCTGACTCNATGGTGGGCTTCCCCGGGTGGGGGGGGGGGGGTGCAAAGAGTTGGATAAAGTTACTTCTGCTTCATTGATTACACTAAAGCCTTTGACTGCATGGATCACAACAAACTGTGAATATTTCTCAAAGAGAAGGGAATAGCCAGACCACCTTACCTGACTCCTGAGAGACCTGTATGCAGGTCAAGAAGCAACAGGTAGAACCAGACATGGAACAATGGTTGGTTCAAAATTGGGAAAGGAGTACATCAAAACTATATATTGTCACCCTGCTTATTTAACTTCTATGCAGAGTATATCATTGGAAATCTCAGGCTGGATGAAGCACAAACTGGAATTGATTGCCAGGAGAAATATCAATAACCTCAGATATGCAGGTGACACCATCCTTATACAAAAAGCAAAGAAGAACTAAAGAGCCTCTTGATGAAAGTGAAAGAGGAGAGTGAAAGAGTTGGCTTAAAAATCAACATTCAGAATACTAAGATCATGGAATCTGGTCCCATCACTTTATGGCAAATAGATGGGGAAACAATGTAAGCAATGACAGATTTTATTTTCTCAGGCTTCAAAATCACTGGAGATGGTGACTGCAGCTATGAAATTAAAAGATGCTTGCTCATTGGAAGAAAAGCTATGACCAACCTAGACAGCATATTAAAAAGCGGAGCTATTACTTTGCTAACAAATATCTGGTAGTCAAAGCTATGTTTTTCCCCTTAGTCATGTATGGATGTGAGAGTTGNGATGGTGACTGCAGCTATGAAATTAAAAGATGCTTGCTCATTGGAAGAAAAGCTATGACCAACCTAGACAGCATATTAAAAAGCGGAGCTATTACTTTGCTAACAAATATCTGGTAGTCAAAGCTATGTTTTTCCCCTTAGTCATGTATGGATGTGAGAGTTGGACCATAGAGGACTGAGCACCAAAGAACTGATGCTTTTGAACTGTGGTGTTGGAGAAGATTCTTGGGAGCCCTTTTGGCTGCAAAGAGATTAAGCCAGTCAATCCTAAAGGAAATCAGTCCTGTGTATTCATTGGTAGGACTGATGCTGAAGCCCCAATACTTTGGCCACCTGATGTGAAGAGCCTACTCTTTAGAAAAGACTCTGATGCTAGGGAAGATAGAAGGCAGGAGGAGAGGGGAATGTCAGAGGATGAGATGGGTGGATGGCATCACTGACCCGATGGACATGAGTTTGAGCAAGCTCCTAGAGATGGTGTAGGACGGGGAAGCCTGGCATGCAGCCATCCATGGGGTTACAAAGAGCTGGACATGATGGAGAGACTGAACAATAACATTTACTTTTATATTTGATTATGATTTGTCTTTCACTGCTAGAGTATAAATAAAATGAAGGAATTTTTTTTCTATTACCATACCCTAGAAGTTTCCTGGTACATAACAGTTGTTGGATAAATATTTGGGGGATAATTGCATAATTTTTGAGAAAAATATTCCCAAGAAAACTTTTTCATTGTGTTATCTATCAAATTTTTTCATTTGATTACAAAACTATGTTATACTGCTCTATGTATTTACTCCCTTGAATAATTAAGCTAAGAAGCCTAAGAGTTGGTTACAAAGATAGCCAGGAGAAAGTGAATAGAATTGTTAAGTTTTCTTATCACCAAGCCCATCACCACAAGCATATTCTCTCCCAAACTGTTGTGTGGAGAGTGGTATCATGGAAATGATAGAAGAGAATGCTCAAAGAAAAAAATCTCCACTGAAATAACCATTAAATTGATAAAACAGCAAAACAAAAACCTCAAAGCAAACAAACAAGAGACCTGAATGAATAAACTTAATCAGGAATTGAAAACATCAGGGGAATGCTAAATGAAGAAAATGACGGCTAAATTTTGCTATTTGAGAGCATCCCTGTCCAGTGACTGAGTAGCTACAAAGAGAATGCAGCAGAGACTTCAGTGACCACACAGGAAAATGAATCCAGTCTCTGCAGCAAATAGTGTGGGAAAGTCATTTAAAAAAAAAAAAAAAAGATGGCTGCAGACCTGCAAATCAACAACAAAAAGTATTTGGGGGAGAGGAGAATCTGCATTTCCAGAGTCACTTTATTCAAATATTCAAAAAGCCTAGTTTTCAGGAAAAACAAGGCAAGACAAAACAAAATGAGGGATAAAAAGAAACAGGGAAGTGTGGCCCATTCACTGGAAAAAAATAATTAACAGAAAACCTCTCTGTGGAAGCCCAAGCATTAAATGCACTAGACAAAAACTTTAAATCAACTGTCTAATATATACGTGAAGACCAAAAGGAACCTTTGAGGAAATAACTAAAGGAAGCTGGGAGAACTATCTATGAACCAACATAGAAAATCAATAAAGAGGTAATATGAACCTAATATTAATTCTGGAACTTAAAAGTGCAGCCACTGAAATAAAACTTTCACTAGATATGTTCAACAGCAGGTTGAGCAGGTATAAGAAAGTATCAGTGAATTTAGTGATTAGACAATTAAAATTTTCCAGTGTAAAGACAGAAAAAAAAACCTGAACTGACATATGGAGAATAATCTAATATACCAACACATGTATTATATGAGTCCCTAAAGAGAAGAGAGTAAAGGGTAGAAAGAATATTTAGGCAAATAATGGTTGAAAAACTCCCAAATTTGACCCAGCTATTCTACTTCTGGGTCAGTTCAGTTCAGTCACTCAGTCGTGTCCGACTCTTTGCGACCCCATGAATCGCAGCACGCCAGGCCTCCCTGTTCATCACCATCTCCCAGAGTTCACTCAGACTCACGTCCATCGAGTCCATGATGCCATCCAGCCATCTCATCCTCAGTCGTCCCCTTCTCCTCCTGCCCCCAATCCCTCCCAGCATCAGAGTCTTTTCCAATGAGTCCACTCTTCTCGTGAGGTGGCCAAAGTACTGGAGTTTCAGCTTTACCATCATTCCTTCCAAAGAAATCCCAGGGTTGATCTCCTTCAGAATGGACTGGTTGGATCTCCTTGCAGTCCAAGGGACTCTCAAGAGTCTTCTCCAACACCGCACTTCAAATGCATCAATTCTTCGGCGCTCAGCTTTCTTCACAGTCCAACTTTCACATCCATACATGACCACAGGAAAAACCATAGCCTTGACTAGGCAGACCTTAGTCGGCAAAGTAATGTCTCTGCTTTTGAATATACTATCCAGGTTGGTCATAACTTTTC
>SJYX01018725.1:113195-147557 GCA_006410675.1 Oreotragus oreotragus
CCCACCCCATATCATCTCTCTGGATCATCCCCGTGCACCAGCCCCAAGCATCCTGTATCCTGTATCAAACGTAGGCTGGCACTTCGTTTCTTAGATGATAGTATACATGTTTCAATGTCATGCTCCCAAATCATCCCACCCTCTCCTCTCCCTCAGAGTCCTGTCAGATAATTTACTAACTTCTCTCCTGTGTGTGCTCAGTTGCTCAATTGTGTCTGACTTGTGGTGACCCCATAGATTGTAGCCTGCCAGGCTCCTGTGTCCATGTGATTTCCCAGGCAAGAACACTGGAGTGGGTGGCCATTTCCTCCTCCAGGAGATCTTCCCGATCGAACCTGTATCTCTTGTGTCTCCTGCATTGGCAGGCGTATTCTTTTCCACTGAGCCTCCTAGACTTGGGGAACTTCAGAATATATAAATGTAAAGGTGAAAAACAGGATCAGGGAAATACTCCCCTTAAAGTATAACCAGTCCCCTTCAACTATATTTCAAAAACAAGGAAGTTGTAATTTTGAGCACATTAAAATCTGAAATGGTGTTTTTAATGGAGCTGGAATTGAAGGAGTTAATTCAGCCAGGCAACAGTAGAATCCAAGTCCAGAATAGATAATATTGGGAAGTGCTGGGAATAAATAACTACAGACCTGTCATGGCTGTGTCTGAATAATGGATTCATTCATTTTGGTATTTTTAATGCAATTGTAAACGGCCGTTTTCCTCACAGTTTAAAGCAGGTTTTCTGACGATTTAGCTATAAGTGTGAAGACCAAATTAACTTGTCACATTTGACTGGCTGAAGTATTTCCCAATCCCATTTTTAGGGTATTGATAAAATCTCAATAATCAAGGCTTAAATCAGGAGGAAGAATGACATTTGCAGGATCACAGAAATGTCCCAAAGATGAAAGATATGAAGAAAATTGGTTAATATATGGTTGTTTATGAAGTGTAGAATCTTATATTAAAAATAAGAACACACAATCCTGGGATTAATGTCAGTAAGTCAATATCCACTGTCAAAAACAGCATTATCATGCAATATTGACTGGCACTTGAATTTTTTTCTTTTATTAAATTAACTCTGTCTCCTTAGAGAGTTGTCTATTTTGAATAAGTTAAATTTACACTCCCCATCTTAAGCCATCTGTCTGAGAATATAGCTAGTTTTGTCTCGGTAGCAGTAAACTGAGTCACAGGTCTGTAAGAATAATACTTAGTGTAGGGACTTTCCTACTGGTCCAGTAGTTAAGCCTCTGTGCTCCTAATGCAGGGGACCTGGGTTCAGTCCCTAGTCGGGGAGCTAGATCCCACATGCTGCAACGAAGACCCAGCACAGTCAAATAAAAACAAATATAAATAAAATATTTTTAAAATAAAAGAATAAAAAAATAGAAAATAAGAGAATAATACCTAGACAGTGTAACAAACCATCATCTTGAGGAGAAGGAAGTTTTCTTATGAAGGTGTACGTCTTCAAATGAACCTTTGGTGGGCAGAGCCAATCCCACCAGCATTATCAGTGGTTAATTTACAGAACTTTTCCTGGGAAATTTTTTAATGAGAGAAGCATCTCCAGTATTTAATAAAATACTTCCATCATGCAGAATCAACTAAATGAACACTGCCTTTGGGTTTCTATTGCTGCTCTAACAAATTAACACATACTTAGCGGTTTAAAAGCAGAGAACCCAAATCAAACAAATTAGGTATTTCACAATTCTGAAGATCAGAAGTCCCGTAGATTCATCTGGCTTCTCCGCTTGAAGTTTCACAAAGCTGATACCAAGGGGGTGGCTGGACGGGGTTCCTTTCTGGAGGTTCCTAGTGGAGGCAGTTTCCAGATGCACTCAGGTGTTAACGGACTTCAGTTCTTTGAAGTGACAGAGCTGAAATCCCTGTTTCCTTGCTTCCTGTTGCCCAGGAGTCATTCTGAGCTTCACTGACGCGACTCATTATGGGTTATCAACAACAATGGTGACTGTATGGTGACTCTTGCTTTTAGATTCTCCCGCCTCGTCTTCCTCCGCAAAAATCTGACTCTTTTGTTTTTCTTTTCCGCTGTTAAATGCTCATGGGATTACAGTGAGCATATTTAACAGTCCAGGCTGATCTTGTTTTAGGGGTAACTGATGAGCAACCTTTGCACAATCTGTGCATGCTCACTCATTTGCATTTGACTCTTTGTGATCTTATGGACTGTACGCTGCCAGGCTTCTCCATCCTTATTTCCCAGGCAAGAATACTGGAGTGGGTAGCCATTTCCGGCCCCAGAGTATCTTCCTGACCCAGAGATCAAATGTGTGTCTCCTGCATTAGCAGGCGAATTCTTTATCGCTGAGCCACCTGAGAAGCCCATACAATCTGTGAAATCTCATAAAATATATAAGGGAATATATTCATTAGGGGACAAATATCATGTGGAATAAAGCCCTATCTACTGAACTACTTTTCTTTTAAAATTTTGCTATTCATCATGGATTGTCTGCTTTAATTTTGACTTTTAAACATTTCACATTAAAATATTTATCCTGACTACTGAGTGTTTTGGTGCCCCATTGGGTTTTCGCATATTAGGCGAATGCCTCATTCACCTTACTATGATTGGGGCATTGTAATATCACTACCCGTCAGTTGGAATTACAAAGGGCATCTCAAATGTATCATGTCCAAAACCAAACTGATTTCCCCATCCAAAACCTGCTCTTCCCTTAGTGTTCCTTATTTCAATAAACACCAATAAATATCATTTCAGTTGACCCAATTACTAGGTCAAAATTCTTAGAATTCATCCTAGATTACTCAATTCACTGTTTCCCAATAACACTCAAAGTGAGATTCAAATACCCCCCTGTGATGTATATGTCCTCTGTAATCTGGCCCTTGGTCTTAACATGTTTTCCCTTGATTACCAACTATAACCACACTGACCCTCCTATTGTTTAACGGATATTCCAAATAAGAACATAACTAGACCTATTTCTTGTGCTGGAAATTTCTTTCAAATTCCACTTAACTGACTCCCTAAATTCATTCACATCCTGCTTAAATGTCACCTTCTCAGACCCTTCCCCAGTCTTTGTGTCTTTGTTCTTTTTTTTTAATCATTACCTGACAACCTACCATAATATTTAACATGTGCTTGTTTTTTCCTATATGAATGCCTCATAAGGACAAATCATGTTTATTTGGTGGTTTTTTTTTTTTTCTCTCAGACATATCTCCAACACCTAGAACAACCCCTGATGCACAGTGCATGCTCCAGATGCTGAAGAAACACTTGTTGATTAATCAGCAGATACATTTAACCCAACTGTATAGAATAAAGTATACTGTGGATTTATGGAACATAAATATGGGCTGATGAAATCTAAAGTCCCTATAATATTTGTGGAAATTTTTAGGTTCTAAAAATTGTTAATCAATTTGTATCAGAGTTTAAAGTGCACTCATAATATAAATGGACCTTTCCTCAATCAGATGATGTCTCCAGGCCAAAGGATTGTAGATTTCTGGATATTCATATTAAGAAATTATGTGCATCAGATCAATGGCATTACAAACAATTTACAAGCAGGAAATTGATGGGCAGAATATTATTAACTTATCTTAATAGTGTATAGCCCCACTTACTGATTTAATAACACAGGATCCATGAATAAACAGGGTCATAAGTTACAAAGTCAAAGTTACATGGTACTGAGTGGATCAGTTGCACAGAGTTCTGGTGTGGAAGTAGTTTGTGGTCTATGTTCCATCAAACTAAATTGAACTATGGATACTCTTTGCTTAGGAATAATCTAATCTTTATTATCTCACCAGAGGTTTATTATATTCATACATGCATTATTGGGTTAGGCACTATGTGGATAGAAATCTGTATAATAAATGTTTCTGTATAATAAAATCTGGGTGTGAGATATTGTATATGTGCACTAAAACCTTACATTTATAGGAATTAAATATACAAAAGTGTATTTAAATGGATAAATAAGTATTGGAGAATCTTTGATATTTAAAACAATTTTTCAGAAGGCAGTGGAGCTATTTTAAGTACACTCATCATTCCTGGGTTACTTAAAATAATTAGATTTTAATAGAACTATCTTGGGATGAAAACAGGTCATTAGAAAAGACCCTGATGCTGAGAAAGANAACAAAAACCTGTATTCACAGTCAGCTCTATGGCTATCAGGGTGTCACTGTTTTTAAATGTTTTTAGTTGAGAGGGATGGGAGGCATGTGGTTTTTCCTTTTTGAAAAATACTATATAGTATGAGTTCATGATGAGGCTTGTGAGGCAAAATCAGGAGGATAGTTTTTAAAATTAAAAAAACAAAAACTACCCTGATTTCAACAATCTTACCTTTGTACTCTCTTTCTTCCATTATCCTCATCCCTATTCTCAATGAAGTAACATCCCTATTGTCAATGAAGTAACTTGCAGTACTTTTACTTTATTCTAAGACATAGCCTATCAAGAGATATACGGTAAAATTACTTATGTGTAAAAGCACTTGGCATTAGTTTCTCCTTGAGTGGGTTCACCACTGAGTAAATAACAGGTGTTTTTAATGCCTTTTATTATCAGGGGTTAAGGTTTTAACTTTTTATCATTTCTTTTACATATATCTAAATTCAAATTTAAAAACATGGTATATTTAATAATTTCTAGTTTCTATTCCTGTTCCGTTCACTCTATTCTTTCCTTCTTCCAATAGAATACTTTTATTTTTTTAAATGTAAATATACACCTTTAAATCTCTTCTAACTTCAGAACGTATTTCTTGAATTGCTGTTATTGCTTTATTCTGTTGTCTTAGTTTTCTTATTTCCCTTCATTCTTTGTCTATTATTTCCCTGTATTCCCTTGCCATTTCCTACTTCTGTGGCATTATTTGTTTACCGTGGCCTATCCATTCTTGCACTCCTTCTAGTTTATTCTTTGTTTGTTGCATAGTTTTTACTTATTTAATGCATTTAAATTTCTTATTCTTCCCCTTGTTCTTTTAGCTTTCTCTTTAATTTTTTATTCTTGCCTAACTGTTGCTTTTCTTAACTTGGCTCAATAGGATTTTGCACTGTTTTTATAATGTCTATTGTTTTATTTATTTTAGCTCATTTAAAAAAGTTTAATTACAATTTTCATTTGTGTGGGGCTTGCTTTGTGACATTCCTTCATTGTCTGTATACAAATTTTCCTGCTTGATTTTTATTCCTTAGCCTGTTATGAGATTTGAATGCAACTCTTTTCTTTTTTAAAATTTATTTGAGTATAGTTGATTTAGAATGTTGTGTTACTTTCTGCCCTACAAAGGGATTCAGTTATACACATATATATTCTTCTTCATAATAGTTTTTATTATGGCTTATCACAGGATTTTGAATATAGTTTGCTCTCCTATACAATAGGACCTTGTTCTTTATCCATTCAGCATATAATCTGTCTCTTATACACATCTAAAGAAAGTCCAAGACTTCCTTAAGGAACACTTCCATTAAAATTTTGCTCATGACTTTATTTCAGTTAATTACGTCCTTTACGTGAAGGATCATGCCTTTATCCACAAGCATGGTATACTGTACATCACTGTGGCTCTTCCATCCTGCTCCATTACATAACTGCAGATCATGGGACTCATACGTGGGCGTCATCTCATCAGGGCCTAGCGTGCATGTGAGTATAATATTCCTACAAACGTATTAGTGGGTGGAAAGACAAATTCCGGATGACCCGAATGAAATAAAATAATAAGACAAAATTCTATATCCCAATACAACATTCTATATCCTCTTCTCTATCGAACAAAAGAAAGCAAAGGAAAACTATGTATACATTCCATGATAGGGAGTGTTGAGTATCTACCCTGTGCTAGTTGCTCTAGGCACGTGACACGTATCAGTGAATAAAAGAGATGAAGAACCTTGCCCTAGTGAAGCATAATTTCTAGCAGAGAAAAGTCAGTGTAAATGTAGCCTAATAAAAAAATCATTATCTAAGATGTTTGGAAAGGATAAAAGTCACAGGTTAGAAAATCTGGGAGTACAACTCAAAGGGGAAATATGCAGTTTCCATGAAACAGATGATCAAGCATTAATTAATCTATGAACACTTATTTTCCTGTAAATTGAAATACTCAAATTTAGTTAGAAAGGCAGATTTTTCAGGAAATTGTAGGAAGTAAACAAAGAATAAAGTTATACCAGTCTAGTTTAGTTTAATTAACAGTAATCAATACTTATCAGCCAAGTTGTCAGCTAAGAGCATTCCGTTCTTATATGTGACTAAAGGCAATGTATACAGTACAAGGTTTGTGCAAAATGACATTCCAGGACAGATCTGAAAGTAGTCCTTGAAATATAAAGAGGAAAATGAAGAGGAAAGATACCGAGATGGTAAGAATGAGTTTGAAGTGCCCTGGACTGCTTTCAGAGAGCCAGTCACAGAGCCGAGAGGAGTAAGGCAGTACTGAGTTCAGAATGAGAGGTCATTTTAAGTCTGAAGTTGTCTGAAATCTGAGGAGCAAAATTCAGTAGGGAACTCCTTAATGTCCTCTCATTGTGGAGAGTGACAAAGGACACTATCTTGACTTACAATGGCATGAACTTGAAATGACAGACAGGCACTAAAGGTGCTATTTTGATCTGAACAGAGGAGTTGTTTTAGTCTGAAGGTGATTGGCAGGATTTAGAGACCTGATTAAATTGTAGCCAAAGCAAAACCTATGTTTCAAAATATCCTTTGTCCTCTAAGAGACACAAGCTGAGAAATTTTAATGTGGTAAAAAGTTGAGGACAACTGTAATTTACTCAGCGTTGAAACGATAAAGAATAAAAAGAGCGTATTTAGACATCAAATCGGATTTCACTGCAGAAAATGAATACCAAGAACGTAAATTTCATTAATATGTTTCCTATTATCAGAAAGACTGCAAGGGGAATCTGGTGAGAATGAGTTATAGACAATGCAGCAGTCTGTGTATAGAAAATCATAAATTATCAATAAGTGATTCATGAAAGAAAACATGAATCAATGCAAAGATTTTTACTTGAATCTTATACTTGAATTTTATTTGAATATTCTTACTCAAATAAAGAGTTTTACTTGAATATTATAACTTGGTTTGATCTTAATGCATTTTGGTAAATGGCAGAAAATAAGAAAAAAGTTTCTCAAATTTAAGTATCAAATGAGGGAATAGGAAATAAAAAAAATTAAAAATGTATTGATTTGATATATTTTTACACCAAGTTATCTGCCAAAGAATTTCTAAAGAAATTCATTGTGATTGAAGTGTTAAATTAGGATGTTACTCCAGGGTTTAAAGTAATGGCAGATCTAAAATCTGTACCTAGATACAACTGACTTTAACAACTTTGTTCTTTTCATAGTGGGATAGGCTACCCACTCCAGTTTTCTTGGGCTTCCGTGGCTCAGCTGGTAAAGAATCTACCTGCAATGCGGGAGACCTGGGCTCGATCCCTGGGTTGGGCCGATCCCCTGGAGAAGGGAAAGGCTACCCACTCCAGTATTCTGGCCTGGAGAGTTCCATAGGCTGTATAGTCCACGGGGTTACAAAGGGTGAGACTAAGCGACTTGGCTTCCACTTTCTTTTCATATCATTCTGTCCTCACTTAAGGGAAAAAGAAATCTATCAGTGTGCAAAAATTTTAGATGTTAATTAATTATAACTTGATTTTATTGCACAAAAGTACTTTCATTGAACAAACTGCATTGAAACCATGAAGTGGAAGTCACTAGGAAAATCATTCACAATTTCATCGCTTTTTAAATGCTTTTTTGTTCTCTGTCATTTATCTAATTATGTTTGTGTTCATGTACATGTACAAATATACTTGTATAGTACGTTTATGTACAATTATGTAGTAGTTACTATTATCTACATACTTTGAGAGTCAGGAGGTGTGTGTGTGTGTGTGTGTGTGTGCACGTGCTCTCAGTTGCTCAGTCCTGTCTGACTCTCTTGCAACCCCATGGACGGCAGCCTGCCAGGCTCCTCTGCCCATGGGATTCTCCAGGCAAGAANGCTTATTTAATTGCTATGCAGAGTACATCATGAGAAACGCTGGACTTGAAGAAACACAAGCTGGAATCAAGATTGCCAGGAGAAGTATCAATAACCTCAGATATGCAGATGACACCACGTTTATGGCAGAAAGTGAAGAGGAACTAAAAAGCCTCTTGAAAGTGAAAGAGGAGAGTGAAAAAGTTGGCTTAAAGCTCAAGATTCAGAAAACGAAGATCATGGCATCTGGTCCCATCACTCCATGGGAAATAGATGGGGAAACAGTGGAAACAGTGTCAGTCTGTTTTGAGCTCTAAAATCACTGCAGATGGTGATTGCAGCCATGAAATTAAAAGATTCTTACTCATTGGAAGAAAAGTTATGACCAACCTAGATAGCATATTCAAAAGCAGAGATATTACTTTGCTGACTAAGTTCCATCTAGTCAAGGCTATGGTTTTTCCTGTGGTCATGTAGGGATGTGAGAGTTGGACTGTGAAGAAGGCTAAGGGCCGAAGAATTGATGCTTTTGAAGTGTGGTGTTGGAGAAGACTCTTGAGAGTCCCTTGGACTGCAAGGAGATCCAACCAGTCCATTCTGAAGGAGATCAACCCTGGAATTTCTTTGGAAGGAGTGATGCTAAAGCTGAAACTCCAGTACTTTGGCCACCTCATGTGAAGAGTTGACTCATTAGAAAAGACTCTGATGCTGGGAGGGATTGGGGGCAGGAGAAGGGGACGACAGATGATGAGATGGCTGGATGACATCACGGACTTGATGGACATGAGTCTGGGTGAACTCTGGGAGTTGGTGATGGACAGGGAGGCCTGGCGTGCTGTGATTCATGGGGTCGCAAAGAGTTGGACACAACTGAGCGACTGAACTGAACTGAACATCCAGCCAAAGATAGTTACATTCATCTTCAGTTAAAATAATAATAACTACCGTTTATTAAGAAGATAGTGAGAGTCAGTGGCTTTGATCAACACATTACATGGATTAACTGTTTAAATCCTTGAAACAACATTAAAAAGCATCGCTATGATTTCATTTCAACCCACAAGGAGATTGATGTGCATGCATGTGTGCTAAGTTGCTTCATTTGTGTCCAATTTTCATGACCCTGTGGACTGTAGCTCACCAGGCTCCTCTGTCAATGGGTATTCTCCAGGTAAGATTACTGGAGTGGGTTGCCATGCCCTCCTCCAGGGGATCTTCCCCACCCAGGGATCAATCCTGCATCTCTTGTATCTCCTACACTGGCAGGCGGGTTCTTTACCACTAGTGCAACCTGGGAAGCCCCCAAAGACATTGGTAGTTGGCGTGACTATCATGTGGACATAACAAAGCCTCAAACCTGGTTTCTACTGGGTTTGTGTATCTCCAAAGCCTTGCTCTTTTCATTGCATTATCACTCATGGAAGAAAAAGTGTTATTCATTTGCAGGGCAGGAATAGAAATGCAGATGTAAAGGAAGGACTTGTGGGTACAGCGGAGGAAGGGGAGGGTGGGAGGAACTGGGAAAATAGCATTGACATATATGCACTACCATGTGTAAAATGGCTAGTGAGAGCTGCTGTACAGCTCAGGGAGCTCAGCTCAGAGCGCTGTGATTCCCAGAGGGATGGGAGAGCGGATGGGAGGGAGGCGCAAGAGGGCGGGAATATACTTATGCATATAGCTGATTCATGTTGTCGTACAGCCGAAACTAACACAACATTCTAAAGCAATTATACACGAATTAAATACAAGCAAAAGCAGCCCTTGCAAGTTATCTATACATGCTGCTGCTGCTGCTAAGTCGTTTCAGTCGTGTCCGACTTTGTGCAGCCCCCAGAGACGGCAGCCCACCAGGCTCCCCCATCCCTGGGGTTCTCCAGGCAAGAACACTGGAATGGGTTGCCATTTCCTTCTCCAGTGCATGAAAGTGAAAAGTGAAAGTGAAGTCGCTCAGTCGTGTCCCACTCTTCGTGACCCCATAGACTGCTGTCCACCAAGCCCTCTGTCCATGGGATTTTCCAGGCAAGAGTACTGGAGTGGGGTGCCATTGCCTTCTCCAGTCTATACATAAAGCCTCTATATTTGTTGAAATCTAGAGTTGGTCATGATGGATATGCTTCTACACAAATAAATGACTGAAAGTCTAACACATCCACCTAGGCTGAGTCTCCCTTTTGACAGTTTGTATTGACACACCCAGCTAGTTTAATAATCACACCCATTTCTTACTGCGATAAAATATCCAAGTATAAGAGGTATCTCTAAGGTTGTCGCTCTGAGTAGTAAGTAAGGATACAGAGTTAGTAAACAAAACCTAATTCCAGAAGTTGTTGGGATAGAATAATTGATGCATCAAAGCAACTGAAGGCTGACTTCTGATCCAGCCATGATGGAGTAGCTGGCTTCAGATTACTTCCCCTAGTAAATAGTTATTCAACTGGCAAATTTATGAAGACACAGTTATTATACAGCAGATCATGCAGGACTTCATGTCTTAAGAGAAATGAAACAAGCTCCACATTTACTGCAACTTTTTGCCTGGAAGCATTTTCTAAACAATGATGCAAAGAGATAAAATACAAGAACAAAAAGCAATCTCAGTAGATGGAGAAAACATAGAATTAAATGTGAAATTGCTAAAGCAGCTAGAATGTGCAAGACATGAGAATAAAGAGGATTTCAAGGTTTACAATGAAGCTACTGTGCTCTAGTATAAAACAGTTAGGAGAGTGTGGTTATTGGCATAAAGATACAAAAAATAGCTCAAAGAAATAGACCAGAGAATCCAGAGAGGAACTCACAAATATATGACCGGTTTTACATTTTAGGCAATATTGTAAACATGGCTAATTAATTTTAATTTTAGACAATAGCACCAAAAGAAATCAATGGGGAAAGAAAATTATTTTCAACAAATGGCGTTGTAAACCCTGGCTATTTTATGGAATAAAATAAGCTTAATTTCTATCTAGAACTAACAAAAAATTACTAGAGATAAATCTTGACCCAAACACGAAAACTATACTTTTGAAGCTTTTAGAAGAAAACCTTGGAGAATATTTTCTTCAAACCGTGGTAAGCGAAGATTTGTTTTGACACAAAAGACACTGTAATGAGCTGTGTGCCCCTTCCCCAAATTCATATGTTGAAGCCCTAATCCCAAAGACCTCAGACTCACCTTATTTGAAAATAGAGTTTTTGCGTACGTAATTAGTTAAATTAAAGTGTGGCCATCAGGACTGCTGCTGCTAAGTCACTCAGTCTTGTCCAGCTCTGTGACCCCATGCTCTGTTGCCAGCCAGGCGCCTGTCCATGGCTTCTTTAAGCAAGGATTCTGGAGTGGGTTGCCATGCGCTCCTCCAGGGGATCTTCCCAACCCAGGCATCAAACCCACCTCTCTTAAGTCGCCTGCATTGGCAGTTGGATTCTTTACCCTTAGTGTCAGCTTGGAAGCAGGCATTAGTTCAAAATTATTGGTGTCCTATGAGGAGGAAATTTGGAAACAGATATGTTCGAAAGGACCACATGAGGCCACATAAAAAAGAGAGCCATTTACAAGGGAAGGAGAAAGGCCTTAGGAGAAATTAACCCATTTTATACTTTTATCTCAAATTTCTACATTTCTGTATTTAATCAGTTGTAATCTGCTGCTGCTGCTACATCGCTTCAGTCATGTCCAACTCTGTGAGACCCCATAGATGGCAGCCCACCAGGCTCCCCTGTCCCTGGAATTCTCCAGGCAGGAACACTGGAGTGGGTTTCCATTTCCTTCTCTAATGCATGAAAGTGAAAAGTGAAAGTGAAGTTGGTTAGTTGTGTCCGACCCTTAGCGACTCCGTGGACTGCAGCCTACCAGGCTCCTCCGTCTGTGGGATTTTCCAGGCAAGAATACTGGAGTGGAGTGCCATTGCCTTCTCCATATTGCAAAACAGACTATAAAAGTGATATATTTAGATAGTCTCTCTATATATACATTAAATTATATATTTATATCTTTGTCTATATTCATATTTTTATGTAACTTTCTGTGATTTGTACAATCATTAGAAGGAAAAATGGCAGATCAAAGATAAACGTTCTCTATGAATTTGGGACTGGCATTGTGCAAAGTAATGTTTTCTACTCCTAAAACCTTTTGGTTTTGAGTACAGCAATCTACCTATGGTAGTTCAGTGACTATTTCTTGATTAATTGGCTTTTCAGTATTGATTGTATGTGGACAGACTTAAATTTGTGGCCTATTCATCACTTTAATAGTTCTTACCATCAATGTGCATTTTTAAAATGATTTATGCATATGTGCAAGGTTCCTGCTTGTGGGTTGCTGGAGACAACAGGATAATTTTTCCAGACATGTTCAGTGACTCCAGAGTCTACTGAACACGTTCACGGATGTTTAGCCATTTTTCTCACATATACTTGATGAAAATCCATAGAGAGTTAGATGAACTGGAAAATACTAAATATAAACTAACTTTTTGGGTAAGTTTTGGTAGCAAACCGATGCTCAGGGATCATGCAGGGTTTCAGTTGGCAGGTGTTCGCACAGGGTCATTTACATATTGTAAGACACAAACACCTGTTTCCACTTAAGTCACTTAAAAGAAGGATGGAAGAAGGTGAATCCTGCCACCTTCCTTAAACTTCTTAATGGCTTCCAGGTGGTAAAAAAGAAATGGCCTAGAGTTTTTATCAAAAATTGTCTTGCTCTACAGATTTTTTTCCATTTTTAAAAGTTTGAGTCTCAAAAAGTGGAATTAACTTTTCCAACGTCTCTGTGAGGAAGAAAACTTTAAACTTTTGATGGTTTCAAAGTCATCTCTGTTTCTTTAGTTTTTCAGAGTTAAATGCTCATGCATTTTATGATTAAAATAAAACTATGGCTTTATTTTCAATGCACCTCCTTATATTCAGCCTTCAGACTTTATTCTGATCAATAGAAAAGATATTGGGCTTTATGCAGTAAACAAGAAATCCTATGTGAAGCTATGAAATATATTCACTACTAACATTTCTTCTGCCTGCTTTACTATCTAATAATTATAGAAACCAATTAGAAAAGAACCTAATTTCACAAAGTCCAAATTCTTCATATTATGGGTATATAAAGAGAGGAATATTTAGTAGAAGAAATATTATGCTTTAGGGATCTTGAACCAGCCCCATCCTTATAATATTATAGATCAGTGCTTCTGATATGCCATTCTGTTCTTTTTTTCAAATATAAACACCCATTTCTGCACACAACATTGAGTTCACATAAACACATGTCTGTATGTAATTTATATGTTCAGCTTATACATATGCATGCATTTCACTAAGGATCTGATGTTAACTCTTGTAAGAAAGACATATTGCTTTGTCAAATTTTCACAGGATGTGAGTGGGGCTAATGAATGAACAAGCTTCCTCAAAAAGAGTTTAAAGTAGTTTTTATTTCTTAATTGATTCTATAGTTTAAGCTTATAAGATCTATTCAAGAATGAATCCTGAATTTGGCAGCTAAACATGTGTATTGTCAAGGGATGCTATGAACTGGGGAGGATGTGTCAAGGACTGGAGCCATACTGGGCACTTTGAAGAAATAGATTTATACATATGAGACATTCAGAAGGCCTCCCCATATTGAGCATGTTTGATTTCTAAACATTGTTAATACTGGTGCCTCTGAGGACCCTGGGCATCTCTCATGACCTTTCACTTTCAAGTGAGATTTCACACTTGCTTTCCTGAACATCTGAGAATAGATTCAATGACAGATCCTTCCAGAGAGAAAAATGAAGGCATATTTGTTCTCCCAGTGGGTGTACCGTATCAATCCACCAACCCGATGTGTCACTTGGGTTGTTCTATGATATGTGTTGATATTCATACTTTGAAAGCAAGACTTATTTCTGATAAAGGTTACAAATGGAATAACATGGGACAAGCTGTTATTCCTTTCTCTGCCTGTTGTAGGATACATATTTGCTCAAGATGCCATAGGTTCACTTACCTTCTGCTATAGCAAGTACTTTAATGGCATGCACACTTTTACAGACAGCTTATGTATGACTGATGAGTCATGGGCCCCCGAACACTATGATCAGATGGCTTAGAAATGCAACATGCACAACTGGGCAAGTGGATGTTGTCTTTGATACTCTCTGAAATCAGAAATATGGGAAGTACTGCTAGAACTCAGGACACCTTTTGGAGATGCTCTTTGGCCAAGTACATTGTCATTCTTTATGGGAAGACTCCATGACCCTCTTTGGAAATCACTTTCATGGGTTTTGAACAGGTACTGAAATATGTCATCTTGACTTAAGTACATCTAAATAATTAGAGACCCCCTCAGTTCAGTTCAGTTGTTGCTCAGTAATGTCCGACTCTTTGTGACCCCATGGACTGCAGCACACCAGGCCTCCCTGTCCATCACCAACTCCCAGAGTTTACTCAAACTCATATCCGTTGAGTCAGTGATGTCATCCAACCATCTCATCCTCTGTCGTCCCCTTCCTCCTACCTTCAATCTTTCCCAGCATCAGTGTCTTTTCCAATGAATCAGTTCTTCATATCAGGTGGTCAAAGTATTGGAGTTTCAGCTTCAGCATCAGTCCTTACAATGAACATGCAGGACTGATTTCCTTTAGGATGGACTGGTTGGATCTCCTTTCAGTCCAAGGGACTCTCAAATGTCTTCTCCAACACCACAGTTCAAAAGCATCAATTCTTTGGCGCTCAGTTTTCTTCACAGTCCAACTCTCACACCCATACATGACTACTGGAAAAGCAATAGGCTTGACTAGATGGACCTTTGTTGGCAAAGTAATGTCTCTGCTTTAGCATACTGTCTAGGTTGGTCATAACTTTCCTTCCAAGGAGTAAGCGTCTTTTAATTTCATGGCTGCAGTCACCAGCTGCAGTGATTTTGGAGCCCCAAAATAAAGTCTGCCACTGTTTCCACTGTTTCCCCATCTATTTTCCATGAAGTGATGCGACCAGATGCCATGATCTTAGTTTTCTGAATGTTGAGCTTTAAGCCAACTTTTTCACTCTCCTCTTTCACTTTCATCAAGAGCCTCTTTAGTTCTTCACTTTCTGCCATAAGGGTGGTGCCATCTGCATATCTGAATTTATTGATTTTTTCCCCCAGCAATCATGATTCCAGCTTTTGCTTCATCCAGCCCAGTGTTTTTCATATACTCTGCATATAAGCTAAATAAGCATGGTGACAATACACAGCCTTGACATACTCTTTTTCCTGTTTGGAACCAGTCTGTTGTTCCATGTCCAGTTCTAACTGTTGCTTCCTGACCTGCATACAGATTTCTCAAGAGGCAGGTCAGAATCCACCTACACATTTATTATTGAAATATTGTATGTTGAATCAAACTGGAAAGTTCCAAGAAGAGTTAAAATTGATATGACTTCCCATAGAATAAGAAATTAGACAATGATTTCTTTCTGTAAAAAATTAAATATTAAGTGAAATGAAATTAGATAGAATAAACTTTACTGTCAAAGGAAATCTCTTTGAAACATTTATTCTGTCTATATATGTAGAATGGACAGACTTAGGTAGAAACGAAAATGGAGGCAGCTAAATATGGTGGACTGGTAGGCAGG
The DNA here is from genome assembly GCA_006410675.1 of Oreotragus oreotragus. Lineage (NCBI taxonomy): Eukaryota > Metazoa > Chordata > Mammalia > Artiodactyla > Bovidae > Oreotragus > Oreotragus oreotragus. The sequence goes on from SJYX01018725.1 coordinate 128,831, forward strand.
CTAGCCACATGGGTACCTTTAGCTGATACAATGACTCAGTAACATATAAAATGTGTGATCATACAATTGTGCCCTTATAAATACTTCTATTCATGAGAATAGCATAGACCTTTGAGTACTGATGTATCTCTCCAACCATCTAGCCAACTTTGGCATAAAAAGCAAAAGGTAATAGTTTTCACTTCTGAGCTCTCTTACCTGTGGATAAGAGTTCCATGAGGGCTGCTTGGGCCAGAGAAGATTGAATATGCTTTTACGAAGAGCAAAGGAAAACAGCAGTGAACCATATCCACTTCTGCTAAACTTAATATTATGTGACTCTTGCGCTTTTTGTCTGCTGTGCTGACAATAAACTGAAATGAAGACAGTTTGTTTTTCTCTCTAGTCCTTAAACCTGGAAGAGCCTGGGTCTGAACTGACATAGTTGAGTCATATGTGGTTTCAGGACCTGTCAATCACTGCCTTAGAGACTTCCTATGTTTTGATAATTAAAAGTCTCATGCTGCCTCTTAGATTATCCAAAACATCTCTTTCAGGTTTCTGCTGAGATCTGCCCTAACTGAATAGCCTCCCGTATCTGCACACTTTTGTTCCTTTTCATTTGCATTGAAATGAGCCTGCGTCTTGTCCCAAATCCCTTATGGTCCCTCTGTGTGCAGTCAATTACATTGAAAAAGCTAATTTGTGCTAAGTTTTTAATGGTCCATTTTACTGCCCTTCTGAGAAATCATATTTATCTACAATACCCATCCTGAGTAATATGGTCAACCTGAAAGAATTACAGTACCGTTGGAGGATAAGACTAATGAACGCATTACACGGAATGAACCACACTTGCCTACCCTCCTAAATCTCTGAAAATGGTGGAGAGGACAGGCATTTATAGGAAGAGTTTCAAAAGAAAGTGGTTGATATAATTGTTGCTGCTAGATCGCTAAAGATAATAATTGCTCAGAGAATTCACAATCCAGCGAGGTTCTTGTCTATTCCGGTATCCTACCATCACTCTCACTGCCTTGATTCCTCCCATTTCAACACACCCATTTCAACAAGCCTCTGTGCCTGGTCATAGGCTATTCCCTTTGCTTGCCATGTCCTTTCTATTTCTTGTAAAATTGTGTTAATTCTTTAAGACCCAGTTAGAATATATCACTTCCTCTTTAAAACACGCTCTATTTTTTTCTCAATAAAACTTAATTTGTGTCTGCTTGTTTTTTGCATAACCTTGGTTCACAAGGTAAATGCAGCAGTTATCACTTTGCATAATAGTTAATCTGATTTTTTTTTCACCCATAGATGGAAACTATTCATTACTTGCAAACATTCCATATGCAACTTTGTATTTTTTTCAGGGGTTAGAACATAGGAAAGCAAATGAATGAATGAACATAAGACCTTATAAAAATATAAAATTGTGAGGGAAAAGGGGAAAAAAAGAACTTCTAGTTGTTACAATAACAGATTACTGGGATGAATAATGTTATGTGTCAACTTGACAAAGCCATAGAGTGCCCAGATATTTGAGTAAACATTTCCAGGTATGTCTGTGGAGATGTTGCCTGATGAGATTAGCATTTGAACTGGTAAACTGAGTAAAGCATATTTGCCTTCTGGTTGTGGATGAGCATCGTCCAGTCTGTTGAGGGCCTGGATGCAAGCAACCAACCAAGGAAGGAAGAATTTGCTCTTCCTGCCTGACTGCTGAGCTGGTAGCTGGTCTTCTCTTGCTCTGAGACTGGGACTTCAGATTTGGACTGGAACTTAGGTCATGATTCTAGAATCTTCAGGTCTTTGGGTTTGGACTGAAACTCTAATACGGGCTTTCCTGGGTCTCTAGCTGGCAAGTGGAAGATTCTGGGACTTCTCCACCTCCATAATCAAATGAGCCAATTCCTTATATTAAATCTCATTCATTTTCTCCCTTTTCATATATCTATGTCTGTCTATCTAATCTTTCTTATCTGTCTGTTGTTGTTGTTTGATTTGTAAGCCATGTCTGACTCTTTGCAGCCCCATAGACTTCAGCATGCTTGGGTCCTCTGTCCTTCATTATCTCTCGGAGTTTGCTCAGATTCAGGTCCATTGAGTCAGTGACGCTATCTAACCATCTCATTCTCTGCTGTGCCCTCCTCCTCTTCCCTTCAATCTTTCCCAGCATCAGGGTCTTTTCCAATGAGTCAGCTCTTTGCATCAGGTAGCCAAAGTACTGAAGCTAAACAGCATCATTCTTTCCAATGAATATTCATGGTTGGATCTATTTAAATATCTACTTGGCTATCTCCTATTAGTTCTGTTCTTCTGGAAAATACTGACTAATATATTACTGTCTTCATCAATTTGGACTGCTATAACAAAAAATCTTATCCTCTGTGGCTTAAACAACAAGCATTTAATTCTTACATTTTTAGAGGCTAAGCAGTCAGAGATTGAAAGTTGGTTGCTGAACCATGAAAGATGCTGGGATTCTTGGCCTCCAGAGGAGGAAAATTCAATCTGGGGCCAGTGATGAGGCTTGATCACTCAGAGCTATTGTGTAATAAAATTTTATTAAAGTGTAACAGAGATAGAGAAAGCTTCTGACATAGACATCAGAAGGGAGCAGAAAGAGTGCCCTCCTGCTAGTCTTTAGCTGCATGGCATATAGCTACTAGCAAGCTGTTAATTATAGAAAGGAAATGTCTCAAAACTGAGAGATTGGCACCAGGCCCCTCACCCACAACATGCATTGAGATAACATTGGAGCCAGGTGAGTCATCCCAGGCCATAAAACTATTGATGTGAATCTTGAAGAAAGGCAGATTTCCAAGCAAATATATAGTTTCATTAAACATAGGTTAGGAGAACAGTGTATGACTAAAACATACTGGTTTGTCAAGTCGATTCTGAGTCTTTAGGGTAAACCAGAACCGACTTGAAGACAGAGTCTGGGGTAAATACATAGTACATTAATATAGCTTAAGACAAAGATTTTCATAAGAAAAATGCATTGGTTAGCTCAAGGTTTGAGAAAAGTTAAGTTCAGGTAGAACCAGGTGTCATTATGGCAACACAAGAGAAATCTCTTTTTAAATTTGTATAGAGAAGGGGAAAAAATATAACACTAGTTTGTTTCCTCCTGCCACTTAAGAGAGAGAGAAAAAATTATCTGACACTTGTAGCCAATTTCCTCCATTTGGAGACCCCTGGCCTGCCTGTCTGTTACCCTGTCAAGAATAAGGTGCCAGAAGATTTGGTATCTCCTGGAAGACTCTTGAGAGTCCCTTGGACTGCAAGGAGATCCAACTAGTCCATTCTGAAGGAGATCAGCCCTGGGATTTCTTTGCTAGGAATGATGCTAAAGCTGAAACTCCAGTACTTTGGCCACCTCATGCGAAGCGTTGACTCATTGGAAAAGACTTTGATGCTGGGAGGGACTGGGGGCAGGAGGAGAAGGGGACGACCGAGGATGAGATGGATGGCATCACTGACTCTGTGGACGTGGGTCTGAGTGAACTCCGGGAGTTGGTGATGGACAGGGAGGCCTGGCGTGCTGCGATTCATGGGGTTGCAAAGAGTCGGACATGACTGAGCGACTGAACTGAACTAAACTGAGAGTCCTTTTCCTAATTTGAAGAGCCTCCTTCTTGCTGTGTCTTCACATAGTGGAGACAGCGAGGATTCTGGTGTCTTCCTCTGCTTATAAGGACACTAATCCCATCATGGGGCACCACCCTCATGTTTTCTTCTAAACTTAATTTCCACCCTAAGGCCTCAAAACCATCACGCTGGGGATCAGGGCTTCATTATATGAATTTGGGGTGAAAACATACATTGTCTACATCAGCTGTGAAGAATGTCCTGTTTCTGCAATAGAGGTATTATAAATATCAACATTAGATATGTTCATAAGTTATGAGATTGGGTTAAAATATTTCTCTGAGCCCAGTATTGTGGACTCCTATGATTTGGTGATGATATATGGGTTCTTAATTTCCTTCTCATACCAAATTTAAAAAAAAAGGAAAGAAAGAAATAAAAAGAGGTTATTCTGACTGCATTTTTCAACAAAAGAGGATGATGATTTCATTTACATAGATTTTCATGAGTGAAGATGAGAGAAAGAGACGTTTATAAGTTTAGTTGCTCTTAATTTATGTCTCACTCATTTATGTCTCACTAAAATTGGAGTGGATCTTGCTTCAAAGAAACTTCAGAACAAAAATTTGTTGACTAATATCAGTCTTAGGTCACCAAGATACCAGACTCTTGGTAACTTCATGATATATTTTGTCTCCGGGAAATATTAGTCTTTTTTTGTTTTAAATGTGGTTTTAATCAGATAATGCTATTATACTTTTTTTTTTCATTTTCTGAACATCTGTTTCTTAATTATTCCCATGTTCATTATTACTTCAAGAAAAGATAAGGTATTTTAATTGTAACTAGGGAGTGATCATTATCCTCATATAGGTGTAAAATAAGAATATATTAAAATCTGGAAGCAAGTTTAAAGAGAAGACTTTTTTGTTATAAAATTTAGAAGTTTTTGTGTCTTGTGTTAGGCTTAAATTAGTGTCATTAAGAAGGATATGTATGGCTTAGTGGATGTAGCTCAAATTTAAAAAACCAAAATCAAACCAAAATATATAATTATTGCACTATTTACAACACATTACAAAGTCTGTAGAGATATCCATATTTTTAGAGATGAAAATTCTATTTTGCATTACAAGATGTGTTAGAGTCCATGAGGATAAAATACAGTAAAGATACATAGCATTTTATATATTATATCAATATAGGACATTTGAACAGAATCACTATGACAAAATAACTGAAATTTGTTTCCAGGTTTAAAGTTGTCTTTTAAATTATTGTTCTCTATTAGTCTAATTAAGCATGGCACATTAAGGACCTAAATTCATAACAATTTGGCTTTNAATACAGTAAAGATACATAGCATTTTATATATTATATCAATATAGGACATTTGAACAGAATCACTATGACAAAATAACTGAAATTTGTTTCCAGGTTTAAAGTTGTCTTTTAAATTATTGTTCTCTATTAGTCTAATTAAGCATGGCACATTAAGGACCTAAATTCATAACAATTTGGCTTTGAAAAAATACATGGAATTCTTTGTTATATCTCTAATTGCATACTGCAGGCTTGTGTTATACTTTTGAACATTCAGATAAATGTATACTAAGAATATGTGCAATATCCAAATTAGTCAGCTATTTAATTTTCTCTGAATAGAGTCTCTCCACCATGGGAGCTAAACATCTTGCTAATTTTGCAATTTATCTGCAGAATACCAATAAATAGCTTTTAGGACTGTGGTGACCCTAAGGAATGATATTTTTGATGATCACACACAAGCTAGAAATTTCTCTTCTCTCCTTTCTCTGTCCATGAGTAAGCGCAGCTATGCTTAATAAAATATTGGTAGAAAATAATATCCTAATACTAGTCCTGTTAATCCCAGGAATTAAGTAAGGCTTGCTTTGCAATAAATCCAGCTGTTAGGGAGTCACAAAGCAAGAATTCTTTCCAGGTTTCCTGCCAGTGACACTGAGGCTAAAATAAATTAATAGTATCTTTGCCATTTCAATTTTCCAAATACAGGCGTTATTACTGAATTTTCCTCTATTCTTTGGAAACAATACGTTATCCCACATTGAATTATGTTCTGTGCATCTATGTTCCTGACAAACACATGCAAGTTCATTGTTTTGTAAAGAGAGGGTAATGCAGATTTGTTGGATATGAAATGCTTAGGTTGCTGCACCCCCTTGAACCTCTGCAGCTAGGGACTGGATTGTTTGCTGAAGTATCATTGGGTCTGTTTGTCCAGTGGTAGGTGATAGGAATTTAAAACCTCCATTCACCATGATGCTAATGGAAATAACTCATACTGTCAATACAAAATAGCAGAATATTCTACTTGTAAAAAGTTGACCGTCACCTCTCAGGTTAAGCATGGCTGGCAAAATCGTAGCATGATGAAGCTTAAGGAAGTATTTTGGAGTCAAAATATAAAAGTTAGAGAAGTTGGAATAGACATACTTTCCCCTTATCCACCAACAATGTACAGCTAAATAGCCCTGGACATTTTGTATAGAACAAACCTTAGGATGCTCTGAGATATGGAGACAAGAAGGCAGCCAGGTTAGGGATTTCAGCTGCCAAGAAATGACACGGTGGTCAGTTCCCTGGGCTTTCATTTTGCTTTATATATTCCACAGTCAAAGCTGAAGAAGGTAGCAATGCAGAAAAGTCAACAGGGGCCGACAAACAAAAACATATAAAAGGAAAACAGCTCCAACAAAAGGCTACTAAGTCTAACCCTAAGACTGCACACAAAGCAAAGATACCTATTCTCAACACTCTTATGCATCATAATGTTGGCAGTTCTACTGAGTGCAATAAGGCAAGAACAGGGCAGGATTAATAAATAAAAAGCATACAGTTAGAGAAGGATTAAAACTCTCCAGATGTAGATAGCATGATTATCTATGTAGAAAATCTCAACAGAACTACTAAAAAAAAAATCCTAGGACTAATAAGTGGGAAAAGGGAATGACAGAGGTCGAGATGGTTGGATGGCATCACNAAAAGCATACAGTTAGAGAAGGATTAAAACTCTCCAGATGTAGATAGCATGATTATCTATGTAGAAAATCTCAACAGAACTATTAAAAAAAAAATCCTAGAACTAATAAGTGGGAAAAGGGAATGACAGAGGTCGAGATGGTTGGATGGCATCACCGACTCAGTGGACATGCAATTGAGAGATGGTGAAGATGGGAGATGGTGAAGGACAGGAAAGCCTGGTGTGCTACAGTCCATGGGATCACAGAGGTGGACACAACCAAGTGACTGAACAACAACCCCCTTTACAGAGTTTTATATATTGACCTTGCCCCACCACCTTTTCTGGAACAGTTCCTCAGAGATATCAGGGGTGCTTTCCCCTGGGCTGCAGTCCTCATTTGCCCCAAATAAAATTTAACTCACAACTCTCACATTGTGCATTTTTTAGTCGACCCTTGTATGAAAAGCAAAAAGAAGAAATTATATTACATTAGAACTGCTAAAAATGTGAGATAAAAATATTAAATATCAAGGCTGGTGAAATAAATCTACAGCAGGAAAATAATATCTAGTAGAGAAGAAAGGTTAAAAATATCTGCTTTTAGATAGAAATAAAGCAATAGAAAAAGTCAAAAGTAGGAGGAAGTAACACAGATAAAAGCAGAAAATAATATAAGTAAACAAAGAGGCAATAAGGAGGATGAACTCATCCCAAAATGTGTTATTAGAAAAAAAATAATGAACTGTAGAACCTCTGGTGGCATTGCTTAAAAAAGAAGACACTTATGGAGGGCAAATAAATAGTATTAGAAGTAAAATGGGACATAATTGTAGCAGAGTAGTAGCCTGAGTAGAAGAGAAATCTGATGTGTAACCATGAAGGGCTTCCCTATGGTTCAATGGGTGAAAAATCTGCCTGCAATGCAGCAGACACAGAAAACCTTGGCTTGATCCCTGGATCGAGAGGATCCCTGGCTTAGGAAATGGCAACCCACTCCAGTATTCTTGCCTGAAAAGCCTCATGGATAAAGGAACCTAGAGGGTCATAGTCCAAAGGGTCGAAAAGAGTCAGACAGGACTGAGCATGCCGGCAGGAGGAAGATGTAATGATTAAAAATGAGGCTATTAGAGCAGGTTGGATATTCATAGAGATAATAAAAAGGTCATGTAGAAGAGAAAGGGATCATTACATGAATAAAATCCTTAAGTAGTCTTTTTTACTATAATGAGATAATTTATAAGCAAAAGAATTTAAAATGTGTACCTTTCCATTAATCACAAAAGTATTATTTAATTCAGATAACAGCAGCTTATTTTGGACCTCTGTACAAATGATTGGGACAAATTTAGTCTTCCTTGATAAAAGCAATTGGTCTTATACTTGGGTCTCAAATTATTAATTTCATTTTATTGTTGCTGTATTTTGATCTGTTTATTAACTTTATTTGAAAAATTTGTGGTTTGTCGGAAATGTGTCAGTTAGTGTAAATTGATCCAGACAATATCAATATACTTTTATTAACATAGTGAGACTACTTGTATCTTGTTTACATTGTGGAGGAAGANTGAAATCCTTTCTACTTATCTCAAAATCTGTCTCTTATACACATCTAGATGTGTATAAGAGACAGGTGTAAATTGATCCAGACAATATCAATATACTTTTATTAACATAGTGAGACTACTTGTATCTTGTTTACATTGTGGAGGAAGATAATTTAGGGAAGGCAGAATTAACTTGTTAATATTATTCAGCAATGTGGAAGCAGGATCAAGGACTAATTGAAGAAAGCTTGAAGGAAAACTTAATGTGGTGCTTCAAAATGTTGCAACAGCTAATATTTCCCTTTCAGAGCTGATAGTTGCAGCTTGTAAAAAGGCCTCAGATAAGTACTGTCTTCTTTTTAACTCTTTAGTGTATCATGCTTGTTATCGGCCACTGTCAATGTGGGTATGGAAAGCAAGAGAGATTTATTAATAAGAATAATAGACTGAGGGTATGAGGATATAGAAGAGGAATTTAAATGATACATTTAAAAAAAAAGCTTTGGAAAGAAATTGTATACTTATACTAAAGTTATTTTTTTTTATTGTTCCTTCTATTTATCATCAAAGTAGGTTTCCACATTTCAGTCTTGCAAATAGGTTCTAACAAATTAATGTATAAAGTGATCCCATGAGGGAAGGAATAGCATTTAAAGCCTTAGGGATTCTGAGATCACCTCACTTATCTGGAAATCACATCTAGAAACCTCAACTTAGGAAAACAGAGAAGTTTAATAAATACATGTGACAATGCTTTCATTATCTCACTCAGAAGACACAGTATCTTTAGATCCTCATTCCAAGACCATTTGTATACAATTCTCATAAGCTTGAATATAAAAATGCACATAGCTATAATAAATTATAGTGGATTTGAGAGACAGTTAAGAAATAAAAGACCAATAAGTGACAGCAAAGATCCTGAAGGTAAGGAATTACACACCATAAGAGTAGTCAATTAACCTGAAAGTGTAGCTTTTCTAGAATCAGAGGCAAGAATTGCATTCAAATAGTCTCAAACATGTCATTAAACTATCTCAACCATTACCACGACGGAAGATTATAAAGAAACTGAATCATCATGTATTAAATTATATGTACTAAATACGTTGAATTTATTTAGAAAACCAAACGCTATCAGTGTCAAAACAGGAACATTTTTCCTCCATATTTTAAGACACTATCTATGTGTCCATGTCTTTTTTCTTTTTTTCCTTCTTCTTTCGTCTCCCTCCCTTCCTTCTTCTCTCTCGTTCACCATAGTTTCTACAAAATATTGTCACCTTGATATCTAGATGCCTGTTTTACTTCTCAAATTAACACCACCTGTAAGAATCATTAATCTAATCATTACTTCCTGTCCCAGCTAATTATAAATGCTGTTGAACAAGACCTGACCTAACATTGATCCATATATGTCCCATTAAAGGTTTCCTTAAAATTCAGCAGACTGCCATTCATCATTGCATTTGCGTATGAATCATCCTTTGCATTTCATTTCATGCTACAGTGCTCAGTTCCAAGCTGATCCTTGGACTAGACTTCCCTCTTCACTCAGTCAACTTTTCAGTGAATAAATCTGCTCCATAATCACAGGTTGCACCTCTCTCTCCAGCTGTTCTAAATATGTTCTATATGGACACATAAACTTCTGGGGAGATTTCTTTAAAAGTTAGTTCAAAGTAAAAATAACCGCCTAAAATGAGAAGTTAAGATTTAATAGGGTTCACACATTTCTTAAAAAAAAATTAAAATTCTGGATGTAAGAATTCATAAATCCTTCACAGTAAAGTGCATCCATTAAGAACATGCACTTTTCAGCTAAAGTGCCTTGGTTTGAATCCTGAAATACATGCCACTTATTAAAATATGAGGTTTATTTAACCTTGTCTTTACAAATGAATAAAGATTGCTTTAATTTAGTCCCTTAGTCGTAGCCGACCCTTTGTGACTTCTTGGACTTCAGCTCACCAGGCTTTTCTGTCCTTCACTATTTCCTGGAGTTTGCTGAAATCCATGACCATCGAGTTGGTGGTGCTATTCAACCATCTTATAGAAGCGACTAGTACATAGCCATAGAAATGTATGCCATTAAAGTTATTATGATTATTATTGCACCAAGGAACAAAATGATGCCTTAATCATTTTTTTTTCACATAGCAAAATTATATCATTCAGAGATTGATTAACAGCTCTCTGTTCCAACGGCTTGGATTTATAATCTCAACGTTTCCAAAAAGGTCATATTCTAAAATAAATACTAAAATTATAACATAGGCGTTCTTAAAACCATCTTAAAACTATATCTAAATAAAATGTTTTAAGGCAAACATAATTGTTATAATTTCCATGTTTACTCTATTATTTAGCTTTTTATTCTCATTACAGTCTTTTACCCTTGATTCCAAAAGGATAAAATCCTGCCCAATTTACTGGAAGTCAAAAAAACTTTATTTTATACTCAAGTGTCAGCTTCAGTTGATTGAAATCCTTTCTACTTATCTCAAAATTGCTACATATATTTTGTTTATTTCAGTCCTCCTGTAGTTTGTGGAAAAAAAAAAAAAAAGGCATGCTCATCAAGGAATAAGTGTAGGAAATATAAGAAAAAGGAGAAGCAAGTGGATAAAAAGGAACAATGAGAGTGGCAGATTTCTTTAAATGTGCCGGTTGCTATGCCATGTGCGGCAAACGTCTCTACACTTTTATTCCCTAGAATGAGTATAAAAGTTAGAGCAACTATTATTAACTCCATTTTATACCCAAGGAAGCTGAGGCATAGAGAATTCAAATATCAATACACTGCCCAACTTTACACAACTAGTAAATGGTGGAGCAAGAGTTCAGACTCAGTTCAAGAATTTGTGCTCTTTCTCTACATGCAGAATCTTCTCAATATCCTTTCTCTGATATTCATTTTTTCCCCTGGAAACTTTTTATCTGCAAAGTATAATGATCAGAAAAATTAAATGCTGGTTGTTCTAACAGGTACATCTGAAAACTCACACGCATGCACACAAACACACAGAATGATATAATTGAATAATTGTATTTATCGCTCAAGTCTCACTCTGATGTGATGCTGCTGTCTGGATGGTGCTCATCTGAGTAGTAAATTAGATGACAAGGCTTCTTCTCTGTTGTGATCAGGCCATTTTCAATTTATTACTGTCACAGTCTCTGGAGGATTTGTCTATATGCCAGGCACTCAGAAACAGAAAAGACTGTAGAATTTTCATCAGTCTGGGCTAAAGATAGCAAAGGTCTTTGGTCTAAGCTTATCACATGAGTGGTCCTAATTTCAAAGGAAGCAACAGAAATAAAGTAATTGAATTCTCAGAAGGAAGAAAAGGCTGTTTTGTTGACTATTTAGCCTTCTCTCCATGAGGGAGAATTAATATTGTAAGAGTGCTTTCTTTTGAATTAAAGAACAATTCCTGAGACTAATCTTCATTTTTGTGTTATCTGTAGGGGTATCTACCTACATATCTATCATTCCATTTATTTTTAATGTGCCCATTGACTCATTTCCTAAGGTTGTAATTAGGCCATTCTCTAATTCATAATCTGACAGGTTGGCCCAGGCTGGTTTATAGCAAGGAATTTGTTATGACAGAGTAAAAGCAAGCCATGGGAAGTACTGTTTACAAATTTGTGGACGAGTACTCTGTTCATTCACCTCTCTTCATACACCTCTCTAAAGGTGCATTTCCCTACTTAAACTTTCTGAAAAAGCCTGAAGTGATGAGATATACATTGCTTCACTGTGTTATCACTAGTTCATTCTCACTCATATAGTCAATCACTCTCTGATGTTTGTTCATAATTCTGTATTTATTCTTGATCCTTACCATTACTTACGGGGATCATGTACTTAGTCACGACTTTCTGTAATCCTTTTGGACTGTGGCTGCCAGGCTCCTCTGTTTCATGGGATTTTCCAGGCAAAGATACTAGGGTGGGTTGTTGTTTCTTTCTCCAGGGGATCTTTCCAACCCAGGGATTGAACCTGCATCTCCTGTGTCTCCTGCCTCATACCTATTCACAAGTGTATGATTCCCATAAGTAATGGTAAGGGGAGAAGATTTCAGAAGGGCATGAAAATAGAAGACAGAGATCCTTGGGTACTATGCTACAGGCCTGCTTCACTTTTAAAACATTCATTACATTTTAAATACTATAAACACTTCTGTCTGGAAGAAAATTCAGGAAAAGAAAATGCTACCTTTTGGTGATGAATAAAATAGGTTGAGAGGCTTCAATTTGAGATCTCCAAGTTAACCACAGAGAAGGAAATGGCAACCCACTCCAGTATTCTTGCCTGGAGAATTCTATGGACAGAGGAACCTGGCGGGCTACAGCCCATGGGGTCGCAAAGGGTCGGCCATGGCAGTTAACCATAGAGTCTTTACACAACTCTTAAGTCTTAGCATGTCCTCCCAACACTAACAGTGGAATAATTTTCTTGAAAGAAATACCAGAACTTTTGTGATTTCCCATGGCAATAATTTACTACTTTGTGTTTATATAGACATTTTGTAGCTTACTTTCTCTCTCTTTTATCTTCAGTGTTTTTCTTCATTAATTGAAAATTCCAAAGTGATCTTGCTTTGATTTTTCTTTCTGGACTGAATGTTCTCTTGTCTTCAAGATGTTCTTGCTAATACATGCTTCAGTGTACAAAAAGATTGCTTTATTTTCAGGGACCTCGTGGAGTATGTGAACTTGATGACTGTCATTGGCATTGAGTGACATTTGTTTAAGGACACAGATAAATGAGTTATGAAATCACAATAATATCATGGTTCTTAGTGGCCATCAGGAATACCTGCATTCTAATATTAAATAAAAAAGTAGTATGGGGGTCTTCCTTAAACACTATGTAATACCACTTGGAATATTTCTTAGTTCTTTTTTCTTCCTTCATAATGTGGAACATTTTTCTTTTGAAGTGAATTATAAAGAATTCATAACACTTTTCATTTTCTTATTTAATTAATAATCAATTGATTTAAGTATTACATACAGCCTATTTTAATACTACTACAAGGCAGAAATAGCATATACATTACATAACATTTAAAGAGGAAACATCACTCTAATACAGAATATTTTATGTAAAATTAGGAAATGTGACTTTTTCCTAAAGGATCTGGCAATTCTTTATATCTCAAAGTAATTTAGGAGGACATTAAAATACATACTAGTAGTATAGGTTTATAGCAATATTAATTTGTTCCTTGATGAAGAAAAATTGAACTCTACATTAGAGCTAATTGATGTAACGTAATGGTGTCTAATATATTATTTAATATATGTGGCATGAATCAAAAAACATTTTTAATTCCTCTGTCTTTAAATATACTGTGATGCAGTTCATCAGGAAAAAAAGTGGGGGGGAGGTTGGCTTCCTGTGTCTGGTGGTTAAGACTCCATGCTTGCCTTGTACAGTACAGCCAAAAATGGGGGTGGGGAGGAGGTTTGCTTTTATATGAAGCAATAATTAATTCATGAATGAATAATTAATTGTTAGTGCTAGAGTGGATTATTGACATCTTGTAATCTAGCCAGTTGGGAGACAACCATGTGACAGCAAACAATAAATGGAACAGGACAAGTTTAAAATAAAGAATAAACTGTAACAGAAACTGGGGTGAGCAGAGAGAGACTAGTAACAAATAATGAGAATTCCAGAGAGTTCGAGAATCACAGATGCAAGGAACAGACACTCTCCCTGGGGCTGAAGTAGAGTGTCAAAAACAGAAGCATCCACAAATCCATATCTTCTCAAAGAGGGAGGCATGTCTGTCCATAGGCTAGTGGATAGTGCTGACATTATTAGGAGACCCTGTGTTTTGCTGAAAGTTCTCACTTTTGTCTTAGGTTCAAAGGACTTGCTAACAAAATAAGCCACTAATCATATACAAATAAATAATACAAATATTTATGAAAGAATTATCTAGCTTACTTTCAATACACTAACATTAAAAGAGAAGAGAAATAGAGTGGATGAAACATCACCAAATTGGGTTTTGATCAACATCCAGAATTAAACAGCTCTGGCAACTTGTGTGACACAGCACATCTGGAGTCCCAACTGGGAAAATGTCCCAGGCAGCATGTCTACTTAGTGGGTGAGACTACAAAGATTGTAATTCGGGGTTCCCATTTATAACCCCAGGGCACAAACTGATATCATCATCAACCAGTGACCAAACTGTAGATTTGGCTTCATGTTCAGTTCAGTTCAGTCGCTCAGTCGTGTCCTACTATTTGCAACCCCATGAATCGCAGCATGCCAGGCCTCCCTGTTCATCACAATCTCCCAAAGTTCACTTAGACTCACATCCATCGAGTCCGTGATGCCATCCAGTCATCTCATCCTCTGTCGTCCCCTTCTCCTCCTGCCCCCAATCCCTCCCAGCATCAGAGTCTTTTCCAATGAGTCAACTCTTCGCATGAGGTGGCCAAAGGACTGGAGTTCCAGCTTCAGCATCATTCCTTCCAAAGAAATCCCAGGGCTGATCTCCTTCAGAAAGGACTGGTTGGATCTCCTTGCAGTCCAAGGGACTCTCAAGAGTCTTCTCCAACACCACAATTCAAAAGCGTCAATACTTTGGCACTCAGCCTTCTTCACAGTCCAACTCTCACATCCATACATGACCATAGGAAAAACCATAGCCTTGACTAGACGGACCTTAGTCGGAAAAGTAATGTCCCTGCTTTTGAATATGCTATCTAGTTGTGTCATAACTTTCCTTCCAAGGAGTAAGCGTCTTTTAATTTCATGGCTGCAGTCACCATCTGCAGTGATTTTGGAGCCCAGAAAAATAAAGTCTGACACCTGTCTCTTATACACATCTAGATGTGTATAAGAGACAGGTACAGGACTTTGTAGGCAATAGCAAAGACTTAAGACTTCTGAGCACCAAGTAATGGGCAGCTATTGAAGTGCTTTAAGCAAGGGAAAACCAAGATGTGCACACGTGTATATTAGTCTGCTCTGGCTACTACAGCAAAATTCCTCAGTCTGGGTACCTTAAACAATAGAAACTTATTTTCTCACAGTTCTCAAGGCTAGTTGTCTCAGATCAAAGTCCAGCAGGGTCAGTTCCAGAAAAAGCTTTCTTCTTCACTTGCAGATAGCCACTTTCTTATTGTGTCCTTACGTGGCCTTTCCTTGGTATATACACAAAAGAGGGGAAAAGAAAAGGGAGAAGAAGAAAGAGAGGAAAAGAGAGGGGGACTGCAAGAGGGAGAGAAAGGGATTAAATGAGCTCTGATGTCACTTCTGAGGAGGGCACTAATCCTATGGGATCAGGACCCTACCCCTCTGACCTTAATTACTTCCTTTTTTCTACATATAGTCACGCTGAGAGTTAGGGAAACAACATATGTTGAATTTAGTCCGTAGCAGTGGGGTGTGTGTGTGTGTGTGTGTGTGTGTGTGTGTGTGTTTAATCACTCTGACATTTGTGTAGACAATAGATTAGAGAGGCACACCAGTCGAACTAGAGAAACCAGTTAAGAGGCTGTTGTGGTAGTTTAGATTCCAAATGCATTTTGGAAGTAGAACCAACAAAGATTGTTGCTGGATTACATGTAGGGATGAAAGAGAGAGAAGTGTCATGAAGGACCTCAGGATTCTTTCTTGGACAACTTAGTGAATAGTTGATAAAAGGAACACTGAAGGAGGAGGTGTGGCATGGGGACTGGGGCATCAGCACAGCTCAGCTGGTCTCCCTCCCTTCAGTTTTTCTATCTAGAATCCATCTTTCATATCCATTATTTTTGAGCAATGCAACTTTGATCATGTTATCCCCCTGCTTCAAATATATGTGTGTGTGCACACACATGTGCATGCACACACACACCCTCCCAGAGCTTGCTGCTGCTGCTGCTAAGTCGCTTCAGTCGTGTCCAACTTTGTGCGACCCCATGGACTGTAGCCTACCAGGCTCCCCTGTCCCTGGGATTCTCCAGGCAAGAACACTGGAGTGGGTTGCCATTTCCTTCTCCAGTGCATGAAAGTGAAAAGTGAAAGTGAGGTCACTCAGTCGTGTCAAACTCCTAGCGATCCCATGGATTGCAGCCTACCAGGCTCCTCTGTCCCTGGGATTCTCCAGGCAAGAACACTGGAGTGGGTTGCCACTTCCTTCTCCACTCCCAGAGCTTACAGATCCAAAATTCTTAGCAGAGCACACAGAATCCTTCTAGATTGGACCCTAGTCTTTATTTCTCACTGCCCTGAACCATGGTTCCAGCCAAGTGTTTGACCAAGATATTCCTGTACCATGAATATCCCTCCTCCCACATGACTGCCTGATGAAATCCTACTCTTCCTTCAAGTTCCAACTCCCATGTCTTTCGTAAAGTCTTCTTGGCCACCCCTCCCCTCCATAGTCAATCACTTCTTTCTCTGGGATCCTATAGCACCTGATTCATACTAACAGTCTCTGACTTATGATGGTTCAACTTACAATTTTTTGACTTTATGATGGTGTGAATGTGATACATAATCAATAGAAACATACTTCAAATTTTGAATTTTTATCTTTTCCCAGGCTAGCAGAATGTGGTACAATAGTCTCTGGTGATGCTAGGCAATGGCAGCAAGCCATAGCTCCTAGTCAGCCACGTGATCACAAGAGTAAATAACTGATGCACTTATAAACCATTCTATACCCATACACCATTCTGTTTTTCAGTACAGTATTCTAAAAATTACATGAGATATTTAACACTTTGTTACAAAATATGCTTTGTGTTAGGTTATTTTGCCCAATGTAGGCTAATGTAAGTGTTCTGAGTATGGTTAAAATAGGTGAAGCTAAGCTATAATGTTCAGTAGGTTAGGTGTATTAAATGCATTTTTGACTTAAAGTGTTTTCAACTTGCAATGGATTTATCAGGATGTAACTGCATCATAAGTTGAGGAAGATCTGTAGTTGTCTGAGACGTTATCATACAGCATTGTTGTTCATTCACGAAGCCATGTCCGACTCTTTGCAACCCCATGAACTGCACCACACCAGGCTTCCCTGTCCTTCACTATCTCTAGGAGTTTGCTCAAACTATCATATTGCATTAGAATTCATTTACTCACCTGTTTTCCCCCAAGTAAAATAAGTACAAGGGCAGAAACTGTCTGGTGCTTCTCTCCATCCCAAATTCCTATAACAGTGCCTGGAAAGAAGTAGGTACTCAGAGATAACGATGATAATAATAACAGCAAACACTCATAGAGTGATTAGTATGTGCCTGGAGCTGTTCTAAGTGCTTTAGATGCATTCACACATTTGTATCCTCAACAATTTTTTTATTAGTCCCATTTCATAGATGGCTTGCCCAAGTTGGCAGAATGAACTAAGCGGCAGATCCAGGACTCAGACCCAGGCATGCTGGCTCTGGAGTCTAAGCTCTTCCCTACTGCACTGCACAGTATCCCAATGTTTTGGGTTGTTCACTGCTGGTCTCCAGACTTTCTTTCCAGCAGGTCAGTCTTTATCTCTTCCCATTCTACTGTTTCCCAATTGGTTATTTACTTGGAGCCTGGGAGCTGCTTCGATGATAACACCAGGGAGCACAGGAATTTCTCTACTAAAACCAGAGGCTACAGCAGGAATAGAGCTACAGAAACTTTCCCTGCCCCATCCACCCTTCCCCTTTTTCCTATTACCCCACTCTTCGAGCACCAGATGCTTGCTTTCTTCTGCCTTAGGAATAGGCCAAAGGGTTTTCTTCTTTCTTCCGAGTCTCATTTTTCTAACCTACTTAACTGCTGGCTCCTCCCTGCCCAACTTTTTGTAGTCTAGGAACTAGGCTTAGCTAACTCCTGCAAACTCCAGTTCACACATAGGCTCAAATTGAATGTGTGCCCTGTAATGCCCCCAGCTGGCCTATTTCATTTTGTTCTGCCCAACATTTTGTTTCATTTAGTTTGGGTTTTGAGGCCAAGTAGAATTTTCAGTTTTGATTCCCTCAAGAGAAAGAGGTCCCTATCTTTCTATTATGAGCTAGTGCTAGAGTGGAGCCTTCACCAACACCCCCAGATGAGATAGCACATATAAACAGAAGGTGGCAGGTAGAGTATCAACAGCACAGTTGTGTTTACTCCCCCACTTTGCATTCTTTCAGCATTTATGAACTGGATTCTGTGCACTTTTTTTTTTTTTCAGATTTTGAGAATTCTTAGAAGGGGAAAGTTATAGTAGGATAAAAGTATGGCTCCTGAAGTCAGATACTCCCACCATTTACTAACTGTGTGACCTAAGGAAGTTAATTAACCTCTCTGTGCCTCAATTTCCTCATCTATAAAATGGAGCTAATATAGTACCTACTTAATAAGGTGTTTGTAAGGATCATTGAAAAAGCAAGAAAGTTCCAGAAAAACATCTATTTCTGCTTTATTGACTATGCCAAAGCCTTTGACTGTGTGGATCACAATAAACTGTGGAAAATTCTGAAAGAGATGGAAATACCAGATCACCTGACCTGCCTCTTGAGAAACCTGTATGCAGATCAGGAAGCAACAGTTAGAACTGGACATGGAACAACAGACTGGTTCCAAATAGGAAAAGGAGTACGTCAAGGCTGTATATTG
>SJYX01018725.1:152629-166352 GCA_006410675.1 Oreotragus oreotragus
CTGATCTCCTTGCTGTCCAAGGGATTCTCAAGAGTCTTCTCCAACACCACACTTCAAAAACATCAATTCTTCAGCACTCAGCTTTCTTCACAGTCCAACTCTCACATCCATATATGACCACTGGAAAAACCATAGCCTTGACTAGATGGACCTTTGTTAGCAAAGTAATGTCTCTGCTTTTGAATATACTATCTAGTTTGGTCATAACTTTTCTTCCAAGGAGTAAGCGTCTTTTAATTTCATGGCTGCAGTCACCATCTGCAGTGATTTTGGAGCCCCCAAAAATAAAGTCTGACACTGTTTCCACTGTTTCCCCATCTATTTGCCATGAAGTGATGGGACCAGATGCCATGATCTTCGTTTTCTGAATGCTGAGCTTTAAGCCAACTTTTTCACTCTCCACTTTCACTTTCATCAAGAGCCTCTTTCGTTCCTCTTCACTTTCTGCCATAAGGGCCTGCATATATGAGGTTATTGATATTTCTCCCGGCAATCTTGATTCCAGCTTGTGTTTCTTCCAGTCCAGCGTTTCTCATGATGTCTGCATATAAGTTAAATAAGCAGGGTGACAATATACAGCCTTGATGTACTCCTTTTCCTATTGGGAACCAGTCTATTGTTTCATGTCCAGTTCTAACTGTTGCTTCCTGACCTGCATACAGATTTCTGAAGAGGCAGGTCAGGTGGTCTGGTATTCCCATCTCTTTCAGAATTTTCCACAGTTTATTGTGATCCATAGAGTCAAAGGCTTTGACAGAGTCAATAAAGCAGAAATAGATATTTTTCTGGAACTCTCTTCTTTTTCCCATGAAATACCTAACAAAGTGTTTCTCTCTACCTAATGGGGCCCAGATGGGCTCCCCAGGTGGCACTAGCAGTAATGAATCCTCCTGCTAGTGCAGGAGAGGTAAGAGACACGGGTTCAATCCCTGGGTCAGGAAGATCCCTTGGAGGAGGGCATGGTGACCCACTCCAGTATTCTTGCCTAGAGAGTCCCATGGACAGAGGAGCCTGGCAGGCTACAGTCCATAGGGTTGGAAAGAGTCAGACACAACTGAAGCGACAGTATGCATGCACACAATGGGGCACAAGCATCCTTAGAAGTGAAAAAGCTACCACCTTTATCCCTAAATTAGGAGAGGCATAACCTAGTGGTAATTGAGTCTATTGCTGACCATGATGCTGGGAAAGATAGAAGGCAGGAGGGAAAGGGGATGACAGAGGATGAGATGGTTGGATGGCACCACTGACTCCATGGACATGAGTTTCAGCAAGTTGCAGAAGATGGTGAAGGACAGGGAAGACTGGTGTGCTGCAGTCCTTGAGGAAAAGTTGGACATGATTAAATGACTGAACAGCAACAATAACTGACAATATTCACTATTCTTCAAATTCCATGATAGTCCCACTGAACAGTCATCATCCTGCTTATTTAAAATCTTTAACGGTGGCATTGATTCATCCCTCAAGCATGTCATATTGCTTCGGGTTCATTTTCTTCCTAGGGAGTGAAGGTTCCAGGGGCTGTCATCAAACCTTTTCTACCTGAATGGATCTTATGTCAAGTATCAGAGTGGTAATAGAGGAATTCTAAAGTTTCCAAGAATTTGTATTTCATTTACACATTTAGGCACTAGGAAAATACTATACGGTGAGTCCACTGAGACGCACTTGAGCTAAGACTACAGATATCACTTAATCACCAAAAAATTGCATTTGGGCAAGAGTGAAATTTTGAGTCCCCAGGAATTAATATCATTTCAGGACTGATGTATTGAAATACTCTAAGAATTCTGGGTATTTCTTTTTTCTCTAAATGGCTCCAGGCTAAGTGAAGTGAAGTGAGTGAAGTTATTCAGTCGTGTCCGACTCTTTGCGACCCTGTGGACTATAGCCTACCAGGTTTCTCCGTCCATGGGATTCTCTAGGCAAGAATACTGGGGTGGGTTACCATTTCCTTCTCTAGGAGATCTTCTGGACCCAGATATCGAACCCAGGTCTCCCGCATTGGAGGCAGACGCTTTAACCTCTGAGCCACCAGGGAAGACACTAACTGGGGAAAATTTAGAGACACTTTATAGTATAGACTGGTAGCAATTATGCATAATCCTTGTTCAA
The DNA here is from genome assembly GCA_006410675.1 of Oreotragus oreotragus. Classification (NCBI taxonomy): domain Eukaryota; kingdom Metazoa; phylum Chordata; class Mammalia; order Artiodactyla; family Bovidae; genus Oreotragus; species Oreotragus oreotragus. The sequence continues at coordinate 154,748 of SJYX01018725.1, forward strand.
GAAATTCTGTTCTTTTTTTAATTATCATTTTCAGTCAAGGGACTCTGGCTCCCCATATTGACTTAGGTCTAGATTCTGGAGACGGGCTGTGACTTTCCTCAGTACCAAATCAAGTCAGATGTTTTCTATCTCAAGTTTAGGCTGTAATGTAGCTCCAGTGACATTCTATTGGTTTCTCTACTCATTGCAGTCCCAAGGACACTGAAATAATATGGCCACTGCTAACACTGCTGAGGATTGAGGCATTCTGTAGCCACTGGTCCTTGCTTTCTTTTATTGTAGATATCTCTGCCTCATCTCAATGCCAGCATCTTTAAAACTGTACCTGACCTAAAAAGGAAAATAATATCAGAACTTTCAAATATATAAGTGTTCCACTTATTAATGAATTTCTCAATATCTTATTAAAGTTTTTTAAAATCTTTTATGAAATGTATATGGGAGATGAGTATGCATGTTACATGTGATAAGTGCAATCTTTGGATCCCTTTCTCCTTATCATGGAAGAGAAAACCTGGTACCTCAATCACATTAAATGTTGGCCAGCTTTGCTTCCAGTGTTTAGTTTATCAACCAAGGAAGTAGTTAGAGCTACCTCCAGGTAAATGAGTTAGCATGTTAAATCCAGAAATCTCTATTAAGTGAATCCATAGTAATGAATTTAACTTGATTGAATACTCTTAGATTCTTTTCTCAAATATGTTTCTAAGTTTCTGCTGGTACAGTAATAAAGTTTTTGGGTGATTCTTTTGATAGGTAAGCTCTGTTTAAGGGTGTCATATTATATACTTGTCCCCTGTAGCATACTCATATTTGACCCTAGCTTTTGGTCAAGTGACCACAAAGAGTATTTGTGGTTGACCGTAAGGAGAATGATGGTTCTCCTTCAGGGCATCTATCTCAAAGGGATTTAACAAAGTCTTTTTCTTGTTTGTTTGTTTGCTCCATCAGAGGAAGTCTGATCTTGATCATTGGAGGGAAAGCTTCTCCACTGGTAAGGAAGGCTTTATGACTTGGAAGTCCAATAGTGTTATTTAGATCCAACCAGATGTCCTCATTCCAAATTTCAGTATCACGTTGTTTCCCAGTGAGTACTCTTTCACATGAAGAATGCAGTGAAATTTTGAACTGAACTTTCAGTAGACTGAATAAAGAGACCTACCCTTAGCAATGTGGAAGGAAATGAAGTCACTCAGTCGTGTCCGACGCTTTGCGACCCCATGGACTGCAGCCTACCAGGCTTCTTCTTCCATAGGATTCTCCAGGCAAGAATACTGGAGCGGGTTGCCATTTCCTTCTCCAGGAGATCTTCCTGACTCCTTTCTCCTTATCATGGAAGAGAAAACCTGGTACCTCAATCACATTAAATGTTGGCCAGCTTTGCTTCCAGTGTTTAGTTTATCAACCAAGGAAGTAGTTAGAGCTACCTCCAGGTAAATGAGTTAGCATGTTAAATCCAGAAATCTCTATTAAGTGAATCCATAGTAATGAATTTAACTTGATTGAATACTCTTAGATTCTTTTCTCAAATATGTTTCTAAGTTTCTGCTGGTACAGTAATAAAGTTTTTGGGTGATTCTTTTGATAGGTAAGCTCTGTTTAAGGGTGTCATATTATATACTTGTCCCCTGTAGCATACTCATATTTGACCCTAGCTTTTGGTCAAGTGACCACAAAGAGTATTTGTGGTTGACCGTAAGGAGAATGATGGTTCTCCTTCAGGGCATCTATCTCAAAGGGATTTAACAAAGTCTTTTTCTTGTTTGTTTGTTTGCTCCATCAGAGGAAGTCTGATCTTGATCATTGGAGGGAAAGCTTCTCCACTGGTAAGGAAGGCTTTATGACTTGGAAGTCCAATAGTGTTATTTAGATCCAACCAGATGTCCTCATTCCAAATTTCAGTATCACGTTGTTTCCCAGTGAGTACTCTTTCACATGAAGAATGCAGTGAAATTTTGAACTGAACTTTCAGTAGACTGAATAAAGAGACCTACCCTTAGCAATGTGGAAGGAAATGAAGTCACTCAGTCATGTCCGACGCTTTGCGACCCCATGGACTGCAGCCTACCAGGCTTCTTCTTCCATAGGATTCTCCAGGCAAGAATACTGGAGCGGGTTGCCATTTCCTTCTCCAGGAGATCTTCCTGACACAGGAATTGAACCCGTGTCTCCCACATTGTAGGCAGACGCTTTACCGTCTGAGCCACCTGGGAAGTCTCTACCAATGTGGGGGGGGGGGTTATCATTTAATAATTTGGAAGCCCAGTGAAATACAAAGGTAAAGAGAAGGGTGGCTTCCCTCTCTTCCTGAGCTGGGATGTCCAACTTTTCCTGCCTTTGGGCATCAGTGCTCCTCGTTCCTGGAACTTTGAACTTAGAAATTATACTAACTGTTCTTTTTTTTTTTTTTTTTTCAGTCAAGGGGTTCTGGCTCTCCAGAAATATGTTAAGGAAAGCTAACAAAGACATATAAAGTATTCCAAGGATCAAAATAGTAGGGAGGCATTGGCAATGCCACACCTAAAGAAGTTAGGGGGAAAAGCGAGACTTGCAGGTACAGAAGAAGGCTGTCCTACAGTAGTTGTGGCCTCACGTAGGGAAAGATTACCCTGCCCTGGATCTATTTCTGGTGCTTCCATTTGTCTGGATCCAAAGTGAAACTACAGGTTGAAGGAGGTCAAGTTTTACTTCCATAAAAATTGTGAGCTAGTTGGATGGCATCACCAACTCAATGAACGTTAGTTTGACCAAGCTCTGAGAAATACTGAATGACAGGGAAGCCTGGTGTGTTGCAGTTAATGGGGTTGTAAAGAATTGGACATGACTTAGTGACCGAATAGCAACAACAAAGTGTAGAAAACCTTACTAAAGATAAAGAAGACCTCTCTATACTAATAAGAAGTTCAGTAAATAGAAAAAGATGCGAAACTATAAACTTATATGCAACTAGTGTCAGACTCAAAAATATTAATTCACAGAGCTGCAGGGAAGAATGGAAAAGTGTACCATTTGAATAGGAGACTCTAAATACACTTCTCTTGGTAATTGACAAATTGAGCAGGGAAAAAAAAATCACTAAGGATACAAAAGATTTGAATAATGCAATTAACTAATTTGATCCAGTGGATAAGTATCCATTACACTCAACAATGGCAGAATACATTTCAAGCTTGAAAGAACACTTATGAAAACTGACCACATACTGGGGTATGAAGAAAAGCTCATTATATTTCAAAGCTTTGTTATCATGTAGAAAACATTCTGTCTGTACACAATACATTTAATTAGTGATCAATTATTAAAAAAAAAAAGGAAACTGAGGATCCCAATTCCCAGAGAGAGGGGAGAAAATGAAATATTAAGTCACATTGTATTGTATGGTTCCTCAAGAAATTAGTATTTGAGGAAAGACTTGAATGTAATGAGGAAGCTAATCAAGTGGATATCTTACAGAACTCTGTTCTAGGCAGACAGATTATCTGAAGCAAGGGCTTTAATATGGCTTTTGTTATTTAAATGTGGAGGCCAGCCTGAAGTAGAATGTGCAAGCCATGGTTAGAAAGTGAACAGGATGCCTATCAGGAAGGATTTTTTTCTTTTTTTTAATTTTCATTTTTGGCTTCCCTTGTGGCTCAGCTGGTAAAGAATCCTCCTGCAATGCGGGAGACCTGGGTTCAATCCCTGGACTGGGAAGATGCCTTGAAGAAGGGAAAGGCTACCCAATCCAGGATTCTGGCCGGGAGAATTCCATGGACTGTTTAGTCTATGAGGTCGCAAAGAGGTGGACAGGACTGAGCGGCTTTCCCTTTCATTTTCAATTCACTTAGGTATTTTTTAAGAGCCTCATTTTTACTTTAAGTGAAATGAGCGTTTGCAGGATTTTGAACAGAAAAGTAGCAAAATTTGAATTATGCTTTGATAGGGTCACTGTTCTGAGGAAAATGTGTATTATTTGAGAGACATTAGAAAGTTGTTGCATGGTCCAGATAAGAGATCATTGTAGTCAGACAAGAGTGTCAGCATGGAAATAATTAAAAAAAAAAAGGTTGCATCTGGATATTAATACATGTTTGCTGCTGCTGCTGCTGCTGCTAAGTTGCTTCAGTCATGTCCAACTCTGTGCGACCTCAGAGATGGCAGCCTACCAGACTCTTCTGTCTCTGGGATTCTCCAGGCAAGAACACCGGAGTGGGTTGCCATTTCCTTCTCCAAAGCATGAAAGCAAAAAAGTGAAATTGAAGTCCCTCAGTTGTGTCTTACTCTTAGTGATCCCATGGACTGCAGCTCACCAGGCTCCTCTGTCCATGGGATTTTCCAGGCAAGAGTACTGGAGTGGGGTGCCATTGCCTTCTCATGTTTACAGGAGAAAATATGATAACTTCTGGTGTGAGAGAAAGGATGACTTAGACTGTTGGCTTGAGAAACTAGATCTAAAGAGCTGCCATCAAATTAGATATGAATGTTTACAATTGGAGTAGGTCAGTTTTGGATATATTTTGCCTGAGATGCATATTATATATCCAAGTTGAGATATCAAATAGTCAGTTGAAAGTGTAAGTCTGAAATTAAGGGGAGAAGGGCTTCCCTGGTGGTTCAGATGGTAAAGAAACTTCCTGCAATGCAGGAGGCCCAGGTTTGATGCTTGGGTCAGGAAGATCCCCCAGGGAAGTGAATACCCTTCTCCAGTATTCTTACCTGGAGAATTCCATGGACAGAGGGCATGGTGGACTACAGCCCATGGGGTCACAAAGAGTTGGACATTGCTGAGCAACTAGCACTTTCAGGGGGGAGAAGCCTGAGTTAGAGGTACACTACTGGGCATGGACAACAAGAACGTGGTATTTTTATTTATTTTTTGTTCATGCCTCGAGGCAGGTGGGTCTTAGTTCCTCAACCAGGGATTAAACCTGTGCCCTCTGCAGTGGAACACAGAGTCTTAAGCACTGGACTGCTAGGGAAGTCCTCAGAAGGTGGTGTTTGAACTGGTTAGATTGGATGCTATCACCAAGGGAGTATTAATAGAGATGAAAGGGGGTCTAAAACTTGACTGCTGTTGTTTACAATTGGAGTAGGTCAGTTTTGGATATATTTTGCCTGAGATGCATATTATATATCCAAGTTGAGATATCAAATAGTCAGTTGAAAGTGTAAGTCTGAAATTAAGGGGAGAAGGGCTTCCCTGGTGGTTCAGATGGTAAAGAAACTTCCTGCAATGCGGGAGGCCCAGGTTTGATGCTTGGGTCAGGAAGATCCCCCAGGGAAGTGAATACCCTTCTCCAGTATTCTTACCTGGAGAATTCCATGGACAGAGGGCATGGTGGACTACAGCCCATGGGGTCACAAAGAGTTGGACATTGCTGAGCAACTAGCACTTTCAGGGGGGAGAAGCCTGAGTTAGAGGTACACTACTGGGCATGGACAACAAGAACGTGGTATTTTTATTTATTTTTTGTTCATGCCTCGAGGCAGGTGGGTCTTAGTTCCTCAACCAGGGATTAAACCTGTGCCCTCTGCAGTGGAACACAGAGTCTTAAGCACCGGACTGCTAGGGAAGTCCTCAGAAGGTGGTGTTTGAACTGGTTAGATTGGATGCTATCACCAAGGGAGTATTAATAGAGATGAAAGGGGGTCTAAAACTTGACTGCTGAAGCAAACCAATATTGAGACTCCAACATAACGAGAAGGAACCAATAAAGAATAGAGGGAAGTAATAAAGAGAAGTGAAGAATGAGAATTAAAGAAAGGAGAGAGTCATCAATCATATGCGCTTTGAATATTAATAATTAGTTGAATGATATAAGCACTAAGAATTGATATTATATTCAGTAAGTTGGAGCTTATTGGCAAACTGAACACAGTTTCACTAGGATATTTGATATAAGAGCTGGATTGGAATGGTTTTAAATGAGAGTAGGAGAAGAGAAATTAGAAAGAAAAACTATAGAAAAAATTTTGGGGAATCCAGGGAAGTAAAGAATGTGTCAGTAGCTGAAAGAGGAGGAGGATCAGGAGGATACATATGTATAAAAATAAACAGAGTGTGAGAATCTCAAGTTTTAGGAGTTTTCTGTTTGTTACTGTGATGTGGATCNAATTAGAAAGAAAAACTATAGAAAAAATTTTGGGGAATCCAGGGAAGTAAAGAATGTGTCAGTAGCTGAAAGAGGAGGAGGATCAGGAGGATACATATGTATAAAAATAAACAGAGTGTGAGAATCTCAAGTTTTAGGAGTTTTCTGTTTGTTACTGTGATGTGGATCTTAGGCAGTGTAACAGTAGAAGAGAACAAAAATGTATTCACTTGAAGTAAGGAATTACTCAAGAAATACACCCATGGGGTAAACAAAAAGTCCATGGACATCCAACGTAATGAGCATAACCTTATTCATTCTCTCAACCACTTTTTTTCATTCTCCTTTATCTTTTTGTTTCTTCTTTTTTCATGTTTTTTTTTCTTTTCTTTTCTTTCTATCTCCTGTGTCTTTTTGAAACCTAGTCATATACCTTTCTTCTCAGTATCACATTTGGGCCATTATTAGTGTCATACTCTCTTGTACGTGCTTCTGTGGGTCATTAAACTTGGCTCTTTCAGCTCTTACCTTCACCAACAACAGAACTGTACAAGAAACTTCATTTGTACTGCCATCAGCTCCCTCTACAGCATCTGCAATGCTTTATTAAAGCTCCCCAGGCATCTACTGTGGTAGAGGAACTGGTCAATATCAATATAGTCCCAACTAACTTTTTGCAGGTTTTCACATTCCTTTTCTTATGATATTTACTATTTGTTTTTTTGATCATCATTGACAACTGTTCCTTGAAAAATATCTTTTAAAAACATTTAATTAAGAAAATTGTTATTTGAATTTTTCCTGAATGGTAAATAAAATATACATTAACCAACCTCTGTTTGGTATGTGGAATGCTTGTGCTTTGTTGGAGCATGCTTGTGGCTAAGTCTCTCAGTCTCTCAGTCATCTCTCTTCTTCCCTTCTTCGCTTAGAAATAGCATATCTGGATATTACTTGGGCCCAGGGCCTCCTTGCACAATTTCCATGTTTTTATGTTTCCCTTGAAGAAAGATATGATCACATGCCCTGCAAGTTTTGGCTAATAAGATGAATGCAGAGGTGATTTAAGCTACTGCCAGGTTGCATTCTTAAAGTCAAGGTTTTTTAATACTTTTTTTTCATTTTATCCATTGGCTATGGTACAGACTCTAGCTAGAGCTAGAGCATACATCTTAGACTATTAATTTGAAGCTCAAGGTGAGTTTGACAGAATAATTATACAGAAGGATCTAGATCTCTAATGACTGGTAGCACCAATCAGCTTGGATTAGCTACACAGACGTTTTAGGTAAAGGGGACATTTCTACCTCATTAAATGCACTAGTTATTTTGAGTCTTTTGGTTATATAGTTGAACCAATCTAAATAATATACTTTCTTAGCCTTATACTTTCTCAAAATACTCCAAGATTGCAAGGAATATTGACACTAAATTCCATAAGTCAGAAATCAAATACTGCTGAGTAAGCTGTGACACCTTCTAAACCATAAACTTTTATGACATTTTCTATTTATCAGCATAGTTTGTATGTGTTATAAATAATCATTTGCATCTAACAGTGAGTTGTTATAAGGTTGGGCGTTCATAGATCATTGATTTATTGTACTTTGAATCAGGTGATTAGAGTCTGTGTATGGTTAAATATGCAATAATTCCTCAGCTGTTTCCAATGATTAATATCAGAACTGGCTCAACATTTCGCTTATTGCCTATGTATACTTGTCTACCAGAATGATAAAGCACTAATAGAGTCTCATTACTATCCAGGGGCGAAATGTGTTTCTCTTCAGCATTTCTGTGACTGTCCTAACATTTTACAAGGAATGCCCAGAGCTAAATGGAAGACTTGGAATATAATAAAGATGAAACAAAAAGTAAATGAGGAGGCACGGTGCAGATAGATACTTTTTAGGTAAAAATTATTCAGTATAAGTCTTTTTCCTCTGATAATGGCCTATTAGAGAGAATATTTCAAATTACTGTTTCATAGACTCATAGGTCCTAAAGCTAAAGGCATGTTGAACTGTAATCTGTTGCAATCCCCTGCTCCCACAGGTGAGGTATTAATATCCCTGGTTCACATTCTGGTTAATAGCCTTTCTTAAGATTATAAAAGAGAAAAAAAGTCAGGATTAGTTTCAGATCTCTAGATTCCTGATGTATGAAGGTTTGGTATTTCTGGATAAGGTTAGATTTGGTGATTCATTTATCTATTCAGTTCACTTTTAAGGATCTAAGATTGTAGATGGGGCAATATGTAAGTCAGTCAGAGGCCTGATGATTCCTTGTGGTCAACCAAATACATCAAAATACTGAGGAGACTGCGAAGGGACTGGGTCAATTCTGGAAGAGAATCACTTAAGTTTTTACAAGAAGGGATTTCTCTGACCTTAATATTAAAAATAGTTAGATTTTCCTAATAGAAAGAGTAGGGCAGAAAGACAGTGAGCCATGAAAGGCCAGGATGTGACTGAGAATGTGACAAGCCCCAGTGTCATTCAGATATTGAATGGATCAGTGGAAGTGTCCAGTGAGTGTCCACAGGAATAATAAGTGATCTGATTGTGAGTAATTTGTAAGTCAGCTAAAAATTTGGATTTTTATTTTGTAGGAAATACATAAAAACGATTTTAAGTAAGATAAAATCGTCTCTTTTTTGGTCTGCACCACCCAGCATGCGAGATCTTAGTTCCCCGACCAAGGATTGAACCTGTGCCCCTTAAAATGGAAGCAGAGTCCTAACCACTGGATTGCCAAGGAACTCCCCATAGCTTTTTTTTTTTTTTTAAGGTTAACACCCCCCCACCCCCGACTATCCTAAGAGTTGATGCTTGACTGAAGTGAAGAAATACTTGGGATGTGAATGACATACCAAGTTTATATACCATATGAATTTCCTGAAATGGGATAGTCGTGATGAAAGGAAAGATTGTCCTTTTCATCATAGGGGCCTGGAATGCCAAAGTAGGAAGTTAAGAGATACCTGGAGTAACAGGCAAGTTTGGCCTTGGAGTTAAAAATGAAGCAGGGCAAAGGCTAACACAGTTTGGCCAAGAGAACACACTGGTCGTAGAAAACACCCTCTTCCAGCAACACAAGAGATGAATCTAAACATGGACATCACCAGATGGTCAAGCCCAAAATCAGATTGATTATATTCTTTGCAGACGAAGATGCAGAAGCTCTTTACAGTCAGCAAAGACAAGACTGGGAGCCGACTGTGGCTCAGATCATGAACTCCTTATTGAAAAAAAAAAAAAAAAAGACTTAAATTGAAGAAAGTAGGGAAAATCGCTAGTTCATTCAGGTATGACCTAAATCAAATCCCTTATGTTTATACATTGGAAGTGAGAAACAGATTCAAGGGATTAGATCTGATAGACAGAGTACCTCAAGAATTATGGATGGAGGTTCATGACTTTTTACAGGAGGCCGTGATCAAAATCATCTCCAAGAAAAACAAATGCAAAAAGGCAAAATGGTTGTCTGAGGAGGTCTTACAAATAGCTGAGAAAAGAAGAAAAGTTAAAGTCAAAGGAAAAAAGGAAAGATATACCCATCTGAATGCAGAGTTCCAAAGAAAAGCAAGGAGAGATAAGAAATCCTTCCTCAGCGATCAGTGAAAAGAAATAGAGGAAAATAATAGAATGGGAAATACTAGAGATCTCTTCAAGAAAATGAGAGCTACCAAGGGAACATTTCATGCAAAGATGGGCACAATAAAGGACAGAAATGGTATGGACCTAACAGAAGCAGAAGATATTAAGAACTGGCAAAAGTACACAGAAGAACTATACAAAAAAGAAGAAATATATTAAAAAGATCTCAATGATCCAGAAAACTACAANCATGCAAAGATGGGCACAATAAAGGACAGAAATGGTATGGACCTAACAGAAGCAGAAGATATTAAGAACTGGCAAAAGTACACAGAAGAACTATACAAAAAAGAAGAAATATATTAAAAAGATCTCAATGATCCAGAAAACTACAATGGTGTAATCACTTACCTAGAGTCGAACATCCTGGAATGTGAAGTCAAGTGGACCTTAGGAAGCATCACCATGAACAAAGTTAGTGGAGGTGATGGAATTCTTGTTGAGCTGTTTCAAATCCTGAAAGATGTTGCTGTGAAAGAACTGTACTCAATATGCCAGCAAATTTGGAATATTCAGTAGTGGCCACAGGACTGGAAAACGTCAGTTATCATTCCAATCCAAAAGAAAGTCAATGCTGAAAAACATTCAAACTACCACACAATTGCACTCATCTGACATGCTAGCAAAGTAATGATCAAAATTCTCCAAGCAAAGCTTTAACAGTACATGATCAGTAGTGGCCACAGGACTGGAAAACGTCAGTTATCATTCCAATCCAAAAGAAAGTCAATGCTGAAAAACATTCAAACTACCACACAATTGCACTCATCTGACATGCTAGCAAAGTAATGATCAAAATTCTCCAAGCAAAGCTTTAACAGTACATGAACCATGAAATTCCAGATGTTCAAGCTGGATTTAGAAAAGACAGAGGAACCAGAGATCAAATTGCCAACATCCATTGGATCATAGGAAAAGCAAGAGAGTTCCAGAAAAAACATCTACCTCTGCTTTATTGAGTACGCCAAAGCATTTGACTGTGTGGATCACAACGAACTGTGGAAAATTCTTAAAGAGAAGGGAATACCAGAACAACTTACCTGCCTCCTGAGAAATCTGCTCAAGATTATATAGGTCAAGAAGCAACAGGTGTAAATGTACATGGAACAATTGACTGATTCCAAACTGGGAAAAGAGTACGCCAAGACTATATATTGTCACCCTGCTTATTTAACTTATATGTAGAGTACAACATGTGAAATGCTGGAGTGGATGAAGTACAAGCTGGAATCAAGATTGCTGGGAGAAATATCAGTAACCTCAGATTCAGATGAGACCATCCTTATGGCAGAAAGTGAAAAAGAACTAAAGAACCTCTTGATGAAAGTGAAAGAGGAGAGTGAAAATGTTAGCTTAAAATTCAGCATTCAGACTCTAAAGATCATGGGATCTGGTCCCATCATTTCATGGCAAATAGATGGGGAAACAATGGAAACAGTGAGTCTTTATTTGCTTGGGCTCATCACAGATGAGCAGATGGTGACTACAGTCATGAAATTAAAAGATGCTTACTCCTTGGAAGAAAATCTATGACCAACTTAAGCAGACCAACTTAAAAAGCAGAGATATTACTTTGCCAACAAAGGTCCATCTAGTCAAAGTTATGGTTTTTCCAGTAGTCATGTATGGAGGTGAGAGCTGGATTTTAGAGAATGCTTAGCACTGAAGAATTAATGCTTTTGAACTGTGGTGTTGGAGAAGACTCTTGAGAGTCCCTTGGACTGCAAGGTGATCCAACCAGTCAATCCTGAAGTAAATCATTTGAAGGACTGATGCTGAAGTTGAAGCTCCAATACTTTCGCCACCAGATGTGAAGAACTGACTCATTGGAAAAGACCCTGATGCTGGGAAAAATTGAGGGCAGAAGGAGAAGGG
>SJYX01018725.1:180864-212915 GCA_006410675.1 Oreotragus oreotragus
CTGCTGCTGCTGCTAAGTCACTTCAGTCGTGTCCGACTCTGTGTGACCCCATAGACGGCAGCCCACCAGGCTCCCCCATCCCTGGGATTCTCCAGGCAAGAATACTGGAGTGGGTTGCCATTTCCTTCTCCAATGCATGAAAGAGAAAAGTGAAGGTGAAGTCGCTCAGTCTGTCCGACTGGTAGCGACCCCATGGACTGCAGCCCACCAGGCTACTCTGTCCATTGGATTTTCCAGGCAAGAGTACTGGGGTGGGGTGCCATTGCCTTCCCCGCTGCATATCTGAGGTTATTGATATTTCTCCCGGCAATCTTGATTTCAGCTTGTGCTTCAGTTCCAGCCCAGCGTTTCTCATGATGTACTCTGCATATAAGTTAAATAAGCAGGGTGACAATATACAGCCTTGATGTACTCCATTTCCTATTTGGAACTAGTCTGTTCCATGTCCAGCTGTAACTGTTGCTTCTTGACCTGCATACAGGTTTCTCAAGAGGCAGGTCACGTGATCTGGTATTCCCATCTCTTTCAGAATTTTCCACAGTTTATTGTGATCCACAGAGACAAAGGCTTTGGCATAGTCAATAAAGCAGAAATAGATATTTTTCTGGAGCTCTCTTGCTCTTTTGATGATCCAGCATATGTTGGCAATTTGATCTCTGTTTCCTCTGTCTTTTCTAAAACCAGCTTGAACATCTGAAAGTTCACAGTTCACATATTGCTGAAGCGTGGCTTGGAGAATTTTGAGCATTACTTTCCTAACGTGTGAAATGAGTGCAATTGTGCAGTAGTTTGAGCATTCTTTGGCATTGCCTTTCTTTGGGATTGGAATGAAAACTGACCTTTCCAGTCCTGTGATGATTAAGATGTTCTTAGTTTCAATTAGATGAACATAGTACTATTTATCTTTCTTATTAATGTTATTTTGTGTCTTGATTAAGAAATCTTTCTCTCACTTAAGATCAAATATTGAATCTCATGTGTTATCTTCTAGGAATTATATAGATTGCTTAAATTTTTTGTGTGCAATTATTATAAAACTCTGATAAAGAATCCACCTGCAATGTGGGACACCTGGGTTTGATCCTTGGATTGGGAAGATCCTCTGGAGAAGGGATAGGCTACCCACTCCAGTATTCTGGCCTGGAGAATTCCATGGACTATGGAGTCCATGGAGTTGCAAAGAGTCAGACACGACTGGGTGACTTTCACTTTCATTTACACTATAAAATTCTGGTTGGTCTTTTTCAACTCTCAGAAGGGTTCTATCTGATCCTGACTTGAAAATCTGTACGATGACCCTTTTATAACGTTTCCAGGATGCATTTTTCCTTTTTTTTTTCAATCCTGCACCACCTAGCATCCAGAAGTTCTTATCACTTCTCATAAAGTTGGAGCAATTTTACTTCCTTAACCCTGAGAGCAGACCCTGTTGGAGACCCAGTTTAAATGGGCAAGTTCTCCTAAGAGCTGCCCACACGGTAAAGGATTTGACTTCAGCTCCTGATATTCCCATCTCAGGCTCCCAAAGGAAGGCCCAAGTTTGCTAGGATCAGCAGCTAGTCCTTAGCAAAATTGTTTTTTGTTGCTCTGATGTTTTCCAAACTTGTTTATGCCCTATTTTCTCTTAGAATTTTGCCTGGCAATTTCTTATTCTCTTGAGATCCTTGTTATATGCTTAATAAAAGAGGATCCATATTTTAAGCAACATATTGTATTGTATTCAACAGAATATTTGATATAAGTGTCTTAGGTATCAACTTGGTTAGGCTATAGTACCAAACTAATTGGTAAAACACTAATGTAGGTGTTTCTGAGAAGGCGTTTTATAAATGTGGTTAATATCTATTATCAGCTGACTTTTCTTTTTTATTATTTTATTTTTATTGAAGTATAGATGATGTATGATATTATATATGTTATAGGTATACAACATAGTGATTTATAGTTTTTAAGGTTATACTCCATTTATAGTTATTATAAAATATTAGCTATATTCCTTGTGTTGTATAATATATCTTTATAACTTATTTTATACATAATAGTTTTTACCTCTTAAACCTCAACTCCTACATTGTCCCGCCTTCCTTTCTCTCCCCAGTGGTAGTAGCCACTTTGATCTTTATATCTGTTAGTCTATTTTTGTTGTTGTTGTTGTTACATTCACTAGTTCAACATATTTTTTAGATTCCAGATGTAGGTGATATCATACAGTATTTGTTTTTCTCTGTTTGACTTAATTTCACTTAGCATAGTATCCCCTGAGTCCATCCGTATTTTCGAAAATGGCAAAGTTTCATTTTTTGATGGCTGAGTAGTATTCATTGTAAGAAGATTGTCATCAGTAATGGAAATGGGCCTTATAATTTCTTGAGGGCCTTAAGAACAAAAACTAGTCTTCACCAGAGAAGAAGTAAATCTGCTTCAAGAATGAAATATCACCTCCCAGATGAGTTTCTAGTTGCTCAGACTGCCTTACATAGTTCAGACTCACCAGCCCTCACAATTACTTCAGCCAGTTCCTCAAAATGTAATACAATTTCACGTATGAATGTATATATATATGTGTATACACACACACACACACACGATTTATTTTTGTTTCCTTGGAGAAGCCTGATGCACTGCCGTATCTTAGCATTAATGAAACTGAAACACTCCCTAATCTTCTGTCTTTGTCTCTCTTCTTGGTATAAGTTTCTGTCTCTTTCACCAGTTCAGTTCAGTTCAGTTCAGTTCAGTTGCTCAGTTGTGTCCAACTCCTTGTGACCCCATGAGCTGCAGCACACCAGGCCTCCCTGTCCATCACCAACTCTTGGAGCTTGCTTGAACTCATGTCCATCAAGTTGGTGATGCCGTCCAACGATCTCATCCTCTGTGGTCCTCTTCTCGTCCTGCATTCAATCTTTCCCAGCATCAAGGTCTTTTCCAGTGAGTCAGCTCTTTGCATCTGGTGACCAAAGTATTGGGGTTTCAGCTTCAGCATCAGTCCTTCAAATGAATATTCAGTACTGATTTCCTTTAGGATTGACTAGGTGGATCTCCTTGCAGTCCAAGGGACTCTCAAGAGTCTTCTCCAACATCAAAGTTTAAAAGCATCAATTCTTTGGTGCTCAGCTTTCCTTATAGTCCAACTCTCACATCCATACATGACTACTGGAAAAATCATGACTTTGACTAGATGGACCTTTGTTGGTGATGTGATGGCTCTGCTTTTGAATATGCTGTCTAGGGCGGTCATAACTTTTCTTCCAAGGAGCAAGCGTCTTTTAATTTCATGGTTGCAGTCACCATCTATAGTGATTTTGGAACCCAAGAAAATAAAATCTGTCACTGTTTCCTTTGTTTCCCCATCTATTTGCCATGAAGTGATGGGGCCAGATGCCATGATCTTAGTTTTCTGAATGTTGAGCTTTAAGCCAACCTTTTCACTCTCCTTGTTCACTTTCATCAGGAGATTCTTTAAGTCTTCACTTTCTGCCATAACGGCGGCATAACACCCTAATTTTCTTTCGTAGAAATAATATAGCTGCAAATNGATGGGGCCAGATGCCATGATCTTAGTTTTCTGAATGTTGAGCTTTAAGCCAACCTTTTCACTCTCCTTGTTCACTTTCATCAGGAGATTCTTTAAGTCTTCACTTTCTGCCATAACGGCGGCATAACACCCTAATTTTCTTTCGTAGAAATAATATAGCTGCAAATATGTTTTGTGACACTTATTAAAGGCCCTATGTTTTTCCTTTTTATGTCTTGTCTTTCTGCCAAACCTTTCTGTTTAATGTTGTTCTTAATTTTTTGTATTTCCAGCTCTCCTCACATGTCTGGTTATCCTTGGAAGACCCATGAAGCGGTCAGTATGTGGAGACATCTGTTGTCTGAGAAACATTAGCTTAGATGCATGTCTGGAAATTGAGGTGTTTTTAGGGGAACCCTCAAATCCTCAGTTAAGAAGACATTATTCTCAGGTACTACCATCATTTTTTCTTCATATCTCATTAGGTCGTTTTATGAGCTCTTTCTAGAACTATGCTTATCTCACTGATGTTCTACTTCACACTGTGTTCTGAATCCCACTGATTTCTATGTTTCTTTATCTTTGGTCTTTGTGTTCTGAGCCTCTCCAGGTTTGTGTAAGATGGGTTTGATTCATCTTCTACTTTCTCTTTAAGCAGCAACTTCTGCTTTATTTATTTACTCCATATTTCATAAATTCATTGAAATTTCTTGTTTTATTCATTTCCTGATACTACATACTTTAATTTTTTTTCCTCATTGAGATGAGGTCTTAAGAAAGGGGAGAGTTATTATATGTTTTTTTTTTCATAATCCAATGTCTTAATCTGAAAGATAAGATACCATTTAAAATGCAATTTTACGTATTTAAAATGGTAGTAAGTGAAACAGTTGTATTTATAAATTCTATATTAAAGAATACTTTATTGGAAAATTGCCATGTGCTTATTCTTTCAATTTCCATGCATTTTACATTACTTACCCATTGTTAAAAAGTCTTGAGCTGCTAAAAGAGATTGCATAAATTGCTGTTTTCCTGCCTTTCTAGTTTCTGCCTCTTAAATTACATGATAAAACTTAATTATCTCTGGTGAAGCTAATGTAGGCAGAGAAGAGGAAGAAACTTGGTAAAGCTCCTACTATACACTTGATTAAGCATAAACTCAAAATTCTGTTTATTAATATTGATTGGACTGCTGAAAGAAGATATGTTGGAAAGTATAGATTCAGTTGCAGTGTGCATACTCATAAGGAAAAAAGAAGCCTAGATTATTCTGCAAGGAATAACAGCTTCAATAAATGTAGTGGTACTTTTATATACAATTTTAAGTCACATATAGACTTCTGAGCTGATTTACAAATTGGTTTTTTAATTCAGCATTCCATAATTTCAGAGTTTGTGCCATTAAATTCCAAGTTATATAAACATTCAGACTCAATTACTCGTCTCTTAAATTATTCCTTATGCTACTATGTATTGCTTAGAAGACACAGAAATTTATTTTTAAATCTAAATGATCAATGAATGTAGGATGGCTCTCATTTCATCTCTAGCAACAGTAATATCAAATAATTAAAAATGAAAATGTGGAAGATTCTGGGAAGATGGTAACAGTGATGTTGTTTTGAACATCCCAGAGTCTTCTTATTAAACAAAAGTAGAAACTAATTAGCAAAAGCAATTATATCAAAGGCATTAGAGATATGTACAACAAAGTTAATTGACAAGATATCCCTTTGAACCCTGGAATACAGACGTATAGTGAAAGGCCTTCAACATTTCTAAGACCTGCATAGAATCAATTTTGTGCAGAAGAAAGCAGATAGAAATGAGGCGTATAAAAGATTGTGAAACAAGAAACATTCAAAATATTCAATAGTTATTTACTGAAACACAGCTACAACTGGGAGTGATTTTGTAAATCTAAAAGTTTGTGAGAGTGAAGGATCTAAACAGGCTGTGCAATAGAGCTGTGTTGCTTCAGTTGTGCCTGACCCTTTGCTGCCCTAAGAACTGGGGCCCCCCAGGCTCCTCTGTCCATGGGATTTCCCAGGCAAGAATACTGGAGCCAGTAGCCATTCCATTCTCCAGGGGATCTTCCCAACCCAGGGACTGAACTGGAGTCTCCTGCACTGCAGGCAGATCCTTTACCGTCTGAGCCACTGGGGAAGCCCGCTTTATGGAATACTTATATTTATTTCCATAAATCATTATCTTCAGCGTTACTGTGTTTCTTGCTTTAAGTTTGGTAGAATTCCTTTTTTCCTGGTTTCATCCGTATATAATTGACAGATAGTACTGTTTAAGGTGTATGTAAGGAAATGGCACTCCACTCCAGTATTCTTGCCTGGAGAATCCTGTGGATGGAGGAGCCTGGTGGGCTGATGTCTATGGGCTCACACAGAGTCGCACATGACTGAAGCGACTTAGCATAGCAAGGTGTATAGATAGCATAATGATTTGACTTCCATATATTTCAATATGATCACTACAATAAGTTTAGCTATCATCTGTCATCTTATATTGATACAAAAATAAGAAAAATGTTTTATCCTTGTATGAAGACTCTTAGGAGCTACTCTCAACAACTTTTAAATATACCAGGTAGCACTGTTAACTACAGTTGTCATGTTGTACATGACATTTCCAGTACTTCCGTTCAGTTCAGTTGCTCAGTCATGTGTGACTCTTTGCGACCCCACAGACTGCAGCACGCCAGGCTTCCCTGTCCATCACCAGCTCCCGGAGCTCCATCGAGTCAGTGATGCCATCCAACCACCTCATCATCTGTTGTCCCTTCTCCTCCTACCTTCAACCTTTCCCAGCATCAAGGTCTTTTCCAATGAGTCAGTTCTTCACATCTGGTGGCCAAAATATTGGTTTCAGCTTCAACATCAGTCCTTCCAATGAATATTCAGGACTGATTTCCTTTAGGATTATCTGGTTTGATCTTGCAGTCCAAGGGACTCTCAGAAGTCTTCTCCGACACCACAGTGCAAAAGCATCCAATTCTTTGGTGCTCAGCTTTCCAGGACTTACTTATCTTCTAACCGGAAATTTGTGACTCTGACCACTTTCACTCCAAAAACAGGTGAAATCATACAGTGTTTGTCTTTCTCAGTCTGACTTATTTCACTTATCTTAATGTCCTCAGAGTCCATCCATGTTGTTGAGAATGGCAGGCTTTTCTTTTTTAAATGCCATATAATATTTTATTGTGTATTCATGACCCAATTTCTCCATTGATGCATCGATGGACACAGGTTGCTTGCATATCCTTGCTATTCTGAATAGTGCTGTTATGAACATGAGGATTCTATGACTTTTTAAACATGTTCTTATTTATGAGTTAAAATTGTGTATATTAGGGTATATGCCATGATGATTGGATATATATAAAGAGATAAATGATTACTATCATCAAACCAATTAACATATCATTTCCTTGCATAACTGCCATTTTTGTGTATCCCCCTTATCCAGCTAATAGATTTCAGTTCATAATTTAAAACTCAGCTGAAACATTATCTCTTCTAGGGAAAGTTTCCTGACCTTAAAGGTAAGCTTTGATACCTCTTTTTTAATCAAAATTTATATGATCGATATACTATATGCTATTAATATTTTATTGAAACTATTTGTTTATGTACAAACATTACCTTCAGTTACATCACTAGGCAACATATTTTTCTATAAAGGGCCAATATTTTAGATGTTGTGGGCCATAGTCTCTGTTACAACAACTCAAATCTGTCACTGTAGTGTGAAATGATATGCATAAATAATAAAAAAATCAACCATAAACAGTATGTAAATAAAAATTTATGAGAAGAAAACAAGACCCAATGAAAAAATATGCCATGGAGTAGAAGAAGACAGTGACAAGCTAACAAAAGCAAGCAAGTGAACAAAAACTGAAAGAAATATACACAATTGTGTTCAGGTAAAATTTTATTTACAAAAAGAGGCAGCCAGCTGGATTTGACCTCTGGCCCATAGCTTGCAAACTTTTGAATTTGCGGATTAAGATTTACCTTTGATGCTTGCTATAACATGTCTATGATGAAGCATTAGTATTTATTATATCATAGTAGGTATAAAAGTCCAAACTGCTAATCAGACCTGGAATTCCCAGTAGAAACAGCTTGTCTTAATTGACTGTTTTTCATTACCAATAACAGATTCTTGTACATAATAAGACAAAAACATGATAAATTCCAATAATACTGTTATAACAACAGACTGGTTATAACAACAGAGTGGTTTCAAATAGGAAAAGGAGTATATTAAGGCTGTATATTGTCACCCTGCTTATTTAACTTCTATGCAGAGTACATCATGAGACACGCTGGACTGGAAGAAACACAAGCTGGAATCAAGATTGCCAGGAGAAATATCAATAACCTCAGATATGTGGATAACACCACCCTTATGGCAGAAAGTGAAGAGGAACGAAAAAGCCTCTTGACGAAAGTGAAAGTGGAGAGTGAAAAAGTTGGCTTAAAGCTCAACATTCAGAAAATGAAGATCATGGCATCTGGTTCCATCACTTCATGGGAGATAGATGGGGCAGTGGAAACAGTGTCAGATTTTATTTTTGGGGGCTCCACAATCACTGCAGATGGTGATTGCAGCCATGAAATTAAAAGATGCTTACTCCTTGGAAGAAAAGTTATGACCAACCAAGATAGTATATTCAAAAGCAGAGACATTACTTTGCTGACTAAGGTCTGTCTAGTCAAGACTATGGTTTTTCCAGTGGTCATGTATGTATGTGAGATTTGGACTGTGAAGAAGGCTCAGCACCAAAGAATTGATGCTTTTGAACTGTGGTGTTGGAGAAGACTCTTGAGAGTCCCTTGGACTGCAAGGAGATCCAACCAGTCCATTCTGAAGGAGATCAACCCTGGGATTTCTTTGGAAGGATTGATGCTGAAGCTGAAACTCCAGTACTTTGGCCACCTCATGCGAAGAGTTGACTCATTGGAAAAGACTTTGATGCTGGGAGGGATTGGGGGCAGGAGGAGAAGGGGGCAACCGAGGATGAGATGGCTGGATGGCATCACTGACTCGATGGGCGTGAGTCTGAGTAAACTCTGGGTGTTGGTGATGAACAGGGAGGCCTGATGTGCTGTGATTCATGGGGTCGCAAAGAGTCGGACACGACTGAGTGACTGAACTGAACTGAGACTGTTATAAAAATTATACAGCATATTTTTTATAGTATTGTTTATAAAAAACGGCTGTGAAAGGAATAGGTCACGAAATGTTCATCTTCTTGCAACTTCCTTGGGGTCCAGGGTTTAAGAGTTTGCCTTCCAGCACAGGGACTGTGGGCTCGATCCCTGGTCAGGGAGTTAATATCTCACAAAGAAACCAAAACATAAAAGAGAAGCAATAGCATTGAAATATGTATACTATCATGTAAGAAATGAATCGCCAGTCTATGTTCAATGCAGGATGCAGGATGCTTGGGGCTGGTGTATGGGGATGATCTGGAGGGATGATGTGGGGTGGGAGGTGGGAAGAGGGTTTATGTTTGGGAGTTCGTGTACACCCTTGGCAGATCCATGTCAATGTATGCCAAAACCAATAGAGTACTGTAAAGTAAAGTAAAATGGAACCTCTAAATAAATAAATAAATAAATAAGGGGAAAAAAAAGAGAAGCAATAATATAAAAAATTCAATAAAGACTTAAAAAGTGGCCCACATAAAAAACAGATCTAAAAAACAAATAAAAAGAAAAAAAATGTCCCTCTCCTTTATATATGGTCCTTCTTGTATGAATATATCATAAGGTACCAGATTAGTGTTTTACAGTGCTTCATTCAGGATACTCTTTTATCTAATCCATCTCAAATACCTTTTCAGGGATTTTTCACTTTAAAAGTGTTATAATTTGTTGAGAGCAATGTAAGGACCAAAATTCACACCCACAAAAATAGCATTAATTTTATTTTATTGTAAATTATTTTAGTTTATAATAGAATAATTTTACCATCGACATAGTTTCTTTTTTCCTAATGTTAGCTGCACAGGGTGATTTTATGATCACACTAAGTTATTCTTCGTTTTGTGTCAACAATAATCTTTCCAGCCCTCAGGTAGTTATAATTCTCTGCTTTGTCCTAAAATCTAGGACAGGAGAGAGAAAGAAAACACTAAGCATGCCATATAAAACCTACGATAACAGATTGCTTTATTTTTAAAGGTTAAAAACCTTAAAATCTAATGTTGGTTTTATATGAGTACAACAGAGCAGACACCTAGAATTTGAGGTCTACATACACATACGTTTCCCAAGCCCTTTGACAGTGATCTAATAAAGGTTAAACCAATGAAGCCGACACTTGAAGATTGCTATTAACGTGGAATGAGGGAGTAGTGGTGTTTACCATATTTCCATAAATATAAAGCCCCAATGGTATTTTCTATTCTAAATTTAAATTGCCTTTACTCCCAAGCATTTCATGAGGGACATATAAAATTAAGATGAAGTGGACTTAGTAAGCAAAAGTAGTTCAAGTGTTTATGTGAACATGTGTGTTTTTAGCACATTTATAACAACTCATTTGAAATAGGTATATTTTTTATTGTTTCCTGAAATGGGATCTGTAACTTTGGTGTCCCTTTTTTGCTACTATAACAAATTACCACAGACTGAGCAGTTTATAGAATACAATTTTCTATCTTCTGCCAGTCAGAAATTTGGTATGGGCCCCACAGGGATAAAACGAAGCATCGGTAGAATTCCTTTCTGGAGATTCGAAGGACAAATTAGTTTCTTTCCTCACCTGTTTTGTTAGTAGAATTTAGATCCTTGTGGCTACAGGAAAAGCTCCCTGTTTTCTTGCTCTCTGTCAAATGAAGATTATTCTCAGCTTCTAGGAACCACTAAAATCCTGGGCTCATGACCCAGGATTTAGATATAGAAGGAATCTGTATCAAGTTGAATCTCTCTGCCCCACTTGGCTAACTTCTTCTTAAGAGTGATGTGATTACACTGGGTCCTTCTGAATAGTTCATGATAATCTCCCCATTTGAAGGTCAGTGGATTACAAAATTTATTCCACCTGAAACCTTAATTCCCCTTTGCTGTGTAATACAACATATTCACAGTTTCCAGGATTAGGATTAAGCCATAGACATCTTTGGCCTGGAGCTTTCCTAGTGGCTCAGATGATAAAGAATCTGCCTGAAATGCAGGAGACCCGGGTTTGGTCTCTGGGTTGGGAAGATCCCCTGGAGAAGGGAATGGCAAACTATTCTTGCCTGGAGAATTCCATGGACAGAGGAGCCTAAAGGGCTACAGTCCATGGGGTCACAAAGTCCGACATGACTCAGTGACTAACACACACACACACACACACATACACACATATCTTTGGCCTATTCAACATGCCATATTTGATAATTTCCAATAGCAATAGACAATAGCAATAGTAAATTCAATAGCTGACTGCAAAACTTTGAGGTAAGAATAATAATGGTTACAATTTTATTGCTGGCCTCTAATTCTCATAATAAAGTTGAAGTCAAAGATGCAACAGATACCTAAATAAGTCATTTGATACTGATATTGGTTAGCTGAGCTGTAGGCAAGCAAGTTTTATTGTAAAATCAGTTGAGAAATAATTGAATATTTTTTTTTAATTTAAAGGAAGTAATATTTTGATAGAGTTGTAATTTCTAGAACTGTGGATGTTGTGTTTTATGTGCTTTAGAGTAAAAGTTCCAATTTTGGTATACATGTAGGTCTTGCAGGTAATTTCTTAGCTAAAAATAAAAAGATTTGGTACATCCACCCAAGAAAGTCTGCCTGAAAACCTGATGTTCTGTGAAATAATTCCTAAGGATGCTCTTCACTCTATTTCTTACTAATTATTCAAAGACAGATTTGGTTTTATTTTTGATAGCTCAGTTTTTCATCCCTGAACATTTAATTTATAAAATTTCCCCCATCATGTCTTTCTACCATCAATGTCAGATGTAGCTAATTATTCAGGGTTTTGCTCACCTTGTTTAATATCCTCAGAAATATATCTGCTACCTTAGTGGCTCAAGTTTGCCACAGCAGAGTGGATCAAGATATGGTAAGTAAATGAGCAAATGGGGCTTTTTCCCATCAGTGTTTAAGTTAAACACTAATCAGATCATTTTTATTTGGTATAGCTTTTATTTTGCAGTATTAATTTAAGAAGAATAACACACTTGAGTATATTCGAAGAGGAATNAGCAGATATGGTAAGTAAATGAGCCAATGGGGCTTTTTCCCATCAGTGTTTAAGTTAAACACTAATCAGATCATTTTTATTTGGTATAGCTTTTATTTTGCAGTATTAATTTAAGAAGAATAACACACTTGAGTATATTCGAAGAGGAATGAAAAGTATAATTAGCAGCTCTGACAAGTATATTTTTAAAAATGTTTGATGAAATTACAGTTGTTTTGTCTAAAATAAATATTAAGTGACACATGTTATTTTCCTATATTTCATGGATTTGTTAGAGAATGTTGATGCTTCTAATATTGAAGTATTTGACTATAAACATTATGTTAATGCTGTATCATTATTAAAGTTGCACAGATTCATATCTGAGTCAGTGATGCTACCCAATCATCTTATCCTTGGGTGCCTCCTTCTCCTCCTTCAATCACAATCAATCTTTCTCAGCAACAGGGTCTTTTCACATGAGTCAGTTCTTTGCAACAAGTGGCTAAAGTATTGGAATTTCAGCTTTAGCATCAGTCTTTCCAATGAATGTTCATGGTTGATTTCCTTTAGGATAGACTGGTTTGATCTCCTTGCAGTCCAAGGGGGCCCTTAAGAGTCTTCTCCAGCATCACAGTACAAAAACATCAATTCTTCAGTGTTTTGGGGATTCCCTTGTGGCTCAGCTGGTAAAGAATCTGCCTGCAATGCAGGAGACCTGGGTTCAGTCCCTGGGTTGGGAAGATCTGCTGGAGAAGGGAATGGCTACCCACTCCAGTATTCTGGCCTGGAGAATTCCGTGGACTGTATAGTCCACTGGGTTGCAAAGAGTTGGTCATGACTGAATGACTTTCACCTCACTTTACTTCAGCCTTCTTTATGGTCCAACTCTCACATCCATCGGAGAAGGTGATGGCACCCCACTCCAGTACTCTTGCCTGGAAAATCCCATGGATGGAGGATCCTGGTAGGCTCCAGTCCATGGGGTCACAAAAAGTCCAACACGACTGAGCGACTTCCCTTTCACTTTTCACTTTCATGCATTGGAGAAAGAAATGGCAACCCACTCCAGTGTTCTTGCCTGGAGAATCCCAGGGACGGGGGAGCCTGGTGGGCTGCTGTCTATGAGGTCACACAGAGTCGGACACGACTGAAGCAACTTAGCAGCTCACATCCATACATGACTACTGGAAAAAAAACATAGCTTTGACTATATGGACACTTGTTGGCAAAGTGATGTCTCTGCTTTTTAACATGCTGCCTAGGTTTGTCATGGCTTTCCTTCCAAAGAGCAAGCATTTTTTAGTATCATGACTGCTGTCAGTGTCCACAGTGATTTTGGAGTCCAAAAATATAAAATCTCCCAAGTTTCCACTTTTCCCTTTTCTATTTGCCATGAAGTGATGGGACCAGATGCCACAATCTTAGTTTTTGAATGTTGAGTTTTAAGTCAGCTTTTCACTCTTGCCTTTCACTCCCATCAAGAAACTCTTTAATTCCTGTTCACTTTCTGTCATGTATCATCTGTATACCTGAAGTTGTTGATATTTCTCCCGGCCATTTTTATTCCATTTGTGATTCATCTAGCCTGGCATTTCGCGGGTTGTACTCTGCATATAAGTTAAATAAGTATCGTGATAATATACAGCTTTGACGTACTCCTTTCCCAATTTTGAACCAGTCCATTTTTCCATGTCTGGTTCTGACTGTTGCTTCTTGACCTGCATACAGGTTTTGCAGGAGGCAGGTAAGGTGGTCTGGTATCCTCATGTTTTTAAGAATTTTCCACAGTTTGTTGTGATCCACACAGTCAAAGGCTTTAGTGTAGTCCAAGAAGCAGAAGTGGATGTCTTTTCTGGAATTCTCTTGTTTTCTCTATGATCCAGCGGATGTTGGCAATTTAATCTCTGGTTCCTCTGCCTTTTCTAATTCCAGCTTGTATATCAGGAAGTTCTTGGTTCATGTAGTGCTGAAGCCTAGCTTGAAAGATTTTGAGCATTATCTTGCTAGCTTGTGAAATGAGCAGAATTGTGAAAAACAAAAGTCAAGGGAGAAAGGGAAAGATATATCCAACTGAATGCAGAGTTCCACAATAGCAAGGAGAGATAAGAAAGCCTCTTTTGTGAATAATGCAAATAAATAGAAGAAAACAACAGAACAGGAAAGACTAGAGATCCCTTTGCTCAATTGGAGATATCAAGGGACCATTTAATGCAGGGATGGGCATGGTAAGAGACAGAAACAGTGAGGACAAAACAGAAGCAGAAGAGATGAACAAGAGGTGGTCAGAATACACAGAAGAGCTACAGAAAGAAGACTGTAATGACCTGGATAACCACAATGGTGCGGTCACTCACCTAGAGCAAGACATCCTGGAGTATGAAGTCAAGTGGGCCTTGCTGCTGCTGCTGCTGCTAAGTGGCTTGAGTCGTGTCCGACTCTGTGCAACCCCATAGACGGCAGCCCTCCAGGCTCCCCCGTCCCTGGGATACTCCAGGCAAGAACACTGGAGCGGGTTGCCATTTCCTTCTCCAACGCATGAAAGTGAAGTTGTTCTGTCGTGTCCGGCTCTTAGCGACCCCATGGACTGCAGCCCACCAGGCTCCTCCGTCCATGGGATTTTCCAGGCAAGAGAAAGGGAACAAAACTAGTGGAGGTGATGGGATTCCAGCTGAGCTGTTTAAAATTCTAAACTATGATGCTGTTAAAGTGTTAGCAAATTTGGAAAACTCAACAGTGGCCACAGGACTGGTAAAAGTCAGTTTTCATTCCAATTCCAAAGAAAGACAGTGTCAAAGAATGTTCAAACTTCATCATAAGGAGTAATTGAAACAAATCCATATCCTAAAAATTCAAACTGTTTTTTTTTTTATCAGCTTATTTTCTGAGTTATTTAAATTTATCTGTTCATAGCAAGATCATCTGTAAGAACTAAGTTACATGCCCTCTGGGATACAATAACATCATTTGGAGCCACAAAAGAAATCTATTTTATTTTCCTACAAAAAGTTGCTGTTTAGTGAGTGAGTTGCATCTGACACTGTGATCCCATGGACTTTAGCCCACCAGGCTCCTCTGTTCATGGGATTTCCCAGGCAAGAATATTGGAGTGGGTTCCCATTTCTTTTTCCAGGGGATCTTCATGACAAAAAAGACATCTCTCAATTAAACATATTCAGGCATTAAAATATGTTGGAAATCCATAATCAAAAAACAATAAGAATAGAAATGCAGGTGATCCATATATTGGCTTTATATGAAAAGGTTTTATCAGTAGTAGTTTAAAAATCATTGCATAGAAGAGATCCAAGGGATTAAGTAGCATGATCAAATCTTCACCATAGAAATAAAAAATACCAAATCTCAACTATAATATCTAGCATGAAAGATAATGTTAATAGTTGGGTGGTGATGGTTTAGTTGCTGAATTGTGTCTGACTCTTACAGCCCCATGGACTGTGGCCTGCCAGTTTCCTGTGTTCACGGGATTCTCAAGGCAAGAATTCTGAAGTGGGCTGCTATTTCCTTCTCCAGGGGATCTTCCCAACCCAGGAATGGAACCCGGGTCTCTTGCCTTGTAGACAGATTCTTTACCAGCTGAGCTACAAGGAAAGCCATGAATAGTTGAGTACTGGTTTTAATAGCAGATTGGCTTCCCTGGTGGCTCAGATGGTAAAGTGTCTGCCTACAATGCGGGAGACCCAGGTTCAAGCCCTGGGTCAGGAGGATCTCCTGGAGAAGGAAATGGCAACCCACTCCAATATTCTTGCCTAGAAAACACCATGGACGGACGAATCTGGTAGGCTATAGTCCATGGGTTTGCAAAGAGTCGGACATGACTGAACGACTTCACTTTCTTTTTTCTTTCTTTAATAGTAGATTAAAGAAAGTTCAGGTACAGATGAAGAAAGAACCAGTAAACCAGAAAAAAAAAAAAAATTAGAATACCCAGAGTAGACCATGGGAAGAAAAATAAAGAGAACTTTTACAAAGTATAGGCAATATATGGGATATGGTTTAAAATCTAAATTGCATATGACAAAATTCCTGAAAGGAGTAGAGAAAGGTTAAGAAAGATGCAATATCTCAAGACAGAGAAACCAACAGTTTCCAAAATTGATGAAAGACAGTTTGCTGGTTCAGGGAACTTTACAAATCTTTGGTTGAATAACTACAAGAGACTCTATACTTTTATAAAGGAAAAATACATCTATCTTTCTGATGTAAAGAATGACTTCTTAGGTGTCCTATTTGATACTTTTTCCCCCAACCATTAAGTCACTTTTACTGGTTTTATGTTCCCTAAGTGAAAGTGAAGTCGCTCAGTTGTGTCCGACTCTTTGTGACCCCATGGACTGTAGCCTACCAGGCTTCTCCATCCATGGGATTTTCCAGGCAATAGTACTGGATTGGGTTACCATTTCCTTCTCCAGGGGATCTTCCTGACCCAGGCATCGAACCTGGGTCTCCCACATTGTAGACTGATGCTTTGCCTTCTGAGCCACCAGGGAAGTTCCCTAAAGACCTTATCAAACTTGACTTGCAGTTATTTAAAAGTAAGCATTATTTATTTACAATCTGAAATCTTTGTGGACTCTCTGGATGGTGTATTTTTTCAGTTGCTATCTATTCCGTGACCCTTCTCGGCTTTTAATTACATTGATTTGGGTTGCTCGTTGTCTTTGTTCCTTATTAAATATGCGTCTTTGAGACTTAAATGAAGGCATAAATGAAGAAACCATCCTTCTGAGAAGAAATTTAAGTTAATTTAGTTGTTTCCAAAACACTAAATCTTTTTCCAACTTTTGTCTTTTATTCTAATTTTTGTCTGTCTTAGAGGGATATATCAACCTATTTAATGATGATTTTTTCATTTTGGTATTATGGGGTGAGGTTGTTTAGACCATACAGGTGTCGGGATTTTAGGCTTCAAATCAAGAAGACAATTTGCAAAAGCTGACATATTTAAATATAAATCTCAGGGAAATTGGCTTTCTGGCGCAGGAACATCTCAGTTTTCTTTGTACTTGCCAGAGGAATATTCAGCCAAATAGTGAAGGACTCCTCTTATAAACCTCCATCTTCAGGAAAAGGTACTCTAAAATAATTTAGTTCTCGTTTGCTTCAAAAATGCATTAAAACTAAAGTTCAGCTGTGCCTGACTTGAGGTAAAAGTGATTTCAATGTGTCTCTTATTTCTCTAGGTTTTGGCTTTCTCTCCATTTCTTCCAAAATGACTGTACCCTTTGATGTTCCAAACTGCAAAGTATCAGAGTTCCTGTTGTGCCAGCTCTTCACCAGCATTTGGTATTGACAGTGTTCTGGATTTTGGTCATTCAAATGGGTGGATAGTGGTGTCTCATTGTTTTAATTTGCATTTGCCTGATGACATATTTGGAGCATATCTTTATATGCTTATTTATTTATATATTTTCTTTGAGATGTCTGTTAAGTGTTTGGCTCATTTTTAAATTGGATTCTTCATGTTGTTGAGTTTTCAACTTTCTTGGAATACTTTGGATAACAGTCCTTTATCAGATGTGTCTTTTGCAAATATCTTATCCCTACCTGTGGTTTGTCTTCTAATTCTTTTTATACTGTATTTCAGAGTAGCAACTTTCAGTTTTAATGAGGTCCCATTTAGCAATCATTTATTTCATGTACCACACCTTTGGTGCTGTATTGAAATAAGTTTTTTTAATACCCAAGTCACCTAGGTTTTCTTCTATGTTACCTTCTAAGGGTTTTACAGTTTTGTGTTGCCCATTCAGATCTGTGTTCTGTTTTGAGTTAATGTTAGTGAAGGGTGTAATATATGTGCTTGGATTAATTTTTTTTTTTATTGCATATGGATGTCCAGTTGTGCAAGTCATTCTGTGGAAAAGATTATCTTTGACTTCTTATTCCTCCCTCTGCCCAAGTCACAGGAGTTTCTCTCAGTTTTTCATCATGAAAATCTGATCAGGATTCTGTAACTAAAACCCAGGAAGGTTTGGTAATCCCTAGGACTGCACTTCTTAGGAGTTACTCACTATAATGATGGTCTACACTCAGACTTTAGCAATTCTTCAAAATTACCATTTAAGTGTCCCCACCTGTTTATAACTACTTTTTTTTCTGCTCCAGGAAGTCAGATATGGTTGTGTGACTCTGGATTTTGACTGTTTTGAGAATTAGTGCCAGTTTGCCTTGTGACCTCTTTTCTGACATGACCAAGAAAAGTCACTGATTGTCCATATATTTAGATTTTTCTTGTAAGGAGTAATGATTTCTATTTTGTATATTAGAGTCATTTTCATTAATCAATATATTTACATGGTTCAGAAGTGGAAACAAGTATAAAGAGATCAGTATAAGATATCTCTCACTTCTTTATTACTCATCTCCTGTGTGTGAAAATGTTAGTTGCTCAATAGTGTCTGACTCTTTGCAACCCCACGGACCGTAGCCTGCCAGCTTCCTCTGTCCATGGAATTCTTCAAACAAGAGTGCTGGAATGGGTTGCCAATTCCTTCTCTAGAAGATCAACCCAACCCAGGGATCGAATCTGGGTCTCCCACACTGCAGGCAGATTGTTTACCATCTGAGCCATCAGGGAAAACCTATTAAGAATTCTTAATCGATAGCTATTGTTATTTTTGTGGGGTTTTATTTTGGGGGGGTGGTTATTTTAAAAACTAATTTCATTTTATTTTTATGTATGTTTTATTATTTTTGTTTTACCCTTTCAGACATTTCATGCAAGTACAGATGTATATTTTCTATTTTTTATAGTAGAAATACTTGTAAAACATTTTTTTCTTTTCTTTTTATACTTGTTACTAATTCCAAACTGATTTATTCAAAGAATTGTCTTGATTTTTCATTGGAATAGAATTCCATTATATGGATACGCCTTACTATTAAAAACAATGCATTATTGGCATACATGTATGATTGTTTCCAAACTTTTGCTATTATGCACATTTTTAATTAATTATATACATAGAACATTTTACATATGCATGAGATTTGTGAAACAGATTCCTAGAAGTAAAATACCTGAAAGAAAATGTATATTCATTTGTAATTTTTAGAAGTATTGATATACGAGTTAAACAATTTACACTATCTTTGATACTAAATAATAAAATTGTATGTATTTGTCAGTTGGTAGATGAAAGTTATATTTCAATGAAGCTTAAATTTGTAGTTATCTTATTTTAAAATAATTTAGTATTGTTAAGAGCTACTTTTATACTTCCTCCCCAGTTATTAATTAAGCTGTTTCCCTCTTACTGATATTTGTGAAATTTGGCATTTCCACTGTGAGATATGAATTACAAATATTATTACCCAATTTATAATGCCTCATTTATCTTTTGAGCCTGTGTTTTCTATGCAAAAATATCTTTAAGATATATTTAACTTTTAAAAATGTTTAGGACTTCAGGAATTTCTGACATGGTGAGATTTCTTCATAACTATGGAATGATAAAATTTCTCATCTTTCAAAATTTACACTTGAATCATTGGAATTTATCCTAATGTAAAGTGTATAAATATGGTGATACAGATTAATTTCTTTCTAGTGTTACTTCTTCTCTTCCAAATTTTAGAACTTTATTAGTATTGCTATTTTCTCTTCTTGAAAATATTCCATTGTACTTACACTCAAAAAGTTACATGGTAAGAGAATACTTTCTGTTTTCTATCTTTCTGGTTAAAATTACTATTTCTCATATATAATGCTGGTTTCTGAAAATTAACATATCAAGAAAGTTTTTATTTCTATAATACTGGTTTATCTTGAGTTGTTGAATCATGCTAAATTTTGCCTTTCCAGTTACATATATATAGTAGTATGTATTTTCTTTAATAAACAAATTCCTAAAAATAGAACTAATTTCAATAATTTCCTAAAAATTGAGCTATCTTCTCATTTCTGGATAAATCCCATTCTGTAATGAACTGTTATTAATTTTTTTTCTGATTACAATAGCTAATATTTTAGTTAAGTCACTTTCATATTCAGAGGTGAGATGTGTTTGGTTTATATATAAGCAGCTTTTGTTTTTATTTGTAAGCAATTTTCCTAGTTTGGTATCATTGTTAGGTACACTTACAAGTATCAGGAAACAATCTTTCCTTTTAAATGTTTTTTAGTGGTTAAATAGAGTTTCTAATAGTATTATTAAAAATGTCAAATTTATAAAAAAGTTAAAAGATGTAAAGAGTAAATATCTATATTCAGTTCAGTTTAGTCACTCAGTTGTGTCTGACTCTTTGTGACCCCATGAATTGCAGCATGCCAGGCCTCCCTGTCCATCACCAACTCCCAGAATATACCCAAAGTCATGTCCATCAAGTCGGTGATGCCATCAAACCATCTCATCCTCTGTCATCCACTTCTCCTCCAGTCCCCAATCCCTCCCAGCATCAGAGTCTTTTCCAATGAGTCAAATTTTCCATGAGGTGGCCAAAGTATTAGAGTTTCAGCTTTAGCATCAGTCATTCCAATGAACACCCAGGACTGATTACCTTTAGGATGGACTGGTTGGATCTCCTTGCAATCCAAGGGACTCTCAAGAGTCTTCTCCAACACCACAGTTCAAAAGCATCAATTCGTTGGTGCTCAGCTTTCTTTATTGTCCAACCCTCACATCCATATATGACAATTGGAAAAACCATAGCCTTGACTAGATGGACCTTTGTTGACAAAGTAATGTCTCTGCTTTTCAGTATGCTGTCAAGGTTGGTCATAACTTTCCTTCCAAGGAGTAAACATCTTTTAATTTCATGGCTGCAATCACCATCTGCAGTGATTTTGGAGCCCCAAAAATAAAGTCTGACACTGTTTCCACTGTTTCCCCATCTATTTCCTGTGAAGTGATGGGACCAGATGCCATGATCTTCATTATCTGAATGTTGAGTTTTAAGCCAACTTTTTCACTCTCCTCTTTCACTTTCATCAAGAGGCTTTTTAGCTCCTCTTCACTTTCTGCCATCAGGGTGGTGTCATCTGCATATCTGAGGTGATTGACATTTCTCCCAGCAATCTTGATTCTAGCTTGTGCTTCGGTTCCAGCCCAGCATTTCTCATGATGTACTCTGCATAGAAGTTAAATAAGCAGGGTGACAATATACAGCCTTGACGTACTCCTTTTCCTATTTGGAACCAGTCTGTTGTTCCATGTCCAGTTCTAATTGTTGCTTTCTGACCTGCATATAGGTTTCTCAAGAGGCAGGTCAGGTGGTCTGNATTTCTCATGATGTACTCTGCATAGAAGTTAAATAAGCAGGGTGACAATATACAGCCTTGACGTACTCCTTTTCCTATTTGGAACCAGTCTGTTGTTCCATGTCCAGTTCTAATTGTTGCTTTCTGACCTGCATATAGGTTTCTCAAGAGGCATGTCAGATAGTCTGGTATTCCCATCTCTTTCAGAATCTTCCACAGTTTATTGTGATCCACACAGTCAATCAAAGGCTTTGGCATAGTCAATAAAGCAGAAATAGATTTCTGGAACTTTCTTTTTCAATGATCCAGCGGATGTTGGAAATTTGATCTGGTTTCTCTGCCTTTTCTAAAACCAGCTTGAACATCAGGAAGTTCATGGTTCATGTATTGCTGAAGACTGGCTTGGAAAATTTTGAGCATTACTTTACTAGCATGTGAGATGAGTGCTTCTTGATCTGTATACAGATTTCTCAGGAGGCAGATAAGGTGTTCTGGTATTCTCTTCTCTTTAAGAATTTTCCACAGTTCATTGTGATCCACACAGTCAAAGGCTTTGGTATAGTCAATAAAGCAGAAATAGATGTTTTTCTGGAACTCTGTTGCTTTTCGATGATCCAGTAGATGTTGGCAATTTGATCTCTGGTTCCATTGCCTTTTCTAAAATCAGCTTGAACATTTGAAAGTTCACAGTTCACGTATTGCTGAAGCCTGGTTTGGAGAATTTTGAGCGTTACTTTACTAGCGTGTGAGATGAGTGCAATTATGTGGTAGTCTGAACATTATTTGGCATTGCCTTTATTTGGGATTAGAATGAAAATTGACCTTTTCCAGTCCTGTGTCCTCTGCTTAGTTTTCCAAATTTGCTAACATATTGAATGCAACATCATCTTTCAGGATTTGAAATAGCTCAACTGGAATTCCATCACCTCCACTAGCTTTGTTCGTAGTGAAGCTTTCTAAGGCCCACTTGACTTCACATTCCAGGATGTCTGGCTCTAGGTGAGTGATCACACCATCGTGATTATCTGGGTCGTGAAGATCTTTTTTGTACATTTCTTCTGTGTATTCTTGCCTCCTCCTCTTAATATCTTCTGTTTCTGTTAGGTCCCTACCATTTCTTTCCATTATTGTGCCCATCTTTGCATAAAATGTTTCATTGGTATCTCTATATTACTACCACCTAAATTCTATAATTAACGTTGTTCTGTTTTCTTCAACACACACACATATCAATTCCTATATTTGCTATTTCTTGAATGCCTTTCAAAGTTAGTCTCAGATTTTATTCAATTATGCATTGTTCTTCATAACTTTTAACAGTATCATTCTGGTATAGTTGACATGTAATAATAAGTGGCATGTATTTAATATATAGAATTTAATAAACTTTGGATAAAGTCACTACCATATTCAAGATAATGAACTTAGTTATCCAACAAAGGAATCCCTCTCTCTGCTTCTCCAGGCAAACACTGATCCCCTTTCTCTCTGAACATTATTTTCCTAAAATGTTTACACTATGTTTCATACAGCATGTACTCTTTTTTCTTGCTTTATTTCATTCAGATGTTTTTTGAAATTGATTTATATTTCAGGGCTTATCAATCATCTAGTTCTTCTTATTGGTGAATATTAATCTATTATATGAATATGATAGAGTTTATTCACATAGTGGTAGAAATTTAGGTTATTTCCATTTGTTTATTGCAAATAAAGGTGCTATGGATGATTCTGTACAAAGTTTTGTATGAGCATATGTCTTCTTTATCTTGGATAAATATTTAGTAATATAGTGCCTGGATCCTAAGGTGATAAGTTTTCAAGAGTCTATCATACTCTTTTCCCAGGTATTTGTACAACTACAATTGAGTTCCATGCATACACACTTGAATACATTCTTCCAGACCCTTGATATGTTCTGTCTTCTTCATTTTAGTCATTCCAGTTAGGTTTGCATGTCATACCTGTTTATTTTACTTTGGATTACTTTGACTAATGATGTTGAGTGTCTTTTTAGGTGCTTTTTTGCCATTTATATATTTGCTATGGTGAAGTGTTTGTTCAAATTTTTGCCTATTTTTAAGTGGAATCATTTTGAGTTTTGAGAGTTTTTAAAACATATATTACAGACCCAAGTGCTTTAGATAGAGATGATTTGCAAATGTTTTTCCCATTCTGTGACCAAAAGACATAGTCTGCCACTGCTGCATGTCCTACTGAGGTTTGGAAATGAGCTCTTTTCAACCTGGTGAAAACAAAGCAGTGACCTAAAGCTTGTTCAGTTTTTGGTCTGAGGAGCCAGAAGCCTGAGGTTTGTGGGCAAATGATTTACTAACCATCAGTTTAAAACTTTATAATTCTATAGGATTCAGTATTAACAACATAAAAGTTACTATGCCATAAAAAAGACATAGTCTGCCACTGCTGCATGTCCTACTGAGGTTTGGAAATGAGCTCTTTTCAACCTGGTGAAAACAAAGCAGTGACCTAAAGCTTGTTCAGTTTTTGGTCTGAGGAGCCAGAAGCCTGAGGTTTGTGGGCAAATGATTTACTAACCATCAGTTTAAAACTTTATAATTCTATAGGATTCAGTATTAACAACATAAAAGTTACTATGCCATATTTTTCAAAAGGGACAGTTACTCGTATAAGTCAAATAAGAAAAGGGAAAGAGATTCTGATCTTTACAGTGTCACACAAGATATGGCAGAAAACACTTTCAGTATCTGCAGTTAACCAAATCAACATAAGTGGTATAAACTAGCAGAGGCCATTTTAAAGATACTTAATATTTGATTGAGAACATTTAGTTAGTTATTAAATCAGTTTCACTTATTCCTCATAGTATAAAAGGACATTATGGCTCCATTAAAGTTGCAATATTAGGCAGTAAGTATAACAAAATTGAAAATTCAAGATCTTTCCAGCTATGTTATCTTGGCCATCTACATTTATTGTGTTTGAATAATTTATATTTAACATCAAATAATGAATCTCACTGAAAGTAAATTAGTCATTAAAATAAGTATCATTATTCCCAGATAGAACTTGATCAGATTGGTTTAGGAATTCGCTGTTTAATTGAAATACTCTTACACAGTATTAATTGGGAAAAAAAACCTTTATGATTTTTGCTCTGCATCCTACAAAGTGTTTAGAATGATTAAAGACAAGTTAGCACTTGAGTTAGCAGCAGTTTCCCAGGTCCTTCACCAATTTATGCATGCTCTGTCATTTCCAGCTCCTTGCGACCCCATGGACTGTACCTCACCAGGATGCTCTGTTCTTGGGATTTACCAGGCAAGAATACTGGAGTGGATCCATTTCCTCCTTCAGGGGATCTTCTAACCTAGGAATCAAACCTTGCCTTCTGTGTCTTCTGCATTGGCAGGCAGATTCTTTACCATCTGGGCCACTTGGGAAGCCCCTCACTTATGCTTAGACTTTATGAATTCTGTACTCTATAAACAAAGGAAATTTATTCTCTCTTGACTAGTATCTTTTCATCTTATATCCATTAAGCTTCCTTTTTAATTTTAATGTATTTCCCTTGGTAGGAAGCATGTGATTAAGAAAATCAACTGTTTTTCACTTCTCATACAATAATATTTTAGACTAAAAGAAGAAAGCATTTCTTTCCTATAAGGTCTCAAGTTAGTTCTCAAACTGTATCTCCAGCTAATGTTTTCATAATGATATTCATATTGATTTTTCTCACTGTTCCTTAAAACACTGTGCTTTCACGCTTGTCTGTATCACTCCATTTACCTAGCATTATTCAATAGTTTAATCCACTTCCACTAATATTTCATTTCCATGATCTCTTCTCTTAAATTTGATATTTATATTTATCTGCATGGGCTTCCTTGATGGTTCAGCAGGTAAAGAATCTGCCTGCAGTGCAGTAACCACAGGAGGCCTGGGGTTGATCCCTGGGTTAGAAAGAGCCTTTGGAGGAGGAAATGACAATCCATTCCAGTACTCCTGCCTGGAAAATCTCAAGGATACAAGAGCCTGACAGCTCCAGTCCACGGGTTCAGAAAGAGTCTGACATGATTGAGAAAATGAGCACATTTATCTACACTTTAGACTACCTACTTGAAACATTCAATAATATGACTTCTATTTCTTGTTCTCTTCATAAGGTGAGCTCATTTCTGTTCAGTCACTCAGTCGTGTCTGACTCTTTGTGACCGATGGACTGCAGTGTACCAGGCTTCCCTACCATCACCAACACTTGGAGCTTGCTAAAACTCATGTCCATGGAGTTGGTGATGCCATCCAACCATCTCATCCTCTGTCATCCCCTTCTGCTTCTGCCTTCGATCTTTTCCGGCATCAGGGTCTTTTCCAATGAGTCAGTTCTTCGCATCAGGTGGCAAAGTATTGGAGTTTCAGCCTTATCATCAGTCCTTCCAATGAATATTCGGGACAAACTTCCTTTATGATTGACTGGCTGGATCTCCTTGCAGTCCAAGAGACTTTCAAGAGTCTTCTCCAACACCACAGTTCAAAGGATCAGTTCCTCGGTGCTCAGTTTTCTTTATAGTCCAACTCTCAGATCCATACATGACTTCTGGAAAAACCACAGCTTTAACTAGATAGATCTTTGTTGGCAAAGTAATGTCTCTGCTTTTCAATATGCTGTCTAAGTTGGTCATAGCTTTTCTTCCAAGGAGCAAGCATCTTTTAATTTCATGGCTGCAGTTACCATCTGCAGGGATTTTAGAGCCCCTCCAAAATAAAGTCTGTCACTGTTTCCTCTGTTTATCCATCTATTTGCCATGAAGTGATAAGAATGGATACCATGATCTTAGTTTTCTGAATGTTGAGTTTTAAACCAACTTTTTGACTCTCCTCTTTCATTTTCATCAAGAGGCTATTTAATTCTTCTTCACTTTCTGCCATAAGTGTGGTATCATCTGCATATATAAGGTTATTGATATTTCTCCCAGCAATCTTGATTCAAGCTTGTGCTTCATCTAGCCTGATATTTCACATGATGTACTCTACTTAAAAGTTAAATAAGGAGGATGACAGTATACAGCCTTGACATACTCCTTTCCCAATTTGGAACCAGTCTGTTTTTCCATGTCTGTTTCTAACATTGCTTCTTGTCCTGTATACAGATTTCTCGGGAGGCAGGTAAGGTGTTCTGGTATTCCCTTCTCTTTAAGAATTTTCCAGTTCGTTGTGATCCACACAGTCAAAGCCTTTGGTGTAATCAATAAAGCAGAGATAGACGTTTTNTTTTGCCTTGGAAATGAACAGAGAGCATTCTGTCATTTTTGAGACTGAGTTACTATTATCTAAAAAACACACACACACAAAACAAAACCCTATAGCTTCCTCTTGACTTATTCTTTTTACCTTCTCTACCTTAGTATTGTCTAACTATATTTAAAATATTTCCAAACTGAATGTATTTACTTTCATTTGTATCTGAAAACTACAGTCTGTCGTCTGTCTACATATTTATTGTAAAAGCAAAATCTACTATTTTCCTTTATAATCATAGCTACTTTTCACTGAAAAAACCAATTAGCATTGCTGGTATCATAACTCTTCTGATGTAGGTCTAATTCCACAATCCTTGTGCTACTCAGAAGTGGGAAATATTCTGTCAGTATTAAATACATTCTCTTTTCTTGTGGTTTAGTCCCTGAGCAGTGTTCGACTCTTGCGATCCCATGGGGTATAGCCCGCCAGGCTCCTCTGTCCATTGGATTTTCCAGGCAAGAATACTGGAGTGGCCATTTCCTTTTCCAGGGGATTGAACTTAGGTCTCCCACATCACATCATAACTCTTCTGATGTAGGTCTAATTCCACAATCCTTGTGCTACTCAGAAGTGGGAAATATTCTGTCAGTATTAAATACATTCTCTTTTCTTGTGGTTTAGTCCCTGAGCAGTGTTCGACTCTTGCGATCCCATGGGGTATAGCCCGCCAGGCTCCTCTGTCCATTGGATTTTCCAGGCAAGAATACTGGAGTGGCCATTTCCTTTTCCAGGGGATTGAACTTAGGTCTCCCACATCAC
Source organism: Oreotragus oreotragus (assembly GCA_006410675.1). Lineage (NCBI taxonomy): Eukaryota > Metazoa > Chordata > Mammalia > Artiodactyla > Bovidae > Oreotragus > Oreotragus oreotragus. The sequence continues at coordinate 207,852 of SJYX01018725.1, forward strand.
AGGTGGAGTCTTTACCAACTGGTACCATCAATAGCTTCATGGAGCCTTACATTTACACGTTATTTTCTGAAAAAACTTTATTGTAGGAATTTTTTTGTTCACTCTTGCTCTGATTATTCCTAAGCTAGCTAGAAATGATTCATTTGCTCTGGGCTTCTTACATAAACCCACTAAGTCTTTTATCCCACATTCATCTTCCATTGTCAACTTTTTCTGTAAATATATCCCCACATAACCTTCTCCAAAATGATATATGGAAGGTGTATTTTCTGACTTCTTGAATCTCTCAAATGGCTTTATTTTGCCATATCCCTCAGTTTATAGCTTGGCTGGATATAAAATTTTAAGTCAAAATACTATTATCTTTTAGAATAAATTTTACCATTTTTATCATCTGAAATTGCTAATGTAAAAGTATAAAATGATTATGAAATTAATTGCTTCAGCAAATACTGAGAAAAATATGATGGATACTTTGTGGATGCTCTTTTAATTCTTGGTATTCTGAAACACCAGTGATGTGCCTTTGAATCAATATTTATTTATTGAGCTCAGCAATTAGTGGGTTTTGTTGAATCTGGAGACAGGATTCTCTTTAGTTTTGAGAGATCTTCTTATTTAATAATTTCCCCCTATTTTTTCCATTAATGTCTCTCTTTTGAAACTCCTAGCTAAGCTATCTTTATTTACTTTATTTATTTACTAGGTAAATAGTCTTGACCAATTTGTTTTCTGTTATAGGCTTTCTCTCTGTGTTTTCACATATGTGTGCTAGAAGGATGTCTCAAAATAATTTCTAATCCTCCTATTGATTTATATAATTTTTGTCAATATATTTTTAATTTCCAAAGGATTTTTTTTTGAGAGTTATTTTTCACTGAATCCTATTCCTGACTCTCATTTTGTTGAAACATCATTTAGAGTGCTTCTCAATATACTATGCTTTAAAACACTCTCTTCTGCTTATGAATGATCTCTATTCTCTCTCGAGGATCTCATTTTTGTATATTTGGTTATTTTCATTCTTTTTGTTTGTTTTATAAATCTAGTAACCCTTAGTTTTCATCCTAATTAAGCACTTAAGAATCAGATAAGTTAGTACAGATAGTTGCTACCTGCCTTTTTCTCCTCAGCTGTTATTCTCACACACTGCCATATTTGTCTGAAACTATAAAGTCTATAGATGTTAATCTCAGTTATAAATTGATACAGAAGGATAACTTGAAAGTTATTTGTTGAGATAATTAAAACTACAAAGGTCTTTTAAACTTTCAATTCTATTTTATCAATTTATGCTAAGGATTAATTTTTTGTCTAATAATTATAAAGTTGATCAATGTAGGATTATTATAGCTAAAAGTAATAAAAGCCTACATATTTAATATAGGGAGATTATCAATAAAATATGGTATATAATTTTAGGCTGACTTTTATAGGCATACTCACTATTCTTGGAGTAATTTTCTGTTGTTTTTACTTTACCAAAATTTATTTGATTACATTTACATTTCTTATTCATTTTGTTTTTATTTAAAGTTTATTTATTAACATAAAAATTTGAGGCAGTATAATAGAACAACTAAACTTAAAACATAACTAATTATAATAAATTGAAAAGCACAAAGATCATTTTATAGAAGACAAGAATGTAGATACTATCAGAAATGAGAAACACACTTATTTATAAAATTATGGTCAGCATTTGGCTCAACATTTAATACAAAGCATGACAAAAACAAAGATGGATAACTTTTTGATTGAAACTAAACTCAAGCAGGAATTTATTGTGTGATTGAAACTAAAAAATGTACTATTTTACATATGGCTTACACTGACAGGATGGTAACAGTCTTAGAACAATTACTTTAAAAGCAGTACAGTAAAAAAATTGGTATTCTCCTAAAGAGTATATGTATTGACTCAGTTTAAGGAAAAAGATAATTCCATTGATAGCTTTTTGAAGGAATGTCTTCAAAACTACAACAGTGCCATATACATATATATGTATATATATGGCACTTTGCTTTTTGAGAATAGCTCTTTGGTTGAATCCCACATGTCTTCTGATCTCAAAGCAAAATGCCATGTTAGGGTTGCCATTTCTGGAAAGACTTTTAGAATAGGAATAATGCTGCGTCAGGTCTTCATCCCTTCTTAACCTAGATTCATTTTATTGAAAGCATTGTCAATAAGTTGCTATTTTAGAGTTTTGAGACTTCTATGAATACTTATATTCAGCCAAAATATGGAAAAGATGAAGAAAGAAAAAATTGTTCAGGTATTCAATGATTGTGGAAATGTTAATTATTATATAATATATATAATGTGATATTATTCCCTAAGTTCCTTTCCTTTATTGTGATGAGTATGTATGCAAGCAGAAGGGAAATGTTAAGAAAGAAAGAGATATGATCCAGGTAAAGCAAATGAAACATGAATAATCCACTTATAAAGCAACTTATATAGCTATCTTTTTTTGGGAAAAAAAAAAAAAAGAAACAACTAAAAGGATGTCTAATTACAGTAACCATTTTTTCATAAAATTTCTGGGTAAAAGGACAATATAAAAGACAAACATTTGAATTTCTATATAATACTTTCAAGTTAAGAAATTAAAGTTGTGAAAGTTTATAATAACCACATTATTGAATACATATTAATATCTCAATAACCATATAATATATTGTATATATTAAAATGATCATAAAATTATTCAGTATCTTTTCACTGAAAATTATAAAACAAATTTAAAGAAATAAATGGAAATACTATGTCTCAGTTAGAGTTTAGAAGACAATATTTAAAAAATGGCAATCCCCCCTAAACTGATTACTAATTCAATTCAATCCAATGAAAATTTCCCCATTAATATAAGTCATTCCTCAAATGCTCAAATTATTTGAGTATCTATGGAAATTGATAAGCTTGTTCTAAGCATGAAGCAGAAATGTAAATGGCTGAGCATATTGATGGTGAGAAGCCTTGCTATCAAAATAATGTGACAGTAGTTAAAGAAGAAACAAAAGGAACAGAATAGAGTGTAGTGTGGGTGTCAGTCACTCAGTCATGTCCAAGTCTTTGTGACCCCATGAACTGTAGGTCACCAGGCTCCTCGGTCCATGGGATTTTCCAGGCAAGAATACTACAGTGGGTTACCTTTTCTTTTTCCAGAGGATCTTCCTGACCCAGGGATTGAACCCAGGTCTCCCACATTGCAGGCAGACTCTTAACTGTCAGAGCTGCTATGAGTCTAGAGACAGGACGTAACATGTGTAGGCAATTGATTTTGTCTGACTCTTTGTGATCCCCATGGACTGTAGCCTGCCAGGCTCCTCTGTCCACGGGATTCTTCAGGCAAAATGGAGTAGGTTGTCATTTCCTCCTACAGGGGATCTTCCCCACCCAGGGACTGAACCTGTGTCTCTTGCATTCCTGAGACGCCATAATAAACATAGCACTATATAGCTGTGGGCAAAGTATTGAGGAAAGACTGGAACTTGTTTTCTATGTCAAACTACATAATTTCAAGTCAATTGTATACATGACCACAAGAGGCAAAATAAATAAATATGGAAGATAATATGGGAACTTACTTTCATTATCTTGGGACAGGCAAAATATCTTGAATTTATTTTAACTAAATGTTTGCCAAACTGTGATTTAACCACAAACTCCGTGTGAGCATTTAATCCACTGGGGAAAGGCTAATTTAATCCCTTTGGGGAAGGCTACTTTGGATTCTCCCCTTTCTTATCAAATTAAAGCCCAGTCTCCATAAAGGATAATAATTACAAACTGAAATAAACTTACAGAACAATTCAAGAGATAGAGCTCGTTCTTTGTCTGAAAAAGAAAATCAAGGCAGGAATCTGCCCCTTTTCACAAGTTCGTAAAATAGGATTTATTTTCAGCTACATGTCTAGACTCACTTCTCTATGACAGTAACAGGATAACTAGACTCAAGTAATTGTGTATGTAGCAATTTGTTCACTAAGAAGTACTCAGCAGAGAACTGATAAAATCTGTTAAACTTTTCTTTTAATTTATTTGAAAGTTATTACAAAGATATGTTTGTATCATTTATGCATGGACCCTTAAATGTTTCTACAATTAAAGTATCCAAATTTCACTCAGTTTAAAGTAAATCTTATTAAAGGCACTTNTGTATGTAGCAATTTGTTCACTAAGAAGTACTCAGCAGAGAACTGATAAAATCTGTTAAACTTTTCTTTAAATTTATTTGAAAGTTATTAAAAAGATATGTTTGTATCGTTTATGCATGGACCCTTAAATGTTTCTACAATTAAAGTATCCAAATTTCACCCGGTTTAAAGTAAATCTTATTAAAGGCACTTTAGTTCTAGCCTCTGTTTAGCTCGATTACTTATTTTTTTCTGAAAGGTACTTAATGGTTCTAAGACTCATGTGCCTACTCCATAAACTGCAGACAGTATTTCCATTCCTTAATTAAATGATAGAGCTATGTATTGCCTTATGAAAGCTGTATCCTTTAACAAGATACAAGTGTACACAAGAGGAAGAATAATTACCACATTTACTTGCACAATGGGAACTTCCTTTGTTATGAGGTTTGAAGCATGAAACAGTCTATCATGGATCTCAGTCAAGGGGAAGTAGCCAACTTTATCAGAGAAGGCGATGGCCCCCCGCTCCAGTGCTCTCGCCTGGGAAACCCTATGGGCAGAGGAGCCTGGTGGGCTGCAGTGCATAGGGTCGCAAAGAGTCGGACATGACTGAGTGACTTCCCTTTCACTTTTCACTTTCATGCACTGTAGAAGGAAATGGCAACCCACTCCAGTGTTCTTGCCTGGAGAATCCCAGGGACGGGGGAGCCTGGTGGGCTGCTGTCTATGAGGTCACACAGAGTCAGACACGACTGATGCGACTTAGCAGCAGCAGCAGCAGCAGCCAACCTTATGGGCTTCCCTGTGGCTCAGACGGTAACATGTCTGCCTCCAATGCGGTAGACCTGGGTTCAATCCCTAGGTCTGGAAGATCTCCTGGAGAAGGAAATGGCAACCCACTCCAGTACTCTTGCCTGGA
>SJYX01018725.1:219075-233338 GCA_006410675.1 Oreotragus oreotragus
GAAGGGGATGACAGAGAATGAGATGGTTGGATGGCATCACTGACTCAATGGACATGAGTTTGAGTAAGCTCTGGCAGTTGGTGATGGACAGAGAAGCCTGGCTTGCAGCAGTCCATGGGGTCGCAAAGAGTTGTCTGAGTAACTGAACTGAAGTTAAATTGTATAACTCCACTTGACCCAGTTTTGGCCAGCATAATATTTATTTTCTTTTTAACAATTAAAATATGAGGTCCATAAACATTAAATATGCTTCTTAGAGGATAAAGCCAGATTTTGTACTCAGGTTTGTCTCAATCCAAATTCCAAGTTTGTTGTGCTTGACATTTTGATCATACAGTGAATACACGCTTTATAAGACTATGCGCATGAATATTATAAAACAAATTGTGTGTGTGCTCAGTTGCTCAGTCAAGTCCCTCTCTTTGAGACTCCATGGACTGTAACATGTCATGCTCTTCCATCCATGGATATTTCCAGGTAAGAATACTGGAGTGGGTTTCCATTTCCTTCTCCAGGCGATCTTCCCGATAATAAAGCAAATTGGGATAATCCAAACTGTTCTTCGGATGATGCTAATATTTTACTAGGTTGCTGGGAATGATGGGAAGTCATTTTTAATTTCAAATTTTAATTCAAATTTGACTTTAAAATGATTCTAGATTCCATCAGTAAGACAATAGAGCTGATAAATGAGAAGTGAAGACTGAGGTCATAACCCATAATAGTACTTGGCAGGGAAATGTTTGCCTTAGCCCACTGACAAATGTTTACAGTTGTTTTCAGTTGAACAAAACCTCACTTACTATGTTTGTAAAATGGTTATCTTTCCTGTGGTAGAGTGATTGAAAAATAATAGACAAATATATCAGACAAATAGGTAAAGAGTCTATTTTAAAACATGATAATATACTTCTAGAATGTGGGTTATATTTATTTATAATTCAAATAAATGAACATAAACATACACTTATGTCAATATTCTTAACAGGTTTCAATCTTCTTAATATTAAAAATAGATTCTTTGTTGATGCTTGCAAGTTAGATTTCTATGAACCATGGCTATATTCATAATTTTATAAGTAAGACAAATTTTTTTGAGGAGAAGCATTATCATTGTCATTGTGTGTGTATACATATNTTATACACATCTAGATGTGTATAAGAGACAGAACATATACTTATGTCAATATTCTTAACAGGTTTCAATCTTCTTAATATTAAAAATAGATTCTTTGTTGATGCTTGCAAGTTAGATTTCTATGAACCATGGCTATATTCATAATTTTATAAGTAAGACAAATTTTTTTGAGGAGAAGCATTATCATTGTCATTGTGTGTGTATACATATAAATATATAATGCCATAAAAATTATGCATATTTTTGGTAACTGCAACTGTTCAAATATTTTGTGATATAGTTTCTTTTCCTGTACTAGGGTTTTAAGGGCTTATATATAAGGTTGAAGGCATTAGTTGGCCAGAGGATACTAACTCAAAGGTATTACCTAGATGTAATTTAGATGCTTTTAAAAGAGTTTTTACTACCTGAATAACACTAAATATGATTAAAATTAGAGGAATAGTAATACATCACTTGATTCTCAGACACTTAGAGGTTTTTAAGGACTTCTAAATATTTCTTTCCCCAGTTTTCAAACATGTTTAAAAATGCATTATTACAAGAGATAAGGAAGAACACTTTATAATGATGAATTGATCAATCCAAGAAGAAGAAGACAAAGTAATTGTAAATATTTTTGTGCCCAACATAGGAACATCTCAATACATAAGACAACAGTGTGCATGTATGCTAAGTCGCTTCAGGCATGTCTAACTCTTTTCAGGCATATGCATGGGATTCTCCAAGCAAGAGTACTGCCTTCTCCAGGGGATCTTCCTGACCCAGAAATGGACCCACATCTCTTATGTTCCCTGCACTGGCAGGCAGGTTCTTTACAACTAGCACCACTTGGGAATGAAAGGGACATTGACAGTAACACAATATAGGGGTGTTAAGTGGGGTGTTAAATTAGGTGGCTTTAACACCCCACTTATAGTAACGGACAGATCACCAAAACAGAAAACTAATAAGGAAACACAGCCTTAAGTGACACATTAGATACACCACTTGGGAATGAAAGGGACATTGACAGTAACACAATATAGGGGTGTTAAGTGGGGTGTTAAATTAGGTGGCTTTAACACCCCACTTATAGTAACGGACAGATCACCAAAACAGAAAACTAATAAGGAAACACAGCCTTAAGTGACACATTAGATTAAGTAAGTAAGTAAGTAAAGTCACTCAGTCATGTCCGACTCTTTGTGACCCCGTGGACTGCAACCCACCAGGCTCCTCAGTCCATGGGATTCTCCAGGCAAGAATACTGGAGTGGGTTGCCATTTCCTTCTCCAGGGGATCTTCCCGACCCAGGGATCGAACCCAGGTCTCCTGCATTGGAGGCAGACGCTTTAACCTCTGAGCCACCAGGGAAGCCCACACATTAGATTAGATGAACCTAATTGATATCTTCAGGACATTCCATCTAAATGGAGAATAATTCATTTTCTTAAGGGCACATGGAACATTCTCTGGAATAGACCACATCTTGGGTCACAAAAAATGCACTATGAGTTTATGGAATTATTCCAATTACTTGGAAAACCCCAAAACTGGTATAAGTTAGTATTTTGTCTCAATGTTTTATATATATATATATATACCCATGCTATAAAAACATAGAATTTTTCAAGGTCCTAATATAAAATTCTGACATGTAATGGAGCTTTGTAAACATGTTATTGACTTTTGGCCCATTTTTCCTTCTTTATTTTACCTTTTAATTGAGTGGCCCAACTTAGCAACTAAACAGCAGCAGCAAAAATTGTTGATTTACAATATTAGTTTCAGGTGTACAAGTGACTGCTTCTAGAAATAAGCCTTAGGTCAAGAGATTTAGAAGGGAAAAAATAAATTACATAAACCAACATCTAGTTGTAAAAGTTAAACTGGATTTTGTTGCAAGTGTCTGTTCTACCACTGAGACATTTAAAGAAATTCAGTCTTTGAAATGCACCCAACTTAGAACCAGAACTAACTCAAATTATACCACCACTATTCAAAGGACTAGATGTGCATAATTAGTTAACGCACAAACATTTATGTTTTAATATTTGCAAACACTATACTAGGTGAAAAGATGAAAACTTTGTGTTGGAATATGATAGAATCTAGTTAGAGTCTACAACTTTGAGATTTAAAGCAAAGTCTCACAAATGGCTAGTAGAAAATTTACCTTTTTTTTTTTTTTTTAATGATATGTTCGTTTTGATTTACTCTTGGTTTATTTTCCCCCCTCCTTTTCTGTCTATCTTGTTTTCTCTGTTTCTCCTTCATGTTTTCCTGTCTCTATCCTATTCTCTTTTCACCTCTGATATCTGATGGGATTTGGTGCTTTCTCTGTCTCTCTCTCCCTTCCTAACAACCACCCCCAACTCCACCCCCCACCTCTCTCTCTCTCTTTTTTTTTTTGTATCACATTTGTTTCAGTTCAGGTCAGTCGCTCAGTTATGTCTGACTCTTTGCGACCCCATGAACTGCAGCACGCCAGGCATCCCCCTGTCCATCACCAACTCACATCCATTGAGTTGGTGATGCCATCCAACCATCTCATTCTCTTGTCCCCTTCTCCTCCTGCCCTAAATCTTTCCCAGCATCAGGGTCTTTTCCAATGAGTCAGCTCTTCACATCAGGTGGCCAAATATTGGAGTTTCAGCTTCAGCATCAGTTCTTCCAATGAACACCCAGGACTGATCTCCTTTAGGATGGACTGGTTGGATCTCCTTGCAGTCAAGAGTCTTCGTCAACACCACGGTTCAAAAGCATCAATTCTTCAGCACTCAGGTTTCTTCACAGTCCAACTCTCACATCCATACATGACCACTGGAAAAACCATAGCCTTGACTAGATGGACCTTTGCTGGCAATGTAATGTCTCTGCTTTTCATTATGTATTGTTTAAACATACTCAATTCAATTAAGTTGCCTGATTCAAAATAATTCATTGGGTTAAAAGGAGTACATGATAGAGATATAAATAGGTAAGTAGATTGATGAAAAGAGAAAAGGAAGAAAGAGAGGTGTGAAAGCCTGGGAGGGAGCAACTGAAAATGTATCCTTTGATTTCATCACACAGGTGTGTGGGAACCTTCAGGTGTCCCCAGCTTTAAATCAAATACATGGAAAATAGCTGCCTGAATATTAGCGCCCATGTGATTAACTGGGCTAGCACCAGAGTGGCTTTAAGGTAGCTCAGGTTAAAGATTACAAATTAGAAAACAGGTTATGTAATTCATAGGGTTCTTTCCCCTATATAGCATCCCTCACTTCTTATCTTAAATTTCAGCCATTTGCTAAAATCTTAAATCCTTTCAATGTGTTCTCTTGCTTTAAATGTACTCTTAACAGTTTTCTCCAAACCCTCACATCCTATTGTTAATTTATCTTAGATATGTTTTTTGGGGAGGTCCCTTCTAATGCCTTTTAACCCTCAAGGTAAATTAGTCAATATATTCAATAAGTAAGGTAGAAATTCTGTGTTTAATTCTTGCAAGGTGCTTCTTAACCATGGCTTTGTTTAAAGTCACAAGTTTCCGGGCCTCTAAGAACTTTATAACTTAAAGTTGATAACAAAGTAAAATAATGTAAAATCTTGGGGTTGGAAGAAGATAGAAGACTGATTTAATTAAGTGGGATCCAGGATCCAAGGCAAAAAGGAAGATTGGTTTATACTAAGTTAAAATATTTTCACCTCATGTTTAAAAAGAAATAATTTCTTATATAAGCCTATTTTCATTCTGTTGCTTGCAATTAACAAAATGAGAAGAATATGGAGATAATTGCACTATCTTTTAAAATAATCCATTCAGTCACATTGCCTACTTATCTCTTAATACTAAAGGGTCTTCAGTTCAGTTCAGTTCAGTCTCTCAGTTGTGTCTGACTCTTTGCGACCCCATGAATCACAGCACACCAGGCCTCCCTGTCCATAACCAACTCCCGGATTTCACTCAGACTCACGTCCATCGAGTCCGTGATGCCATCCAGCCATCCCATCCTCTGTCGTCCCCTTCTCATACTGTCCCCAATCCCTCCCAGCATCAGAGTCTTTTCCAATGAGTCAACTCTTCACATGAGGTGGCCAAAGTACTGGAGTTTCAGCTTTAGCATCATTCCTTCCAAAGAAATAGTCTTAGAGCATCACTTTATCTAACACTGCATGAAGTAGTCAAATTGCAAGATATTGGTCAATCACTGTGAAGTTGGATATGTGTGCATGTTTATAATTGTTTTATCTTCCTGGAGAATTGACCCTTATACCATTTGTTGAGCTGTCCAAAAAGTTCACTTGTTATCTGAAAGCTCATGGAAAAATCTGAAGGAACATTTTAAACAACCAGTATATACAATGGAAAGTGATTCAGCTTTTTTAAAAATTCCACATTATGTAACAACATGGATGAACCTGGAAGACATTATGTTAAGCAAAATAATCTGGTCACTAAAGGATAAATATTGCATAATTTTACTTATATGAGGTATATAAAAAAGTCAAAGCTATAGGATCATAGTGGAATGATGGTTACCAGGGACTGGAAGGAGGAGGAGTGAGGCGTTCCTAATCAACATACATAAACTTTCAATTAAGCAAGATGAATTTATTCCATGAATCTGCACACAACATCGTGTATACAGTTAATGCAATATTGCAAACATGAAACATTAGATGTCTCATGTTGTTTTCTTATCACAATTAAAGTAAAAAAAAAACAAACCCTCTGCACACAAACAAAAAATGCACCTTAAAAGTATATCCCCAAATCTCAGAGGACTGAGGCATTTTCCTTTTCTTTTAAATTATTATAAATTATTTATTGAAGCATAGTTGATTTACAATGTTGTGTTTCTGCTGTACAGCAACGTAACTCAGTCATACATGTACACTTTTTTACAACAAAACCTTTGACTGTGTGGATCATAAAAAACTGAGGAGAATTATTAGAGATGGGAATATCAGACCACCTATCCTTCCTCCTGAGAAATCTGTATGCAGGTCAAGAAGGAACAGTTAGGACTGGACATGGAAAAACAGACTGGATCCTAATTGAGAAAGGAGTATGTCAAGGCTATACATTGTAGCCCTGCTTATTTAACTTATATTCAGAGCACATCATGAGAAATGCTGGACTGGATGAAGCACGAGCTGGAATCAAGATTGCTGAGATAAATACCTCATATATGCAGATAACACCAAACTTATGGCAAAAAGTGAAGAAGAACTAAAGAGCCTCTTGATGAAAGTGAAAGAGGAGAGTGAAAAAGTTGGCTTAAAACTCAACATTCAGAAAACAGACATCATGGCATCTGGTCTTATCACTTCATGGCAAATAGATGGGGAAACAGTGGAAACAGTGTCAGACTTTATTTTGGAGGGGCTCCAAAATCACTGCAGATGGTGACTGTAGCCATGAAATTAAAAGATGCTTGCTCCTTGGAAGAAAAATTATGACCAACCTAGACAGCATTTAAAAAGCAGAGATATTACTTTGCCAACAAAGGTTCTTCTAGTCAAAGGGATGGTTTCTCTAGTAGTTATGTATGGATGTGAGAGCTGGACTATAAAGAAAACTGAACGCTGAAGAATTGATGCTTGTGAACTTTGATGTTGGAGAAGCCTCTTGAGAGTCCCTTGGACTGCAAGGAGATGCAACCAGTCCATCCTAAAGAAAATCAGTCCTGAATATTCATTGGAAGGACTGATGATGAAGCTGAAACTCCAATACTCTGGCCACCTGATTCGATGAACTGACTCATTGGAAAAGACCCTGATGCTGGAAAAGATTGAAGGCAGGAGGAGAAGAGGACAACAGAGAATGAGATGGCTGGATGGCATCACTGACTCAATGGACATGAGTTTGAGTGAGCTCTGGGCGTTGGTGAAGGACAGGGAAGCCTCGTGTGCTGCAGTCCACAGGCTCTAAAGAGTTGGACACAACTAAGCAACTGAAATTAACTGAACTCTTTTTTAGATTCTTTTCCCATGTAGGTATTCACAGAGCATTGAGTAGAGTTCTCTATGCTATACAGTAGGTCCTAATTGTTAGCCATCATTTTCCTTTTCTAATAGGAAGCTGTTAAACACTCATCATAGGTTTATCTCTTTATGATCTTCAAATGAATTAATTTCACATTCTGTTCAGCTTTTCTATTTGACCTCAAAGAGTAGAGAGCTAGTTGGTCTACTGTATGGATGATCTTCCATCATCAAAATGGTTCATTTACTTTTAGTTTCTGCAAATACTGGGGTGTTGTGGTTGTCAATGAAACAGTATTCTCTCATAAATTTGTTTTCAGAATCACCCTTTACCCTTAATGCCATATAAATCCCACCATTAAAATAAAATAAGGTCCGTGGTAAACCACAAGCCTCAAAGTATAAACAGTCCTCTTTGAACAAGGATTATTCCAAGTGGAAATAATCAATCACTGTCACAGGAGGCAGCCACCAGCTCTTTCATTATGATCAATTATTTCTTACCTTCACTTCTGCTGTGCACTAGCATTTCAAGAACTTTCTGTCCAGAGACATATGGAATAAAATACTAAAGGTTCTTAAGTTAACCAGTACATTTCTTCATACATATTGACATTTAAAAATTCCATTTACCAATCATGACATATGACATGTAATTAAATACAGAAGGCAACTCCTGAAATCACCAGACTTTGAAAGAAGGTCAGATTATGATGACTGGTTCTCATATGTAAGGCATTTCTTCCATTTTGCCTGGACAGTCCATTTTTCATTTCCCCTTGAGAACAGAAGCAACATTACTAGTTGGAAAATAAAGTCTGATGTCTTTTAAAAACACTTTTTAAAATGAATTCCATTTCCTCTGATTATTAAAGTAGCGATTTTGTGATGTCTCTGAAAAATAGGACAAACTGAACACACCAATCAACTAAGCCAAGATTTTAATTTTCTTTCTCTACCAGTTTGATTGCCACCTCCCTAGCCTCCTTGGACCCAAAGCCAAAGCCACATGTTTTTGGTTTTTATTTAGAGGTCACTCCACTTCAGGGGATACTTAATCAGTTTTCCATTAGTGTGTGATGGAGCTTACAGGTGGTACTAGTAGTAAAGAGTCCACCTGATAATGTAGGAGACACAAGAGACAAGAGTTTGATCCCTAGGTCAGAGGAATCCCCTGGAGTAGGAAATGCACTCCACTCCAGTATTCTTGCCTAGGAAATTCCATGGGCAGAGGAGCCTGGTGGGCTATTGTCCATGTGGCCACAAAGAGACATGACTGACTGACTGAACACACATTAGTGTATAATACCAAAAACTTAGTTTTTTATTACAAAACTATTTTATTTTTTTGCTTGTGATGATCTGTCCTCCTGCTGGTCATATCTTGTTTCAAACATGAAGCTTACCCCCTGGGGCTGAAAATAGCAGTGGCTGTGGACTGAACCACATTACAGCAATATTACTAGGGTTGGAAGTTGCACAATGTTATCTCGTTTAATTAGTCAAAATTGGTCACAAGACCAGGTGAAATTCAGGTTACATATGGGAGTGTATAACCCCTCTTACAGAGATGAGCTGTAAATAATTTGCAGCCATTTTTAATCTACCTAGGACCCATTAACGTTTGGTGATTTTATTCTCTGTCCTCAGTTTCCTAGACTTCCTAGAGATAGAGTTTGTGTATGTTAGTCCCTCAGTCATGCCTGACTCTCTGAAACTCCATCGACTGGAGCCTGCCAGGCTCCTCTGTCCATGGAATTCTCCAGGCAAGAGTACTGAGATGGGTTGTCATTCCCATCCAAATTCTGGATAGGGTTGATATTTTTAATAATGTTCTCAATCTGTTTTGTAACAACAGATTTTTTTCTTCCTCACTGCTTTTCACTTCAAAATTTCATCTTAATAATTCCTAAAATTAAAAAAAATTAATCCATTTCCTAGACTAAACATTCTTGAAATCAAGCTTAATTCATCCTGTATTTTCTTTACCCTTCATTTTCTGTATCTAATATGGCAAAATCATATGGCAAATAAGTATTGTTTCCATCTGCTGTTTTCATCCAGTTGCTTATCAATCACAACCATATGTACCTGACACAAGACCCTGATAGCTGGCTTTCCTTTTATTTATTTCTCTCCAATTTACCAATTTTATTTGCTTATACACCCTAATATACTGCTACTTCAATTATCCTCTTTTTAAAAATATGTATTTTAACACCAAAAACATTTTTTATTGGAGTATATTGAATTAACGATGTTGTGGGTGAACAGCAAAGGGACTTACCCATATATATATATATATACCCATATACATACATGTTTCTATTTCCCCTCAAACACCCTTCCCATCCAGCCTGGCACATAATTTCCAATCTTTCAAGTTTTATTTTTTTTAATGATATGGTTCTACTTTACCCAATTTTACTATAAACTATTACATGTATATCTTTATTTCCCAGTTTTATCACCACATGTTTTATATATAGCATATTCATTTCTGAATCTCTGTGTTTTCTTTTCTGTCAGTTATACACATGAAATTATTTCCTTTCATTTGTTTGCATGTATGAATTGAATATAGCATCAGTACCCAATTTAATTAGGGTATATTCCTCTAACCTTTCCCCGACTCCTCAAATTAAAACACTTATCTACCCTCCTTAAAATATCAGTTTATTTATGCATTACAAGCCTATAGCTCAATATCTAAACTTTAATAGTTTCTTTGTACTTCATAACAAGCTCATGAGTGATTTTAGTTAGTTACGTAAGTAACAGTGGAAGAGGATGGGAACCAAGGTGAGGTTGGAGTACTAAGCATTCAGTAGCAAGAAAGACAGGGTGTGTATTTACTCAGGAGAAAATAAGGGAAGAGTGGGTATAAAATGAGGAAATCTTGCTGGAACTCAGTAGAGGGAGTTCTCATATGATAATGCTTAACTAGTTTTTTGTTTTTTGTTTTTTTTAAATTGGAGTATAATTGCTTTGCGATGTGTTAGTTTCTGCTGCACAATGAAGTAAATCAACTATATGATACATATATCCCCTTCTCCTTGGACCTCCCTCCCAACCCTCTTATCCCACCCGCATGGGTCATCACAGAGCACCAAGCTGAGCTCCCTGGGCTTTATAGCAGTGTCCCCCGACTAGCTACTTATCTTACGTATGGTCGTGTGTAGACGTCGATCCTGATCTCCCATTCATCTACCCTTCCCCTCTCGGTCTATGTCCAAACGTCCTTTCTCTCTGTATGCGTATCTATTCCTGCCCTGCAAATAGGCTCAACATATACACATTAATATATGACATATATATATATTTATTCTTTCTGACTTACTTCACCCTGTATGACACTCTCTAGTTCCAGGTCCATCCACATCTCTACAAATGACCCAGGTTTGTTCCTCTTTATGGTCAAGTAATAGTAGAAGGTGTATCATATGCCTTTGGTGGCCCCAGCTTTCACTATGGAGTTATTACTTCCAATAGGGCCACAGCTTTGGCAGATTCATTTGCAGGCATAGGTTCCATTCATACTGACAGTTTCTGAGATGGTCACTCTTAATCTTTCTCTTGAACTTTCTGACATGCTGTGGGCACAGGCTAAAGCCTGTGGATAAGTACATTCACACGAATCAGTCTTGAAATGTAGGTTCATTAACAAGCCCAAGGAAAATCAGTGTGGGTTGGGAACCAAAGAATAAATATTACCCTATTTAGTCATAGGGTGGACAGTTTTGAGAAGGTGCAGCAAGGTCAAGCCTCAGTTGCCCACAGCAGTAAACTCTGTAATGTACTCCTATTTTGGTTTTTCTTCATTTCTTCACTTTTTTATTTCCTTTCTGTTCTCTGAAAATGGGCTATGTGCACCTGTGTCTTGGTCTTGAATTTGCTTCAGGCTAAGGCAGTAAGGAAGTCCTTTCTTAAAAATTTTATTATAGTTGATTTACAATGATGTGTTAGTTTCAGGTATATAACAAAGTGATTCAGTTACACATAGATTCATTCTTTTTCAGATTCTTATATAGGTTATTGCAGAATATTGAATAGAGCTGCCTGTGCTATGCCATAGTTTCTTACTGATTATCTAACTTACATATAGCAGTGTGTGCTTGTTAATCCCAAGCTCCTGATTTATCCCTCCCCCACATTTCCTCTATGGTAACCATGTTTGTTTTCTATCTTTTTTTCTGAAAATGAGAATGGTATGCTGCAGTCAGAGGCTTGAGATAGTTGACTTGGAAAGGGAAAACTGAAGTGTACAGAAAAATATAACAGAAATGAATGGCAAGATTTTTTCCCCTGATATATACACATTTGTGTTTTCACCTCAATTAAGTTATCTCCCTAATGGTAGGCGTTGCTTAGTCACAGTCACAAATGACTCTTTTGTGACTCCCATGGACTGTAGCCCACCGGGATTCTTTGTCAAGTGGTTTCCCAGGCAAGAATTCTGGAGTGGTTTGCCATTTCCTTCTCCAGGGAATCTTCCCAACTCAGGGGATGAACACCTATCTCCTGCAGTGCAGGCACATTCTTTACAACTGAGCCACCTGGGTAGTTTATAAGTCATCCTAAAGGTAGACTTATACGTCGTAATTCTGCTATTTTCCTATAGTGCATTGTTGAGTACATGACAGATATTGAGAGACACTTGTTGATTGCCTAATAAAAGTGATTGATTCACTATGAATTGGTTTATGGTGTGGACTGTAAAGAGTCTTCCCTGGTGGCACAGATGGTAAAAGCATCTGCCTGCAATGCGGGAGATCCAGGTTCGATCCCTGGGTTGGGAAGATCTCCTGGAGAAGGAAATGGCAACCCACTCCAGTACTCTTGCCTGGAGAATCCCACAGACGGAGGAGCCTGGTAGGCTACAGTCCATGGGGTCACAAAGAGTCAGACACGACTGAGCGACTTCTAAAATCATATATATATATGCATACATGTATGTATATATGTGCTTCAGTTCAGTTCAGTCGCTCAGTCGTGTCTGACTCTTTGCAACCCCATGGACTGCAGCATGCCAGACTTCTCTATCCATCACTGACTCTTGGAGCTTACTCAAAACTCATGTCCATCGAGTCAGTGATGCCATCCAACCATCTCATCTTCTGTTGTACCCTTCTCCTCCTGCCTTCAATCTTCTCTAGCATCAGGGTCTTTTCCAATGAGTCAGCTCTTTACATCAGGTGGCCAAATATTGGAGTTTCAGCTTCAGCATCCAGTGAATACTCAGGTTGATTTCCTTTAGGATGGACTGGTTGAATCTCCTTGCAGTCCAAGGGACTCTCAAGAGTCTTCTCCAACACCACAGTTCAAAAGCATCAATTCTTCAGTGCTCAGCTTTCTTCATAGTCCAACTCTAACATCTATATATGACCGCTGGAAAAACCATAGCTTTGACTAGATGGACCTTTGTTGGTAATGTAATGTCTCTGCTTTTTAATATGCTATCTATTACTCACTGAAAAAATGTTGTCAAGTGTTTTTGGTGTGATTTAAAAATTCTCACTCTTCAGGCATAGTGAAATCAAAACATCTATATATGACCGCTGGAAAAACCATAGCTTTGACTAGATGGACCTTTGTTGGTAATGTAATGTCTCTGCTTTTTAATATGCTATCTATTACTCACTGAAAAAATGTTGTCAAGTGTTTTTGGTGTGATTTAAAAATTCTCACTCTTCAGGCATAGTGAAATCATTCACTGAACACCTTTTTTTATGAGGACTGGATTTGATTAAGGCCTCCTTGTTGTTCCTCTCACATTGATGTTCAGTGTCACTAATCCAAATCAAGTGCTTTATGACAGAAAAATATGTAAAAACAGTTCAAAAATTTTAATTTAGAACAATTACATTTCTCTAGATTTCAAATGGCATGTAGGCATGATAACAGCCATAGATTGTAAGAATTCCAAATCCATTATTTTACATTCAAAAAAATCTGTTTGGATTAATAGCATATTTTTGGTGCAGATTTTTTCCTGAATGAAAATGTAACATTGATACATATGCTAGTAATCTATACTCTCTCTCTCTCTATATATATATATGATTTTACAGATTATATATCAGTATTATATAATATATATGTGTATATACATATATATAATCTGTGTGTATATATATAGGCCTCCCGGGGGTGCGGTGGTAAAGAATTCACTTGCTGATGCAGGAGACACAGGATAAGCTGTGTGTGCGTGTGTGCTCTCACTTCGGTTGTGTCTGATTTTCCACCCCATGGACTGTAGCCCGTCAGGCTCTCTGTCCATGAGATTCTCCAGGCAAAATACATGAGTGGGTTGCCATGCCCTCCTCCTTCCTGACCCAGGGATCGAACCTGCATCTCTTGCATTGCAAGTGGGTTCTTTACCCACGGTGCCACTTGGGAAGCCATAAGCCGTGGGGCCTTTATATAAATATAAATACATGGTAGATCTGGGCGTGACTGAGCATAACCCAGTGTATAATCACGAGGGAAGCCCAGCTCCACGTTAAGAGCCTGTGTTTGACTTTCCAGGCTTCACTACTGGCAGTTATACAGTTTTGATCTGACGGGTCTTGAGGGGTACTGGTGTGCTGGTGGGGTGAAGTCGCTGTCTGCGCTCCAGCCTTGGGACAGTCNTGTATAATCACGAGGGAAGCCCAGCTCCACGTTAAGAGCCTGTGTTTGACTTTCCAGGCTTCACTACTGGCAGTTATACAGTTTTGATCTGACGGGTCTTGAGGGGTACTGGTGTGCTGGTGGGGTGAAGTCGCTGTCTGCGCTCCAGCCTTGGGACAGTCAGCACTGCAGATGCTGGGGGGAGTTGCAGTCATGACTCAGACCCGCGGACTGGTCTCGCTCTTTGACAGATTCACATTCTAGCCTTGGGATGGCATCACTAGCTCTCTGGAGCTGAGGCCTTGGCATTCTTCAAATGCCTCCGCTCCATCTCTTTTTGAGGGCAAGAGTGGGAGCCTTGAGGCTGTGTTTCCCACTCTGACTCAGTACCCAATACAGCTGTCCCTCCATGCATTAGTGTCAAGGGGAGTGAGTCCTGGAAACAACCACACTTTGGAACCGAGTGATGCCTGCAACTCTCCCAGATCACAGCCCTTGCCCGCTCCCTTCCCCAATTCCAGATTCCATGAAGTGGCCTGAGTCTTCTGTTGGGGCTAT
>SJYX01018725.1:247921-272996 GCA_006410675.1 Oreotragus oreotragus
TCTAAAATATATGATTTAATCCCATCCCCATCTCCCTCACTGGGTAATTCTCCCTGGGTAGGAGGAAATTTAAGGTCAGTCATGAAAGTGGAGGGTCTCTGCTTTCCAACTATTCCTACAAATTGGAGAACATGTTTTTGGTTTCATGCCAATTATTATTCCCTTTAAAGCATTTAATGCTCTTTCTAAATCCTCAAGATCTGTTGTTGCCCAGTTGGTAAGTTGTGTCTTACTCTTGTGGCCCATGGACTGCAGCATGCCAGTCTCCTCCAGCCTCCACTGTCTCTCAGAGTTTGCTCAAATTCACATCTGTTGAGTCAGTGATTCTATCCACCCATCTCTTCCTCTGCCACTCCCTTCTCCATTTGCCTTCAATCTTTCCTAGCATCAGGCTTTTTCCCAATGTGTCAGCTGTTGGCATCAGGTGGCCAAAGTGTTGAAGCTTCAGCATCAGTCCTTCCAGTGAATATTCAGGGTTGATTTCCTTTAGGATTGGTTTACTCTCCTTGCAGTTCAAGGGTCTCTCAAGAGTCTTCTCCAAGCATCAATTCTTTTGTGTTCAGCCTTCTTTATAGTCCAACTCTCACATCCACACATGACTACAGGAAAAACCATAGCTTGGATTATGGAGACCTTTGCTAGCAAAGTGATGTCTCTGCATTTTATCATACTGTCTAGGTTTGCCATAGCTTTCCTTTCAAGGAGCTAGTGTTTTTTTTTTATTTCATAAGGTCTATTCAAAGCCAAATTATGCTAGTCAGAGGACGAGCTGCATCCTTGCTTAACAAAATCACTGGATATTTTTAGCTCATTAGCTTGGATTATGGAGACCTTTGCTAGCAAAGTGATGTCTCTGCATTTTATCATACTGTCTAGGTTTGCCATAGCTTTCCTTTCAAGGAGCTAGTGTTTTTTTTTAATTTCATAAGGTCTATTCAAAGCCAAATTATGCTAGTCAGAGGACGAGCTGCTTCCTTGCTTAACAAAATCACTGGATATTTTTAGCTCATTTTCACATTAGCAACATGATCTGAAACTGCCACTTGAAATGTGCATATTTCCATCCCTTTTAAAATTCAATAATTTATAGATAAAAGAGACACTTCCCTGGTGGCTATGTCGGTAAAGTATTTGCCTGCAATGCAGGGGACCCAGGCTCGAGCCCTGGGTTTCAAAGATCCCCTGAATAAGGGAATGGCAACCCAGTCTAGTATTATTGCCTGGAGAATTCGGTGGACAGAGGAGCCTGGTTTGCTGTAGTCTGTGGGGTCACAGAGAGTCAGACATGACTGAGTGACTTACACTTTCACTTTACTTTCGAGAGATCCTAACCTCAGCAGGTATTAGCTACAGGGCTAACATAAAATTCCATGAACTCTTGCTGTTCAGTATTCAGTTGTGTCTGACTCTTTGCGACTCAGTTGAATGCAGCACTCCAGGCTTCCCTGTCCTTCATCATCTCATGAAGCTTGCTCACACTCATACCCATTGTCAGTGATGCCATCCAACCAGCTCATCCTCTGTCATGCCCTTCTCCTCCTGCCTTCAGTCTTTCCCAGCATCAGGGTCTTTTCAAATGAGTAAGTTCTTCACATCAGAGTGTCAAAGTATTGGATCTTCAGCATCAGCATCAGTCCTTCCAATGAATATCCGGGACTGATTTCCTTTAGGATGGACTGGTTTGATTTCCTTTCAGTCCAAGGGACTCTGAAGAGTCTTCTCCAATACTACGGCTCAAAAGCATCAATTCTTTGGTGTTTAGATTTCTTTATGGCCCAACTCTCACATCTATGTATGACTACTGGAAAAACCAAACCTTTGACTCTTTGAACATTTGTCAGCAATGTAAAGTCTCTGCTTTTTATAAGCTGTTTAGGTTTGTCATAGCTTTTCTTCCAAGGAACAAGTGTCTTTTGATTTTGTGGCTGCAGTCACCATGTGCAGTGATTTTGGAGCCCAAGAAAATAAAGTGTGTCACTATTTCCATTGCTTCCCTATCTGATTGCCATGAAGTGATGGGACTGGATGCCATGACCTTCGTTTTCTGAGTGTTGAGCTTTAAGCCAGTATTTTTCACTCTCTTCTTTCACCTTCATCAAGAGGTTCTTTAGTTCCTGTTTGCTTTCTGCCATAGGATAATGTCATCTGCATATCTGAGGTTATTGATATTTCTTCTGGCAATCTTGATTCCAGCTTGTGCTCCTTCCAGCCCAGCGTTTTGAATGATGTACTCTGCATATAAGTTAAATAAGCAGAGTGACAATAAACAACCTTGATGTACTTCTTTCCTGATTTGGAGCCAGTCCATTATTCCTTGTCTGGTTCTAACTATTGCTTCTTGACCCACAATACAGGTTTCTCAGGAGGCAGGAAAGGTGGTCTGGGATTCTCACCTCTTTAAGAATTTTCCACAGTTAGTTGTGATCCACACAGTCAAAGGATTTGGCATAGTCAGTGAAACAGAAATAGATGTTTCACTGGAATTCTCTTTGTTTTTCGATGATCAAACAGATGTTGGCTATTTGATCTCTGGTTCCTCTGCCTTTTCTAAATCCAGCTTGAACATCTGGAAGTTCATGGTTCATGTACTGTTGAAGTCTGTCTTGGAGAATTTTGAGCATTACTTTACTAGCGTGTGAAATGAGCATATTTGTGCAATAGCCTGAACATTCTTTGGTATTGCCCTTCTTTGGGATTGGAATGAAAGCTGACGTTTTCCAGTCCTGTGGTCACTTCTGAGTTTTCCAAATTTGCTGGCATAGTGAGTGCAGCACTTTCACAGGATCATCTTTTAGGATTTGAAATAGCTCAACTGGAATTCCATCACCTCCACTAGCTTTGCTCATAGTGATGCTTCCTAAGGCCCACTTGACTTCACATTCCAGGATGTCTAGCTCTAGTCCAGTGATTATACCATCATGATTATATGGCTCATGAAGATTTTTTTTGTATAGTTCTGTGTATTCTTGCCACCTCTTTTTAATATCTTCTGCTTCCGTTAGGTCCCTAACATTTCTGTCCTTTATTGTATCCATCTTTGCATGAAATGTTCCCTTCAGCTCAGTTCAGTCAGTCAGTTGTGTCCGACTCTTTGTGACCCCAACAATCACAGCACGCCAGGCCTCCCTGTTCATTTTCTTGAAGAGATCTCTAGTCATTCCCATTCTATTGTTTTCCTCTATTTCTTGCATTGATCACTTAGGAAGGCTTCTTATCTCTCTATGCTATTCTTTGGAACTCTGCATTCAAATGGATATATCTTTCCTTTTCTCCTTTATCTTTCGCTTCTCTTCTTTTCTCAGCTGCTCGTAAGGCCTCCTCAAACAAGAATTTTGCCTTTTTGCATTTGTTTCTTTGGGGGACAGTTTTGTTTACTGCCTCCTGTACAATGTATGAAACTCCGTCCATCATTCTTCAGGCACTCTGTCTATCAGAATTAATTTGGGACTTACATAATAAAGTAATAAAGTTCTATGACCTAGGTAGTAAACAAAAAAAATTATTCTTGAGACTATTCTTTCATATTTCAAAAATGTGAAAGGAAAGTGTTGGTAGGGCCATTCTCTCTCGCATGCCTCTCGGAAGAATCTCTTTTCTCCTCTTCTGGCTTTGGATGGTTCCATCTCTCCATCTTCCATATGTATGTCTGCATCTCTGTGCCCAAATTTCCCTCTTCTCATAATGAAAACAGTCATATTGGATTCAGACCTACTCTAATTCAGTATAACCTCATCTTAACTTCATATCATTTGAAAAGGCCGTATTTCCAAATTAGGTCATATTCTGTAAGTTCTGGGTGGACATGAATTTTGGAAGCTCATGATTCAACCCAGTACACAGGGATTCCAAATATTTAACAGGTGTGGGCTTTTCTAGTCTCTGTCTGCTCACGATGGAAAATTTCCCCCTTGTCAGTTAATATGATTTGTCTGAAAAGACTATATATTAAAAAAGTTCTGTTAAGTTTCCTCTAGGAGCAGGAAACATTACCTTTTGAGATAATCAACCTAAAACTGTGCACAGACAATTATTCGTTGTACACAAAAACATTCCAAAGCACACAGCTGATCCAAGGATAACATGAATGTTAGGGCTACTGATCCTCCACATGTGAAAAATCCATGTATAATTTCATCATGGGCCCTTGTATTCCTGGTTTCTTCATATCCAAGGTTCCACTTTTTGGGTCTGCTACATATCATGGAGCACTGTAGTGCATGTTTAGTGAAATAAATTCACATAAATGGACCTGGGGAGTTCAAAACCATACTGCTCAAATGTCAACTGTATAGATAAGAGCACAAGAGCATTTTGAGTAAATAATATTGCAGAAACTCACATTCCATACCTGTCCTTTCCTAAAACTTTTCAGCCTGAGATTATGTCATCCAAAGAGGATTTGTTAAGGTGTAAAACAAAGTGACTGACATAAGAATTATTTTCCAGAAGGAAAATAATTAAAGCAGCATTATTTGTCTCTGTCTTAGTTAAATTTTTTATTTCTAAAATGGCCTTAGAAGCACAGAGTTTGTTGTGATTTATATATATTTTAGAGTAAGACAGTAGAGAAACAATGACAGTTTTCATCTGGAGACCTTCCCACTTGCACTCACCAACTATTGTGAAAAAATTACTTACTCCTGAGAGAGTGCTATGAAAGGAAATCAAGGGAACTTCCATAAGAAATATTGGAGATGGCAGCACACTATTTCATCCACCTGAGCTATTCATGGGATGGCTCCATCTTAGAATTCAGAAATGAGCTGGTTGTCATAGGAATGCATATTAATGTGTTTATTTGAATTGAAAAATGAAGTCCGACTTTCTCTGACAGAAAGAATTCTGATGTGGGTGATTAGTTGGAAAGTATTGACTGGTTTTACCAGTTAGGTTATATGGTTGACATTTTCCAAATTGAATAAGGTATATCTGTAAATCCAGGTTTTGACAAACATATATAATAAAGAGTGTGATAAGATTAAAACATTTTATCCAAAACATTTATTGGCAAAGACATATTGAAATCAACAATATTTCAATCTTTGCAAACCTTTCTGAATATATTAAGTTAATCAAGGTGTGTCAAGGATAAAGATCAATGGTATAATTAAGAGCCGTTGGATATGTCTCCATAAGATTTTTTGTTAGTGAGTTTTTTCTTTTTTTCATATTCTCAAGAAATTGAGTAAGTCAACAGAGTAATACATTCATTTGCAGTATCCAAAAATTATGACCAACATAACTTAGACTTGTCTATATATGTGCACAAATAAGATTTTTGAAACCATTTATTTTTATTAAAAACTAAAATTAGAGTCTAACTGTTTAAACTGGTGGTGAATAATTTCAAATTCCAACCGAAAAATGTTTAAAAATCACACACTACAATTTTTAAAATGCAAACTAACTAAAATATTTCAAAAAAATCACTATTCTGGAAAATAGATACTGGATTATTGTATATAGATGTGAGTGATGAGCAGAAAAGACATGCAAGTAAATTGTTTAATAAACTTTTCAGTCTTTTGTGATTAACCAATAACAAAAAATAAAGGATATGTACTTTATTAATCAGATTATTCTGCTACACTGTGCTTTTTGGAGCATTATTGTGACTTTTAAAAAATTATTTTTGTTCTTATTCATCNAATTGTCTAATAAGCTTTTCAGTCTTTTGTGATTAACCAATAGCAAAAAATAAAGTATATGTACTTTACTAATCAGATTATTCTGCTACACTGTGCTTTTTGGAGCATTATTGTGACTTTTTAAAAATTATTTTTGTTCTTATTCATCCATGTAAAATGACTTGTATTCCATTTAATTCTTTTCAGATTTGGCTAGAACAAGGTTTTCTTGGCATTTAATTCTGCAAAAAGAAAAATGTAGTTTTATAAAACCTGAGTTTGAATATCTTAAGACAAAGAATCTTGGTCATAATAAAAGTAGGACTTATGAAACCCAGGTATCTCCATATTGTGAAATACATAATTCACATGTTAAAGGGCTGACCCTAACCAAACATACCCAGCAAAGAGCTCTTTCAAACATACTTTTCCACATTTACTTCTTCTACTCTTTGTAAACATCTTCAAAAGATGCAACTGATTTCTGTTTGAGCTATAAAAATATAACACAGATTTAGGTATTTAAAGTCAAATAAAACAACATTTAAGGTTAAAAACAAAATAAACAAAAAAACACCTAAGCTTAGTCAAATGACAAAGGACAAATAAAGAAGATTGATCGTACCGTTAAGGGACTAATCTCACTACACATCCAGCATCTAGAAATTGAGAAGAAACCAACAGAAAAAATGGACAAAGTTATTAGCAGAGAGTTCTCTGAAAGACAGGGGCCTTAAGCTACAAAGAGGAATAATCTCGATTTTGACTGGAGAAACGCAAATGCCCAGAGCCCTAACATACTATTTCTTCTCAGATTGGGAAAAATCCAGACATTTAATATGAACAATTGCAGAGGCTGTTAAGGAATAGACATAGTGATAAGTTGTTGCAGTGCAAAATGGCACTATTGCTATGGAGTGAAAATTGGCAATACCTATCAAAATAAAAATTGCACTTACTCTTTGACCCAGATATCACAGTTCAGGAAATTTAGCCTTACTCTGCTGGTCAGCTTGTGTAGCAGCCATAAGTAACTCTGAAATCTCAGTGGCTCGAAGCCAAAGCATATAATTATTGCTTGTATGAGGGCAGCAGGTTAGCTTCTGCTCTGTCTGGAAACTCCTTATTCCTGAACCAGTGCTAAAGTTTCCCCTGCTATCAGGATCATGTTATTAATGCAGGAGCAGAAGCCAAAGGGACTTAGTGGAAACAAAGCAGACTTCAGGTCTCTGATTGAAATTAGCACATGCTTACTTCTGTCCACGTCCTATTGGACAAAGAAGTCATGTGACTAAGTCTGAACTCATCCAGACAGTGGAGTATACTCCACCTATGGGGAAAGCTGGGAAAGACTGAAGGCAAAAAGAGAAGGGGACGGGAGAGGATGAGATGGTTAGAAAGCATCACTGAGTCAGTGCATGTGAATTTGATCAAACCCTGGGAGATAGTGAAAGACAGGGAAGCCTGGTATAATTGAAGTCCACAGGGTCAGAAAGAGTTGAGCAGGGCTTAGCAAGTAAACAGTAAAACAAAAGCAGCAATGGGGAAGGGCATGAGTGTATTCCTGTTACAGAGAGAAAGCAAGGAATTCGGAACCCTTCCTGCCTGTCCATGGATGATAAGAAATATGTACAAGGTTATTCATGGCAGCATTGTTAGTAATAATAAGAGCATTGATTTGCAAACATTTATGGAGAAGTATCAGACAGGCGGTCTTTCTCTATATCAATCCTTTCTCTTAGAAGAATGTATGGTTGACAGTAATGTCCTCTGTGTTAAAAATTCCTATTTTCGGCAGCCACTGTGCTTGAGTTATTTGAAGGTGGAAAGTGATCTTTCCTGGACTACAGATCTTACATCATTTAAAACATGAAATTGTGCTTCCAATTCATTCATTCAGTAAATATTTATGGAGGGTCTAGTATGGTGCAGACTGATTTATGTTGAGGAAGTCTGATGGATTAAGGATGTATGAAAGGCATAATTAACCTGCAGAGAACAAAAATTCAATATCTCTCAATCCCAGTTTTTCTTACTTGCCTGCCTCTGCCAATCTGTCCTGGCCCAGGTTATAGGTGCAGAGGTTTGAGAGATATAAAGGAGTAGGCTTTTGACACTAGGAACTAGGAATCTATGGCAAGAAATTTTTTGGAAGAAAATTAAGTCAACATAAAAGATGTGTTTGAGGGTGTTTGGGCCTGATATAACTGCAGAAATATCTGTGGAATTCCCAGGCACCAGGGCATAGTTAGCTGAAGCTCTCAAAATATTTTTTGAGAATTCCAAGCATGAGAAGGCACTGAAGGAACATTCTAATCTGAGGAGGAGGACACAATATCTTTTGGATTATTTTAAAAGTAGGGAAACAGGCAAAATGTAGCTTCTTTTGGATATAGTTAATGAAAGGTGTTTCTCAAAGGAGAGAAATATTGTACTTAAGGATTAGAAGCCATTATTTGGGCATTTTTAGAAGGACAATGAGGAGAATGTGTGAAAAAGCAGATGTGGGGAACACAGGAGAGTCAGAATGATGTGTTCCCAGTTCTTTAGTGTCTTGTACATTTGCATGAAATATTCAAGTTCTCTTGGTAATATTAAGAGTTGATTTCAGGTGTCTTCCAGAAGCAAACTCTTGGGATGTTTTTGATACATAGCACTGTTACTAAGAGAAACTTTTTGAGCAGAAGTTAGCAAGCTACAACTTCAGCCTGTTCGTCTAAAGAAAACTTTATTGAAATATAGCTATGTTATTTATTTTCATATTATCCATGACTGCCTTCATAATATAACAGCAGAGAACATTTACTATTGGTCTCTTTGTAGAAGAACCTTATAGAAACCTATTCTAATGGTATGTTGCTGCCATGACAAAATTTCACAGTGTAGGTGGCTTCAGCAAGAAATTGTTTCCCACAGATTTGGAGACTAGAAGCCTAAGAGCCCAGGGCCCTCAGGTTTAGTTTCTGGGGATGCATTTCTTCTTGGTTTATAGATGGTCACCTTCTTGCTATGTGTTCACAGGGCCTGTCCTCTTTGTGCCCACAAAGAGAGAGCAAAAGCTCTGGTCTAGCCTTCTTAGAAGGCCGCCACTCCTGTTGGTTTAGGGCCTCACCTTTATAACCTCATTTAACTGAAAGTACTCCATCTGCAAAGAGCTGGACATGACTTAGTAACCAAACAATAGGAACAACAACTGTATCCGTAAATACAGTCACATTGCAGATTAGGGCTTCTGCATTCAAACTTTGAGGGAACAAAATTCAGTCCATACCATTGCTCTAACATTGATTCAGGGAGCAAATAGGAGGGTGATTTATTTTTAATTTTTATTTATTTATTTATTTTACTTTACAATACTGTATTGGTTTTGGCATACATCAATATGAATCCGCCATGGGTGTACATAAGTTGCCACTCCTGAAATCCCTCCCACCTCCCTCCCTATACCATCCCTCTGGATTATCCCATTGCACCAGCCCCAAGCATCCTGTCTCCTGCACCGAACCTAGACTGGCGATTCGTTTCTTATATGATATTATACATGTTTCAATGCCATTCTCCCAAATCACCCCACCCTTGCCCTCTCCCACAGAGTCAAAAAGTCTGTTCTGTACATCTGCGTCTCTTTTGCTGTCTCGCATACAGGGTTATCGTTACCATCTTTCTAAATTCCATATATATGTGTTAGTATACTGTATTGGTGTTTTTCTTTCTGGCTTACTTCACTCTGTATAATTGGCTCCAGTTTCACCCACCTCATTAGAACTGATTCAAATGTATTCTTTCTGATGGCTGAGTAATACTCCATTGTGTATATGTACCACAGCTTTCTTATCCAATCCTCTGCTGATGGACGTCTAGGTTGCTTCCATGTCCTGGCTATTATAAACAGTGCTGTGATGAACATTGGGGTACACATGTCTCTTTCAATTCTAGTTTCCTCAGTGTGTATGCTCAGCAGAGGGTGATTTTCATGAGTGTGTTGCAAAGTGGGACTGGACTAAATGTTTCCCAAATACCCAAAGAGCTAAAACAATCATAGACTAAAGTAGAACCAAACAGGGCAGGTCAACAGCATTTGTCAAACTTCTTTTTCAGGCTAAAATTGTATTCTGTTTATTTGATAACTACTTGAGGATTTAGGAATGTTTTATTAACATTTTCTCTGATGCTTCCTTCCAACTCCTGGGATTTGATGAAAGCATTTGTTTTCAGAATAGGTCATCATCCTATTTTCTCTTCACCTTCATAAAATTAATGCAGCTTTCCACTTGTACACATTTCTCAGTGTTTTCCACTTCATCTTTCTTTGTCTTCAGGCATCTCTTTGGATCCAATTAGCCATTTGCTCAAGTCCTTTATCAATTATCTTTCAGAGATATGGAACATGGGTAAACATATTTATACTTGGGGGCTTCACAGGTGGCGAGTGGTAAAGAATTCCCCTGTCAATGCAGGAGATGCAGGACATGCATATTTATATTTAGAATCTTCTATATTCTCGCATAGGTAATGTATCTTTCTAATCATCCAGAGAAAAGGGATTCATTCTTGGGATTCTCAGTTTTTGAACCATTTTCTCATGAGTTATTCTGTGAACTCTTCTCTCAAACTTTTCTATTGCTTCCTAGTTCCTTATGCTACTTATGAAAGATCTCAACCAACTCTGATTCTATCTCCATTCTAAGTGGTAAAATATTTCCACATTTAGTCTGAAAATCTGTAAGGTTCTGTTTTCTTTATCCTTCCACATCTGGAATTTAACCAGAGAATGTTGACATGTATGAGATTTGTCATTAATTTCATTTGTGACTCAGGGATCACTTTCAGTCTCATGAGGCAAACTCTTCCACAGTCCAGGGGATTATTCAGCTAGTATGTTAGCTGTTATCCTGTAAGTTCTCTTCATGTTCTTTTGTTCCCTTTTGCAGAGCCTTGTAAAGATGTTTTATTGATTTTTTTAAATCCATCTTGATCTGCTTGAGATTTTTATCAGGTTTCATAAATTTCCCTCATGATGCCTGTCTCTCTTTCTATACACATCTAGATGTGTATAAGAGACAGCATTATACCCATGGTGGATTCATGTCAGTGTATGGCAAAAATCACTACAATATTGTAATTAGCCTCCAAATAAAATGAATAAATTAATTAAAATAAATAAAAAATAAAAACTGGGAGAGTAGTAAAATTGTTACTAACCTGAGACTATTTTTAAGCAAATAAAAAAGCAAGTAACAGAACAGCTTATAGTATATTATTCCATTAAAATAGAGTCATAAATAAATTATTTATAATAGTGAGTAGAAAACATTTAGTAAGACTATACACTAAAAGATGTTTACCTTTATATATTGCAAGTTTATCTATCTATATAATGTTATATAAGAAATCTCTGAAGACCAAAAGACAAGCTAATCTTTAAGAAAATTTTATATGGAATAAACTGAAGTTAATATTTTTAAATGACCATTAGATCTTCAAATGGCTCAAATGGTTTAGAAAAAAATATGTCCTACAGGAAGAGAGAATGATAGAGCAAATGTAGCAAAATGTTAAAACTGGGAAATACAGTGAAGGGCCTGTGGGAGTTCTTTGTGCTATTTTCACAATCATTCTGTAATTTTGAAAGTATTTAATAATAATTTTAAAATAACCACCACATTATAAAAATCAACCCCTTCTTTTAGATGTTCAACTTATTTTCATCCTTCATGTTTTTGAAACCCTTAAATGTTTGCTATTTCTCAGCAAATAGATGGGGAAACAGTGGAATCAGTGTCAGACTTTATTTTTTGGGGGGGGCTACAAAATCACTGTAGATGGTGACTGATGCCATGAAATTAAAAGACACTTCCTCCTTGAAAGAACGTTATGACCAACATAGGCAGCATATTAAAAAGCAGAGACATTATTTTGCCAACAAATGTCCATCTAGTCAAAGCTGTGCTTTTCCGGTAGTAATGTATGGATGTGAGAGTTGGACTCTAAAGAAAGCTGAGCACTGAAGAATTGATGTTTTTGAACTGTGGTGTTGAAGAAGACTCTTGAGAGTCCCTTGGACAGCAAGGAGATCCATTCAGTCAATCCTAAAGTAAATCAGCCCTAAACATTCATTGGAAGGACTGATGCTGAAGCTGAAACTCCAATACTTTGGCCACCTGATGCAAAGAAGTGACTCCTTGGTAAAGACCCTGTTGCTGGGAAAGATTGAAGGTGGGAAGAGAAGGGGACAACAGAGGATGAGGTGATTGGATGGCATCACTGACTCACTAGATATGAGTTTGAGTAAACTCTTGCAGTTAGTGATGGACAGGGAGGCCTGGTGTGCTGTAGTCCATGGGGTTGCAAAGATTCAGACACGACTGAGTGACTGAATTGAACTGATTGTTTAGTTTAGTTTGTTTCTTTTGCTACCCTGTATCATTTTTCTAGGGCCTCTTGACCAGAGTCTGGCTAGTTTGGTAAAGGCATAATAATCTCTTTGGTTGAGGGTTAACAACAACAGATGGGCTTTGCTGAGCTGAGGTTTCCTGCCATCCTCAGAAACTGAAAGAAAAGTAATCTTCCTGGGAAGTTCCCTATCCCATGGTTGGTAGATTTGGAGAGTCAGATGGGCTTTCCTGGTGACTCAGACAGTAAAAAATCTGCCTGCAATGTGGGAGACCTGAGTTCTTTCCCTGGGTTGGGAAGATCCCCTGCAGAAGGGAATGGCTACCACTTCAGTATTCTTGCCGGGAGACTCCCATGGGTAGAGAAGTCTGGCGGGCTAACACTTTCACTTTGACACACTTAGAAGCACCAGCATTAAAGTGACTGCTGAAACTCTTTCCCCAAATCATTTATAGGATTCTGTCCCCTGACTGCCAGGAACCTGGAAAGCATAAACTCTGCCTTGAAGCAGTGGTCCTCAAATTTGGATGAAAATGAAAACCCAAGGATTCTCCAAAATTCCCACTACACAGTTCACATCCAAGACCTATTCAATTAGAATTTCCAGAACTGAAACCCCTGCATGAGTACTTTTCAGAGTCCACCCGCCCTCCGCCCGACTTGATTCTAACAAGTAACCAAGTAATAAAAAGCTGACTTAAGGGCTCCAGAAACTGCAGACCCTCTCAAGCATCGCCAGATAATTTCTGCTCTCCTCCTACACCAACACTCCTTCTATTAAACACTCTTTCGACTCCTTCTACCAGATGAGTCCACCCGCCCTCCGCCCGACTTGATTCTAACAAGTAACCAAGTAATAAAAAGCTGACTTAAGGGCTCCAGAAACTGCAGACCCTCTCAAGCATCGCCAGATAATTTCTGCTCTCCTCCTACACCAACACTCCTTCTATTAAACACTCTTTCGACTCCTTCTACCAGAAGACTTTAACTGTCTGCTGTTTTGGTTCTTGTGCTATTTCAGATAGATGGGCAGATGGGTTGGAACTGTTTTTGCTACCTTTGCAGAATTCAACACGTGGGAAATTCTCTCTCTCTTCTGATTTTTAAAATTAATTGCCTGTAGATGATCACACACATGATACATTTATTTAAATTCATTGTTTTCAATATGCAACAGTTCCTCTCTTAGGAAAAGAATTTACCTTCCTTTCTCTTTAACAGTGCTAGAGAGAGATCACTCCCAGTTGTCCTATTATTTGATTTAGTGTTTTCATGCCTTCAGCACTTGGACAGGTTTTTGCCCTTATGAGATGCTTTTTCAACCTCACAAAAGTTAAAGAGAATGTCTTATAAATTTTATTCTATATACCTAAGATTAAATTGTTTTTTGAGTTCTGGTGTAAATGCCAAAGAATGCTCAAATGACCACATAATTGTACTCATCTCACATGCTAGTAAAGTAATGCTCAAAATTCTCCAAGCCAGGCTTCAGCAATACGTGAATCTTGAACTCCCTGATGTTCAAGCTGTTTTTAGAAAAAGCAGAGGAACCAGAGATCAAATTGCCAACATCCGCTNTGTTGATAGTGGGGCAAGTTGTACATGTTTGGGGTTAGGGGGCATATGAGAACTCTCTGTACTTTCCACTCAATTTTTCTGTGAACTTAAAACTACTCCAAAAATAAAGTCTATTAAAAAAACACTTATGGGACTTTCCTTGCGGTACAGTGGATAAGAATCTGCCTGCAAATGCAGGGGACAAGGGTTCAATCTCTGGTCTGGGAAGAGTCCCACATGCTGCAGAGCAAGTAAGCCGGTGTGCCACAACCACTGAAGCCGGATGCCTAGAACCTGTGCTCTGCAATGAGAAGCCACTGCAGTGAGAAGACCACGCACCACAACAAAGAGAGGCCCCCGCTCACTGCAACTAGAGGAAGCCCACGCACATCAACAAAGATCCAGCGCAGCCAAAAATAAAACAGAGAAACAAATAAATGAATAAATAACTAAAGATAATAATTTAAAAATGTTTTAAAATAAAACCACTTACGTCAGATTTCTTTGCCTAACAGGGTGCTGTTTTTTTTTTTTTTAATTCGTGGGCTTCATTCCAAATCTACTGAATCATTTCTTCAGGAATAGGACATAGGAATCAGTATTTTTAATAACTCTACCCAGTTATTTAAAAATTATAAGCACCCAGGTGATTATTTTGATCAGATAAGTTTGGGAAACATTGGTGTAAGCTATTCTATAGCCGGAAGCAGTCACAGCAACTGATGGCCAAGGACTCAACTTTTCAGCTCACAAGGTATTACACAAGCAGTATTAGTAAAGAGTTCACTCTAAATGTGGCAATGAAAGGGCAAGAAATTGCAGTTCAAAGGCAAAATTATCCTTCCTGTTCACTTTGAAGATAGAAGGCCACATAACATGCTTTAGCCAATGGTATGTGAATGAAGGGCTTCCCAGGTGGCTCAGTGGTAAAGAATCCACCTGCCAATGCAGGAGACCCAGGGTTCAATCCCTAGGTTGGGAAGATCCCCTGGAGAAGGAAATGGCAACCCACTCCAGTATTCTTGCCTGGGAAACACAAGAATGAATCAGAGAGATGTGCAGTACTTCTTGGCAGGGATTTTAAGAGCCAGGTCAACAATTTGTCACATTTACTTGTCCCTATTGTGGTTATCACGGAAAAATCTGTGGTGGTTATATCATCCTAGCTCCTTAAGTGGATACAGATTGAACAGAACTCCCTGCCAGTTCATGATGGATATGTAGTATGAATAAAAAATAAACTATTGTTGTTTCAAGCCACTAACATTTTAAGCTTGCCATTGCAACATAATCCAGCCAATAAGGACTAATCCAATCTTCAAGCTTCACAAAATTTTACACTTCAC
The DNA here is from genome assembly GCA_006410675.1 of Oreotragus oreotragus. NCBI lineage: Eukaryota > Metazoa > Chordata > Mammalia > Artiodactyla > Bovidae > Oreotragus > Oreotragus oreotragus. The sequence continues at coordinate 262,845 of SJYX01018725.1, forward strand.
AAGAAAACAACAGTGTACTTCAAATGCTACTCTCTGAAAGAAGAGTTAATATGGATAGCAAACCACCCCACTAGAAATGGAAAACTGAAAGTGCCAAATTTGACATCTCCAAATTATGTTCACAGGAAATGGATTCCAGAAACTTCCATCAGATCAACCATCTTGGTAAAGCTAAAACTGAAACTCTCTCTTCTTTTCATCCCTGACAGCTCTGAAACCCTGGGCTTCCCTGGTGGCTCAGATGGTAAAGAATCTGCCTGCAGTTCAGGAGACCTGGGTTTGATCCGTGGGTTGGGAAAATCACCTGGAGGAGGGCATGGCAACCCACTCCAGTATTCTTGCCTGGAGAGTCCCCATGGACAGAGGAGCCTGGCAGGCTATAGTCCATGGGGTCACCAAGAGTTGGATACAACTGAACGACTAAGCATAATTAATGGGCTTTAAGAAGACAAATTTGCCTGGAATAACTACACCAGAGACTGAGGAATCAGTTCAGTTCAGTCGCTCAGTCGTGTCCGACTCTTTGCGACCCCATGAATCGCAGCACGCCAGGCCTCCCTGTCCATCACCATCTCCTGGAGTTCACTCAGACTCACGTCTATCGAGTCCGTGATGCCATCCAGCCATCTCATCCTCGGTCGTCCCCTTTTCCTGAGGAATAGCTCTTTCTAATTTGATGGATGCTGGGCCAGTGCTATGATAATTTTGTGTCTTACTGATTTTTTTGACTCTCCAGAAACTCAATGGGAGACAATGTTAAACTAATAAATTTCTGTACAAGCTACAGCTGCTAACAAAAACTTCTGACCCTATCTGAGTCTTAAGCACTCCTCTAAATAAGACTGAATAAAATATGAAGTGAAAAGAATGAATTCTGGACCTTAATTTCTTTGAAGTTTAAATCTCAAGGACAAGAGAATTTGACTTCAGGTGTTAATTTCTTTGGGCTATCATTTGTAAGGGGTTTTAATCTTCAGGATTTAATATTTCCTAGGCATTTGTTGACTACGGGAAAAACCATAGCCTTGACTAGACGGACCTTAGTCAGTAATCTCTTTGCTTTTGAATATGCTACCTAGGTTGTCATAACTTTTCTTCCAAGGAGTAAGCGTCTTTTAATTTCATGGCTGCGGTCACCATCTGCAGTGATTTTGGAGCCCCCAAAAATAAAGTTTGACACTGTTTCCATTGTTTCCCCATCTATTTCCCATAAAGTGATGGGACCAGATGCCATGATCTTCGTTTTCTGAATGTTGAGCTTTAAGGCAACTTTTTCACTCTCCACTTTCACTTTCATCAAGAGGCTTTTTAGTTCCTCTTCACTCTCTGCCATAAGGGTGGTGTCATCTGCATATCTGAGATTCATGGGGTCGCAAAGAGTCCAACACGACTGAGTGACTGAACTGAACTGAACTGAGGCATTTGATAATGGGAGAGAATTCATGGCCAAATTAGGAGGGTCACTATGTTGACTGCATTTTATTACTGAAGTATCTTAATGGTGCCGTGTATCTCACTGTAGGGCTTCCTTGGTGGCTCAGCGGTAAAAAAACCTGCCTGCCAAAGCAGGAGACTCAGGTTCAGTCCCTCGGTCAAGAAGATCCCTTGGAGAAGGAAATGGCAAGCCACTCCAGTACTCTTGCCTGGGAAATCCCATGGATAGAGGAGCCTGATGGTCTACAGTCCATAGCATCTCAAAAGAGTTGGACAGGACTTAGTGACTAGACAACAACAATCTCATTGCAAGCCCTCTTGTATGTAAGATTGGGCAATATTACTAAATATAATTGGCATGGAAATAAATGAAGGGATGAATTTTCAGATTTGGAGTTTCTATAATTAATACCATTTGTGGTAGTTATAAAATGTGGCCTGTTTTAAGTCCTGTCCTAGCAGCTTCTCTCTGGAAGGAAGCTCAGGTTGGTTTCAAGCCTGGATCATTCTAGCACCATCTGACCTTCCCATAGTTCCCTCGTGCTCACCTGAGAAACGGAGCCCACAAAGTTTCTCACCAAGTTTGAGTGCTACCCTCTGATGGACTCTCTAATCTTTATACACCAAGTGGGACTTCTTTTTGCAGGAGCTGCTGCTGCTGCTGCTAAGTCACTTCAGCTGTGTCCGACTCTTCGCGACCCCATGGACTGCAGCCCACCAGGCTCCTCCATCCACGGGATTTGCCAGGCAAGAGTACTGGAGCGGGGTGCCATCTCCTGGTAATTCGGCATTGTGTTTTGGCTCCCTCTGCATCTTCCCACATGTGAACCTTTTGCTACCATGATGTGTCCCCACCAGTGTATATACAGGAGCTCATAACTGGCTACATAAACTTGTTGTTATTCATGCTTGTGGGCTTCAGGTTTTGAATCCAAATTGTCCTATTTTTGTAGGAAGATGAAAAGCGAAAGTGAAAGTGAAAGTTGTTCAGTCGTGTGACTCTTTGTGACCAGATGGACTATACAGTCCACGGAAGTCTCCAGGTCAGAATACTGGAGTGGGTAGCCTTTCCCTTCTCCAGGGGATCTTCCCAACCCAGGGATCAAACCCAGATCTCCCACAGTGCAGGTGGGTTCTTTGCCAGGTGAGCAACAAGGGAAGCCCAGTAGGAATTTATGCTACTGCTAAGTCGCTTCAGTCGTGTCCGACTCTGTGCGACCCCGTAGATGGCAGCCCACCAGGGCTCTGCCGTCCCTGGGATTCTCCAGGCAAGAACACTGGAGTGGGTTGCCATTTCCTTCTCCAATGCATGAAAGTGAAAAGTAAAAGTGAAGTCACTGAGTCGTGTCCAACTCTCAGTGACCCCATGGACTGCAGCCTACCAGGCTCCTCCATCCATGGGATTTTCCAGGCAACAGTACTGGGGTGGGGTGCCACTGAATTTATGGGGATATTAAAAAACTATGCCATTGCCAACTTCCCAGAATTCCTTTTGCTTTTTTCTGGATCCCTTCACGAAGCAACATAATTATGCTCACCAAATTTATTTTCATATTTCTTCTACATTCCCTGCCCCTCCCCCCAGTTAAATGTGACCATGCGACTAGTTCTGGCTGGTGAAACATGAGTAGAAGTCACAGGTGTCACTTCACAGTAGCGGCTGTCACACCCCTCGGTATGAGGGACCGTTCTCTTCTCCAGCCAGGAGCCTATTTCCCAAAGACTCGAGCAACATGGGTCAGTGGGTTTTGGCATAGAGGACAGCAGTCTACCGCAGAGTCTGCATTAGCAAGAAATAAACTTTTATGTTTTAAGTCACTATTCTTTTGGGATTGTTGCCATAGCATAAACTCCAACTACCAAGACACTTCTCCACCTACTCCCTTAATACTTATTCCCTTTACATGTCTTCTTCTGTAAATATGCTCACGTACCTCCTATCGCCTCTCAGAAACACCTTCCCTGATCCACCTGTTTCTCAGCTTGTCATAGATCTCCCTTCTTATTCATGGATATATTTCTGGAAGGAAAAGCTATATATGCTACCTCCACTTCCTCACCACGCATTCACTCCTTAATTTCTGGGAATTTGGCTTCTGCTTCCTTCATTCTGTAGAAACTTGTTTTTTTTAAGATTACCAATGATCTCCTACTTGCCAAATCACATTCAACCTGCATGACCTCTCTCCTACTATGGCCACAAACCCTGGTCAAGTGGTTTTAAATATTTTTATGATCACAGACCCCTTTGAAAACCATATCATATAAAAGCTATGGATCCTCTTGCCAGAAAAGTTACATACACATGTATACAAATTTTTATAAATTTCACAGAGTTTTAGATCAGCAAGCTACCCCAAAGCCCACCCATAATAGCCTAAAGAGCTCTGTAAATTGGGTAAAGAATCCTGCCCTGGTCTGTACCTAAGAAAGAGTGTCACCTATCCCCACAAAACAGTCACACAGAGTAGGCTTTCACTTGCCAGTGCATTTTTCTACATCATTCTGAAGTTCTGACTCTCTTCTATTGCTTGCATTTCTGTGGTGGCTTCTTACCATCTACACACCCTCACCCATGGCTCTCTGATTCATTCAATCATGGAGTACTTGCAGAGGAGAAAACAACATTATGCTCCTTTTATCCCATAGGAAATGACAGAATAGGTAGAAAAGAGACGTACTAACATTAAAACATAAGCAATAAAATAGGGAAGAATATGAATAAGTGGGATACATATTGAACTGTTTTCACGGAAGGGTCAGACATTGCTTGCTACAGGAGAGGGAGTGTAAACTGGGTCTTGAAAGATGAGCTGGGTCCTGAAAGGTAGATAGAAAGAAGACTGGTGTGTCAAACAGGAATAGCAGGTATTATGTGAGCAACAAGAAATATGTAGATATGAATGAAATTCTGGGGAAATCACTAGTAGGCCCTACATGGATTGACTAGAAAGGACACAAAGATAAAAGCAGAATGTTAGATTGGGGCTGATCTTGTGTAGGCCTTGAGTACCACGCAAGAGTCTAGGCTTAATTTTGTTAACAATAGACAGGGAATATTTTTGAGCCAAAGACTGATAGGATAAAAAAATGGTCTCTTAAGAAGATTAATCTGCCAAGAGTGCCTAATTGAGAGATGAGGGATTGGTGAAGAGGAGGAGAGTTGCAGACTGTGCTACAACCTATGATCTGAACTGCAGGACTGAACTGTTCGAAGAGGGCAACACTAGCAAAAGAGGTACAGCTGGTGTACCCGGCACAACGAGGCCTTTCCTTGCTTGGGTCTCCCTTCAGCTGGAAGAAGGCAGTCAGCTGACAGCTTCCAGCTGCAGCACCTTTGGAACCTACCACAGCAACACTCAAGCTGAGGTCATCATCTTCCCAGTGCAGCACCCACCCCACCACACGGTGACTGAGCACGGCAGGGCTACCAAACCTCATTACTTCGACTCAGTGCAGAACTTTTCTATCAGGCGAGTTTTGCTCTGGAGCTTCCCACTGGGTTGACTGAGACTTTGCTAGATCTGCAAACTCTGCTAGGCTCTCCTTGTCCAAGTCTGCTTCCTCCCCACTTTACTTTCATGAGTGTCAGATCATCATCCGGGTCTGAAGCCATTCCCCACTCAATGCTCCTTCCTCAACTTTGCCTGCTGCTGCTAAGTCACTTCAGTTGTGTCTGACTCTGTGCAACCCCATAGACGGCAGCCCACCAGGCTCCCCCGTCCCCGGGATTCTCCAGGCAAGAACACTGGAGTGGGTTGCCATTTCCCTCTTCAATGCATGAAAGTGAAAAGTGAAAGTGAAGTCGCTCAGTCTAAGTTGTTAAGCTCCAATCCCCAACTAATATAAAAATATTTTGGAAATACATGCAAAGTTACCCATTGTAAAATTCATACAAGTAAAGATTATGGCACTGAATTAGTTGCATCTAGGAAAGGCAGATTCTGAGTTTAATGATTCCATGAGCTAGAAAACTGAGTCAGGTGATAATGATTTATGCATTGAGAAAAACACCGAAGTCACAGAAGGCAGCTTAAAGGAGTTTTTTACAGATGGAAATCTTTTTTTCAGATTTAACCTGAGATTAAATAAGTGACTTAAATTAGCTACTTGAATATTTATTTAGGGAATCGATTTAAAGAGAAAATTTTCATCTCACAACTGAAAGTAACAATGAGATAAATGAAAGGGGTAGAGTAGTTCTCTGACAAGTGCTGCAGCCTGAATTCAACAAATGTGAGTCCGTGTATGTACTATAATATTTCCTTCAGGTAGCCAATGTTCTCGAAGCTTCTTTTTTAAAATTAATTTTTATTATAGTTGATTTACAGTGTTGCATTATTTTTTTGCTGTACAACAGAGTGAATCTGTTATACATACACATATAGCCACTCTTTTTCAGATTCTATTCCCATATAGGTCATTACAGAGTTTTGAATACAGTTCCCTGTGCTGTACAGCAGGTTCTCATTAGTCATCTATTTGATATATGGTAGTGTGTATATGTCGGGAAGATCCCCTGGAGAAGGAAATGGTAACCCACTCCAGTATACTTGCCTGGAGAATCCCATGGATGGAGAAGCCTGGTAAACTACAGTCCATGGAGTCGCAAAGAGTCGGACACGACTGAGCGACTTCACTCACTCGGTGTGTATATGTCAATCCTCTTGAAATTTCTTTTTTTTTTTTTTTTTTTTGTATATCTGCTTCTTTTTTTGCTTTCATTCCATCTGCTTTGGGTTTTCATTTAATGCAATCCCATCTGTTTTCCTCACAATTTCAAGTGTGTTGACTGTTACAATTCCTGTTTATAGCATATTTAAAAACACGTGTCTGTATTACATTGAGTCATGAAGACAGGATAAGCTAATACAGGCATAGGTTTGAAACAGTACCTGGTACACAATTGCAGGTCGAAGCCTGACATGAAATTTTTCTTCTTGGCATTAAAAAAAATGAACATCTTATAAGTTGATTATCATATTATACAAAATTAAGGCTACTTATTTTTTATAAGAGCTGTTTTTACTAAGACAATATTGTCTAATTTGGCGCCTTTTGCTTTTTTTTTAATCCCAGAAAAATGAATGTTTATGTACATTTATTTTCTCTGTGATTTTTCACTGTGGAATTATTTTAAGTGGTTATTTGCTTATAAATGAAATCAAATAATGAGAAGAAAAATGGGGAACATTAAGGGAGAAATTAAAAAGAGAAAATAATATAGGGAAGAAGAAAAACTAAAACTTTTGCGTATCTATAATATAAATAGGTACAAAAATTAAGAAGGTCAGAGACAAAAGAAACAAGTTAATTTAAAAATTAGTTAAGAAGAGGAAATAAGGAAACAAATGAAAAATATTAGGGTAAAATTAAACGTGATTCAAAAGAGAAACTAACAGAAAAAAGTATGTTGAGCCTTCCCAGCCATTAGAACCAGCTTCTTTTTTCCAAATATGTAGCATGACTATTAGCAGTACACCATGTATATATCCTAATTCCACATAGTTTACTGGTTCTTTATTGCTCCTCAGTGAAAGCAGGAACATATTCACATTTAGATTCCAAAATTAGAATGCTTAAATTCAAGTGCTAGCAACTGGAATGATTCAGTTCATTTCAGTTCAGTTGCTCAGTCGTGTCCGACTCTTTGCGACCCCATGAACTGCAGCATCCAGGCCTCCCTGTCCAACACCAACTCCCAAAGGCCACCCAAACCCATGTCCATCAAGTTGGTGATGCCATCTAACTATCTCATCCTCTATCATCCCCTTCTCCTCCTGCCCTCAATCTTTCCCAGCATCAGGGTCTTTTCAAATGAGTCAACTCTTCGCATCAGGTGGCCAAAGTATCGGAGTTTCAGCTTCAACATCAATCCTTCCAATGAACACCCAGGACTGATCTTTAGGATGGACTGGTTGGATAGCCTTGCAATCTAAGGGACTCTCAAGAGTCTTCTCCAACAACAGTTCAAAAGCATCAATTCTTTGGCCCTCAGCTTTCTTTATAGTACAACTCTCACATCCATACATGACCACTGGGAAAACCATAGCCTTGACTAGACGGACCTTTGTTGGCAAAGTAATGTCTCTGCTTTTGAATATGCTATCTAGGTTGGTCATAACTTTCCTTCCAAAGAGTGTCTTTTAATTTCATGGCTGCACTCACCATCTGCAGTGATTTTACCTTGGGCTAATTCTTTGAAGTTGGTAAAACAATAGTATAGCCACTTATTTCAGAGTGTCTCCAACTCAATTAAGAGAGTGTTAGTACTCAGATCTGTATATTCAATAAGATTATGAAGTATAATACCGATCCCTTCTGGGATCTGGAATTTGTTGTAATATTCTGGGGAATGAAAAAACTATCTGTCATTCTTATTTTACACAGCCATGTGTATAACCTTGGACAAGGTGATTAATGCCAAAGTACTTTACTTTTATAATGTAAAAGTGACTCTCAGAGGCTCATGGATAAAAGTAGAAAATAGATATTATATATATATATTCAATATGTTTACTATGATATAACCTAACTTTGGCTATTATTATAAAACAATTCAGTTTATAGAGTCCACACTATTCCACTTGTAATCCCAGCATATTCTTTTTGTGGAGTTTGCAGGCCAATTTAAAAATTAATTTGGAGATGCAAATGGCCTAATAAAATCAAGGCACCCTTGAAAAAAAAAAACTAGCAAACTTACATTATCAGATTTCAAGAGTTATAAAGTGAAAGCAATCAAGACAAGATGATATTGAGACAAGGACAGTAATAAAGTACTATGGTACAGAATGGAATAGAATAAAGATTTCAAAAATAGATCTGCTCATGTATGAAGACCTGATTTAGCACAAAGATTCCATGGCAATTTTTTGGGAATGAATGGCAGTTTCAATAAGTGATGCCAGATTAACTAGATAGCTGTATGGTTAAAAAAAAAAAAGAAGAAAGAATCCTAAAACTTGAAACTTTATGCTTACTCAGTCATGTCTGACTTTTTGTGACCTCCTGGACTACAGCTTGCCAGATTCCTCTGTCCATTGGATTTTCCAGGCAAGAATGCTGGAGTGGGTTGCCAATTTCTAGTTCAAGGGACCTTCCCAACCCAAGGATCAAACCCAAATCTCTTGAGTCTCCTGCATTGACAGGTGGATTCTTTATTACGGGGCCATGTAGGAAGACCCTTATACCTTTCTATCTTACACAGAAATTACTTCAGGAAATTCCTACATTAATTTAGAAATATAGATGTAAGAACAGAACAAAACAAACTCAGATGAACACAGCAATATTTTCATGACTTTAGGCAGAAACAATTTCCTTTTCCCCCCTCACACTTTATTATGAAACATTTGAAGAACACTTGTTGTAAATGTCTGTATATACATATTCTAAATTGCACGATTAACAATTTATCCTCTTCGTTTTATCATATTGAATTATATCATCTCTCTTTTCTCCAAGAAAGAAATCCTAGATTTCCCTAGGAACAAATTCCATAATTACCCAATTTTTCATTCTATGATATATGTTCAACAGCTATAGACTAGTAATACCAATATCAACACAAATTAGAGTTTTAACTAAATAATTTTAATACAATTTAGGATTCTTATTCTTTTTAGTTGGTATCTCACTAGAGATGTAAAAATAATTGTTCTAAATTCACTTGAAATATTTTATTTGATTATATCATTAGTTCATTATAGTAATACAAATCAATTCTTTATATTACTCTAATTTTTTAGGGATTGCTTATTTAATTTGAGTTTGATATTTACCTATTTACCTAAAATTTAAACTCAGGTTGATGGAACTAATACATTAAAAGAAGTGTGATTTCCATCCTTGTATATACCACTCTGTTTTCTCCCACTTCTCAATAAACAATCATTATTTAAAATTAATTTTGTTTTAAGCTATCATTGTTTTATTTTACAGTAAAAATTTCCTCCTTTGGCTTTGTTTATTATTGTGTTTAATTGCTTTTATATTTTAAGGCAGTTTTATGATCACAACAATATTGAGCAGATGAAGATTTCCTGTCATATATGTAGTCTCATCATTATCAACATGCCCCACCTGAGTGGTAAAATCCTACAAACTGGTGAACCTACTTGTCACATCAGATCATTCAAAGTCCATACTCTACGGTTCACTCAATTCATCCCTCCCTTTCTCCTAAGCTGAAAGAGTCACTGATCTTTTTACTCTGTCCATAGTTATTTTTTTCAAGAATATCATATAGTTGAAATTATACATTAGGTAGCATTTTCATTGGCTTCTTTCACTTAGTAATATTCATTTAACCAGTCAATCCTAAAGGAAATCAGTCCTAACTATTCATTAAAAGGATTGATGTTGAAACTGAAACTCTAATACTTTGGCCACCAGTTGTGAAGAACTGACTCCTGAGAGAAGACCCTGATGCGGGGAAAGATTGAAGGCAGGAGGAGAAGGGAACAAAGGAAGATGAGATGGTTGGATGGCATCACTGACTTGATGGACAGGAGTTTGAGCAAGCTCCAGGAGTTGGTGAAGGACAGGGAAACCTGGCATGCTGCAGTCCATGGAGTTGCAAAGAGTTGGATGTGAATGAACTGACTATGCATTTAAGTTTCCTCCATGTTTTTTCATGGTTTAATAGCTCATTTCTTTTTAGTGTTAAATAATATTCCATTGTCTGGTTGTACCACAGTTTTTTTTTTTTTTTTT
>SJYX01018726.1:0-10671 GCA_006410675.1 Oreotragus oreotragus
AATTAGCTTCCCCAGCTGCTCTACGAGGCAGGTACTCTTGTCACCACTTTTTCCAGGAGACTGAAGCTCAGACAGGTTAAATCATTGCTCAGGGAGGCGTGGCTGGCTGTGAGAGAGCAGGGATTTGAACTTGGATCTGTCTTGGCTGTCTCCACCCTCACTCCAGGGCCCATCCCCCACCTCAGAACCACCCCAGGGCTCGAGCTGGGAAGACTGAGTCTGGGGAAGCCGAGGGACCAGCCTGCCTGGGACTGTGAAGGCAAGTCAGGGTAGGCAGGTGCAGGGGCTGTGTCCCCCTCCAGTCTTGCAAGAGACCCTCCACATTGGGCCCAGCACCCGTTGCCTGCAGGCCAGCGTCAGACCCTACATCTAACCCATTTCCACCTGTGGTGGGAGTTGCCTCTGTAGGGGCATCCGGAGGCTGCTAGCCCTCCAGGGGTGCCCAGACCCTCAAATCCTGGGCCCTAAGCAGTCTCTTATCAAGGGATTAGGTGAGAAGCACTGGGGCAGAAAGCTGGACTTACCCAGGACCAGCAGTGAGCACTCATGTGTGGAGCCACACACACCTGTCCCCAGACCCACTTGTCCTGGGGTAGGTGGAGTCCACACCTCCCTTAACAATTCAAACAGCTTGGGAGCACAGAGCACGAGGAACTGGGCAGCCTGGGAGCTGGTGTGGGGGCAGCAGGACTGACCGGCTCCCAGGGGCACCTTGGTAATGCTGCAGGTGTGGCCGGTTGATCCCCTGTGGAGACAGTAAAGATTAAGAGGATCATAAGCTGCGTCCAGCACTGCCCTGGGAGAAATCTCCCCAAGCCAGAGCTGTTGCTGTCAGGGCAAGTTGGGGCAGCTCCTGAGTTTAGACAGAGAGGGCAGGAGGCAGGAGCACAGAGAGGAGAGGCAAGGGGGAGAGAAAGAGACAGAAGGAGAAGGAGAGATAGAAGAGAGAAAGAGTTTCAGAGAGGGAGGCAGGGGCTGGGTCCAGCTCAGAAATCCTGAGGCTTCCCTTAGGCAGGCAGAGGCTGCCCTGGGACCTGCCAGGACAGGCCGACAGCGCCCATGAGCTCCAACATGGCTGCAGCGGTGCCAGCGGCCGCGTCCGCCTCCAGGAAGGCGTCTCCAGGCAGGTGGGGCCTGGGGGAGGAGCCGACAGGTACGGTTTTCCTTGAGGCAGGTGTAGACCCTTGGGGAGAGGAGTGTGGGCCACATGTTTGCAGGGACCATGATACGGGCCCGAGCAACTCAGGCCAAGCCCCCAGGGCTACAGGCAAGTTTAAGGAAACCTGCCAGGGATCCCAGCATCCTAGAAACATGGGGGTCAGGGAGGATCGCTGATCAGATGGGAGAAGAAAGGAGAGAAGAGGGCCCTCAAGGTCGGGAGCAGAGATCCCCAGTGGCGGTGTCCAGAAGGCTCTTGCGCATGCTGGAGCCCGAGCCCACCTGCGGAGAGGGACCGGGGAGTGGAGCGGAGAGTGTCGCTTGTTGAGGACTGGCCGTTGGGGGAGCGGGGAGGGGGTGTGACGAGGGACACGCTTTCCAGCTGGGAGAGACAGGGGTGCGTCTGAATGTGGGGGACAGGAGCGTGAGGGCGGTGAGGGGAGGAGGGTGGAGGGGTCCACGAGGAGGTGGGGTGGCGTGTGGCTGGCCCAGCGCAGCCCCGCCCAGCCCCGGGTCGCCCTCAGGCGTGGGCGCCTCGCTCCAGTGCCGCGTGTGCGGGGACAGCAGCAGCGGGAAGCACTACGGCGTCTACGCCTGCAACGGCTGCAGCGGCTTCTTCAAGCGGAGCGTGAGGCGCAGGCTCATCTACAGGTGGGGGGCGCCCCAGGGCTGTGCCCTCATCTAGAGCAGCCCGCTGGCCACGAGCGTTCCCGGGAGGGCGCCCGCCCCAGGGCTGTGCCCTCATCTAGAGCAGCCCGCCGGCCGCCGAGCGTTCCCGGGAGGGAGGGAGCAGAGGATGCTCCGGGGAGAAGGGGCTGCAGCCACGGGGTCTGAGACCCGCGGCCCGGGCCCGGGCCCGGGCGGGACCCTGACTCCCTGGGGCTCCCCTCCACCCGCAGGTGCCAGGTAGGGGCAGGGATGTGCCCGGTGGACAAGGCCCACCGCAACCAGTGCCAGGCCTGCCGGCTGAAGAAGTGCTTGCAGGCGGGCATGAACCAGGACGGTGAGTCAAGAACCCCATCCCGGAGAAGCATGGCAGAAAAGGCAGGGGTGCATGATCCGTGGGGAGTCCTGACCCTTCCCACCTCCCCAGCCGTGCAGAATGAGCGCCAGCCGCGGAGCACCGCCCAGGTCCGACTGGACAGCGTGGAGTCAGAACCGGAGCCCCGGCTGGAGCCCCTGGCAACGCCCCCTGCCCTCGCAGGGCCCAGCTCTCGGGGGCCCACACCTGTGTCCGCAGCCAGAGCCCTGGGGCCCCGGGCCCTCACGCCTCCGGGGCATCACCACTTCATGGCCAGCCTGATAACAGCCGAAACCTGCACTAAGCTGGAGCCCGAGGATGGTAAGTGGGCTGACGGCTGAGCGCCAGGTCCCACACCTTGGTCCCTGAAAAGCCACTTCTGCCTGCCTCGGAACAGGGGCTGAGGCGCAACCTCCCTTCCGACAGCCGAGGAGAATATCGACGTCACCGGCAATGATCCCGAGTGCCCCTCGTCCCCATACTCCTCCTCCTCCCCCTGTGCCCTGGACAGCATCCATGAGACATCAGCTCGCCTGCTCTTCATGGCCGTCAAGTGGGCCAAGAACCTGCCGGTGTTCTCCAACCTGCCCTTCCGGGATCAGGTATACTCGTCAGCGCGGCTCGCAAGTCAGCCGGGCTGGGGGCGCACACCTCCTTGAGCAGGTGATGATTGGAGGGGCACGCAGCTTGCGGATGGTGAAGACTGGAGACACCCGTGCCTCAGAGTCAGCAATGGTCATGGGCACATATCTCTGGGATGTGGCAGTTGGGGTCATCACCTAGGGGACACTGATGGCCAGGGGCGCACAGGGACCAGACATTAGAAGGCAGTGTCTATGCCCCTCTGGGTCTTCTTTCCTCCTAGACAAACCCTCCGGCCTTAGAGATGCTCTGTCTCTGCGTCACCGGGTGGTCCGCACACTGTGAACGGCATCAGTGGGCACATCTGGGCTCCCTTGGAACACAAATGCCCCTGACTTCTGGGTTTGAGTTTCAGCCCAGCCTCTTCACTCCTCTGGGCTTCTCATGAGCAAGGCGACCTGTCAGGACATCCAGGAGGAGAGGCCCGCTGAGCGCGGCAGTCCTTAGCCGGTGGTTTGGATGAAGCAGCTCAGAAGTGACGGAGTCTGCTGAGTATGGGCAACTTGGGATGCTGGTGGGGAGTGTCCCTGAGCTGCCCAGCTTCTCACGGCTCCAGGATTTGCCTATGTTCCACCTCTACCTTTCGATGGTGCCCAGAAAGTGTCTTAGAGCTGAGGCATCTGGGCTGGACGGTGCCAAATCCCAGAGCTCCAAGCCCCTGGCTGATGTGAAGCAGAGGTCAGAGTGTTCTGGGTACCTGGGACCAGCCTGTCCTGTCCTAAGACAGCTGAGAACTTGGCAGAGGTTCCAGGCTGAGCCAGAGGAGCTGTGCATCAGCCATCACACTTGCCCTCATCCCCCTTCTCTGGGCACAGGTGATCCTGCTGGAAGAGGCATGGAGTGAACTCTTCCTCCTTGGAGCCATCCAGTGGTCTCTGCCTCTGGACAACTGCCCACTGCTGGCCCTGCCCGAGGCCTCTGCTGGCAGCAGCTCTCAGGGCCGGCTGGTGCTGGCCAGTGCAGAGACTCGAATCCTGCAGGAAACCATCTCACGGTTCCGGGCACTGGCAGTGGACCCCACGGAGTTCGCCTGCATGAAGGCCCTGGTCCTCTTCAAACCAGGTCTTTGTCCAAGGCTTAGAAAAGAGTGGGTGGGGATGAAGGCAGGGAATTTTGGTGACTTCCTTCTGCCTCTCACTTTCCCTCCATCGCCCCTCATAGACCTGAATGTGTGTAGGCTTCCCTGTGAGCAGGAGGGGAGGGCTGCATAGCTCCTGGGCTGCTGGGCTCCCCACTCCTGAGGCCCTGGCTGATGGTGAGGTGGGTGAGGGGCCTAGGAAGGAAGCTCATAGCTGCTGCTTCTCTCCAGAAACACGTGGCCTGAAGGATCCTGAGCATGTGGAGGCCTTGCAGGACCAGTCTCAGGTGATGCTCAGCCAGCACAGCAAGGCCCATCACCCCAGCCAGCCTGTGAGGTGACCTGAGCACCTGCCTACCTGCCCTTCTGTCCCTTCAGCTCTCTACCACCCTGCCCACCTTTTTGACACTGTCTTAGGGCTACACTCATTAGATGGGACAGGGATCTCAGTGCAACCAGCACATGGCTGACACCTACTGTGTGCCAGGCAGAGCACCAGGCCCAGGAATAGGGACCAAAAAGCATAAAGCAAGCTCACTGCTTCTAGGGGATGCCCGGCACAGTGGCCATGCTGGAGTTGAGGACCAGCCTAGCTGGTACTGAGGGCTGCATGCATATGAAGGAGACAGAGACCCACTGGGAGGCAGGGTGCAAAGCACTGCTGAGAGGGATTTGTAGAGGCAGGGCTGGTGCTGAGGAAGGAGAGGGATTACAAGGAGAGAAACTATCATTTGCAAAGGGAGAATATTAAGTGTTAGCCACTCAGTCATGTCTGACTCTTGTGACCCCATGGACTGTATCCCACCAGGCTTCTCTGTCCATGACGTAAGTGGGTACCTAATCCCTTCTCCAGGGGATCTTCTCAACCCAGGGATCAAACCTTGGCCTCCTGCATTGCACACAGACTCTACCATCTAAGCCACCAGGGAAGCCCACAGAGAGAGGGAGAGGAGAAAACAGACATATGTTCTTAGGTCGAGACCAGTTTGGAAGGCAAACTGATAGCCACCGGTGAGAAGGTAGGGGTCTAAACCAGAACGGCTCTCTGGAACCAGCCTGCTCAGGACTTTGAAGGGCAGCCAGAGGCCACATCTGGTCTGGCAGGCAGAGAGGAGCCACTGCAGATCATTGAGCAGGAGAATGCTTTCCACAGAGCTGGCTTCACACAGAGGCATGGTGGTGAGTACAGAGCATCCAACAGGGAGGAAGGCAGACCCTGTCGTCATCCAGGGAGTCCCTGAAGGTCTGTTTGTGGGAATGCAAAGACAGTGACAGATGCCTCCGGGCGTTGGGATGGCTCAGACCTGGTATTTGAGTGGATAAGGAATGAGATAAGAGGAGCTCTTTGGGGAAACAGGTAGACGACAGAAAAAGGAAAGTCGGGAGGAAGAGTTTTCAGGGAACATGACAAAGTCTCTTGCAGGTGCAGATAGGGATGCACCAGCAAAAGCCGCAGGTGTGGACCCTAGCCCGGGCCTGGCTGTGTGTGGAGGACAATAGCTACTGGCTGAGACTGGGGCTGCGGGGATGGTGGGGCAAGAGGCAGTGCTCTGGGACTGTCCAGCTTGCCCCAGCACCAGCAGAAGCGTGATGGGTGGTGTACGACGGCTCAGTGCCACCCACTTGGCTCTCACAAGAGAAACAAAGACCTCGGTACCGCAAAGCAATTTCAGTAGGTCATTGGGAGGTGGGGGAGGCTTCCCGTAGACCTCCATGGTAGAAGCTCAACCTGGAGCTGTCCCACTTGGATGTGGCCTCCTGACCCTGGGCAATGACTCTGGCTATTAGACCTCCCACCCAAGGAAGGTCAGCGTAATGCCCCCATTTGCCTCTCGGGACTTCAGCGTCTAGCTTCTCTGTGCTGGGAACCCTTGCCTTGGCAAATGGTTCTCATTTAAAAGCTACAATGACTTTTTTTCTGGGTGAGTATATCAAGCCACAAAAATTTTTGATTTCAGAATATTTTCACTAATGGTTACTCTTATCATCCTAGGTGGCCTTCAGAGAATTTATATCCTTTTTCTCTCCCCACACCACGTGGCTTGTGGGGATCTTAGTTCCCCAACCATGGATCAAACCCAGGCCCCATGAGCGAAAGCACTGAGTCCTAATCACTGGACCATCAGGGAATTCCCAGGAATTTATTTTATTATTCAAATATATGTGCTATTAATGATCATGTAATTATAATTATATGATTATTAATAATATATGCACATACTATTAATGTAAGTAACTTCTTACTTTATAATCTTTACGCTATTAAACAATATTTATTCACTATTTTCATCACACTCCTTAACTAAACACTGGAGGAAGGCCACAGTGGGTCCAGGGTAGGTGAATGGGGCCTTTCCTTGAAATTCCTCCTTACTTGCCCTGGGCACCTCTCATCTCTCCTCTCCATCCCCTCTGCCTCTCCTGGAATGGCGCTGTGCCCCAGGACTCAGGCTCTGAAGCTGATAATCACGCTGTTGGCGTCCTCTCTCCTGTCCAGGTTTGGGAAATTGCTCCTGCTCCTTCCGTCTTTGAGATTTATCACTTCTGAACGTGTTGAGCTCCTCTTTTTCCGCAAGACCATAGGGAATACTCCGATGGAGAAGCTCCTTTGTGACATGTTCAAAAACTAGTGGGAGTAGAAATGAAATGAGTGCAACCACTTTATGAAACAATCTACTGAAGCTAAAAGTCTGGGCTACCCTTTGATTCAGCAGTTGCACTCATGGATGTGTGTACCTGTCAGAAATGTCCACCAAAAGATTATTTGAAGCAGCTTTTTTCATAATAGCCCCAAACTGTACGGTGACAGTGGGATGGACTAATAAATTGTGGTAAATACATATTCAGTCGTGTCTGTTTGCGACCTCATGAACTGTAGCCCACCAGGCTCATCTGTCATGGAATTCTCCAGGCAAGAATACTGGAGTGGGTAGCCATCCCCTTCTCCAGGGGATCTTCCCAACCCAGTGGTTAATCCCACATCTCCTGCATTGCAGGCAAATTCTTTACCATCTGTGCCACCAGGGAAACCTTATAAAACAGCAATAAAAAGGAATAAACCATCAATATTGTATGACAACATGGATCTATTTCAGACACAAACAAAACCATCCAGGCACCAGTCCTGATTATATAAAGTTTAAGAACAGGCAAGACTAAGCAATGGTTGTAGAAGTTAGAATAGAGGTTACTTTTGGGTAGGGGGTGGGGTTGACTGGGAAGGGGCCCAAGGTATGCTAAAAATGTTCTTCATTTTGATCAGGGTGGTGGTTTTGCAAACTTATTCACTCATTAAAAATTAATTGCACCATGTACTTAAGATTTGTGCACTTTATTGTTAGACCTAAAAAAAAAAAAAAAGTGAAAAAACAAAACCAGGAAAATAAATGTGGCCAAGGTTCTTCCTTTGAGGACACTGATGGTGTGAGCACAGGCTTGAGTTTCATCTGGTTGCCACTCCAAGTCAGAGTCCAGGTGCCACGAATTCAAATCCAGTGAAAAATCTCCCGGATTGAGCAACCCAGCTTCTCTCCAGATGGCATCCCAGCACCCCACAGCTGCTCTCCATCTTTCTTTCCCATCCTTCATCACCTCCCTGAAAATAAAGGTGAGCGCCATGCAGCTCGACATAGCAGCCACAGGCGCTCTTTGTGGAGGGCAATCTCCATCACTTGTTAATTCCTCATGGAAAGACGAAGTTCAGACAAACCTCTTCCTTTTCAAAGGCAGATCCAGGAGACTCAGGAAAAAGTACTTTTTAAAACGTTAATACGTATGAGGCACTAGATACACCAAGTCAGTGAAATGAGCATTGAATGTGTATTGCTATTTAACTCTCAGATTAATCTGGCAGAGGGATCAACTATCCCCATAAGTGAAAATTAAGAGAGGACCCAAAACTTGGTGTGACTCTACTTAACTCTGGCACTGCCTTCTCCCCATGCCCCTCTGCCCCTGGAATCAGCTGAACAATTCTGTTCATTTTCTGTCTCCAAAGAAGAAATGTTTAAAGCCCAGAAGAAAAAAAAAGGCCTTGTGAGAAATCCTGGTGTTTCCCTGCCCTTTGGCCTGTGTATGCATTCTCCTCATTTTTCAGACATCTGTTGTCTTGATGCAGGAAGGATGGTTCAGAACACTCTGCTCTGGAAATGATGGTTAGACTGATGCCCAGAGAGGACAGAGTAGGGCAAATACTGCCCAGCTTAATACCTTCCCACTTAAGCACTCAAACTACTCAAGACTCTTGAACTTCTAGAAGCATCTGACTTGCCTCAGTTATTTGGGTCATTTAATGTCAATAATGCCATGATAGTAGCTAATTCCCTATCCAAAGTTTTATCTATAAGGTTTAAAGGCCCCACATATAGAAAGTCTGAGTAAAGGCATATTAGCAAGAAGCATGGTTGAAGTATGACCAAACAGGCCCTGAACATTATTCTGCAGTCTTGCTTTCGGGAACACAAAACTGCAAAGGCAGCCAGCTGAAGTTCACATGCTAGTGTCTGGGATGTGTGGGCACACCAGTTCTACACTGGGAGAGAGACTGGGACCTCCAGGAAGAAGTCTTGGAGAATTAGAGGAGGTCAGTTGAATTCAGTTCACTCACTGTCATGTCTGACTCTTTGCAACCCCGTGGACTGCAACACGCCAGGATTCCCTGTCCATCACCAACTCCTGGAGCTTAATCAAACTCAAGTCCATCAAGTTGGTGATGCCACCCAACCATCTCATCCTCTGTCATCTCCTCCTCCCACCTTCGATCTTTCCCTCATGAGGGAAAGTTTCAATCTTTTCCTCATGAGTCAGTTCTTCACATCAGGTGACCAAAGTATTGGAGTTTCAGCTTCAACATCAGCCCTTGCTGATGAATATTCAGGACTGATTTTCTTTAGGATGGATTGGTTGGATCTCTTGCTGTCCAAGGGACTCTCAAGAGTCTTCTCCAACACCACAGTTCAGAAGCATCAATTCTTTGGTGCTCAGCTTTCTTCGCAGTCCAGCTCTCACATCCATACATGACCACAGGGAAAACCATGGCTTTGACTAGACGGACTTTTGTTGGCAAAGTAACGTCTCTGCTTTTGAGTATACTATCTAGGTTGGTCATTACTTTTCTTCCAAGGAGCAAGCGGCTTTTAATTTCATGGCTGCAGTCACCATCTGCAGTGATTTTGGAGCCCCCCAAAATAAAGTCCGTCATTGTATCCATTGTTACCCAATCTATTTGCCATAAAGTGGTGGGACCAGATGCCATGATCTTATTTTTCTTTTTTTTAGGTGTGTATGTTTTATTATAATATTTTCACATTTACCAATTCATATATTCACTTTTTTGGTGGTTTTTGCCATACATTCACATGAATCAGCCATGGGTGTACATGTGTTCCCCATCCTGACCCTCCCTACCACCTCCTTACCCATCCCATCCCTCAGCATCATCCCAGTGCACCAGCCCTGAGCACCCTGCATCATGCATTGAATCTGGACTGGCGATCTATTTCACATATGATAATATACATGTTTCAATGTTATTCTCTCAAATCATCCCACCTTTGCCTTCTGCCAGAGTCCAACAGTCTGTTCTTTACATTCGTGTCTCTTTTGCTGTCTCACATAACTTTCTTACTAACTTTCTAAATTCCATATATATTATGCATTAATATAAGTAAGTCTTTCTGACTTACTTCACTCAGTTTCATCCACCTCATTAGAATGGATTCAAATGCAATCATTTTAATAGCTGAGTAATATTCCACTGTGTATATGTACCACAGCTTTCTTATCCATTCGTCTACCGATGGACATCTAGGTTGCTTCCATGTCCTGGCTATTGTAAGCAGTGTTGCAGTGAACATTGGGGTACATGTTTCTCTTTCACTTCTAGTTTCCTCGGTGTGTATGCCCAGCAGCGGTCATATGGCAGTTCTATTTCCAGTTTTTTAAGGAATCTCCACACTGTTCTCCACAGTGGCTATACTAGTTTGCATTCCCACCAACAGTGTAAGAGGGTTCCCTTTTCTCCACACCCTCTCCAGCATTTATTGTTTGTAGATTTTTAGATAGCAGCCATTCTGACTGGCATGACATGGTACTCATTGTGGTTTTGATTTGCATTTCTCTGATAATGAGTGATGTTGAGCATCTTTTCATGTATTTGTTAGCCATCTGTATGTATTCTTTGTAGAAATGTCTGTTTAGTTCTTAGGCCCATTTTTTTGATAGGGTCACTTATTTTTCTGGAATTGAGCTCCAGGAGTTGCTTGTATATTTTTGAGATTGTCAGTTGCTTCATTTGCTATTATTTTTCTCCCATTCTGAAGGGTGTCCTTTCACCTTGCTTATAGTTTCCTTAGTTGTGCAAAAGCTTTTAAGTTTATAGGTCCCATTTGTTCATTTTTGCTTTTATTTCCATTACTCTGGGAGGTGGTCATAGAAGATCCTGCTGTGATTTATGTCAGAGAGTATTTTGCCTATGTTTTCTTCTAGGAGTTTTACAGTTTCTGGTCTTATGTTAGATGTTTAATCCATTTTTGAGTTTATTTTTGTGTATGGTGTTAGAAAGTGTTCTAGTTTCATTCTTTTACAAGTGGTTGACCAGTTTTCACAGCACCACTTGTTAGACTGTCTTTTCTCCATTGTATATTCTCGCCTCCTTTGTCAAATATAAGGTGTCCATAGGTGCATGGATTTATCTCTGGGCTTTCTATTTTGTTCCATTGATCTATATTTCTGTCTTTGTGCCAGTACCATACTGTCTTGATGACTGTGGCTT
>SJYX01018727.1:0-13816 GCA_006410675.1 Oreotragus oreotragus
GATGCCATCCAGCCATCTCATCCTCTGTCGTCCCTTTCTCCTCCTGCCCCCAATCCTTCCCAGCATCAGTTTAGTTATGTCCAATTCTTTTGTGACCAGAGGGACTGTAGCCCACCATACTCCTCTGTCCATGAAATTCTCCATGCAAGAATACTGGAGTGGATTACCATTTTCCCCTCCAGGGTATCTTTCTGACCCAGGGATCAAACCCATATCTCCTGCATTGGCAGGGGTGTTCTTTAACCACTAGCATCATCTGGGAAGCTCTGTGGTTATCATGAGGCATATATAAAACATCTTTTACATTTAATGTCTATTTTACATTAATAAAATCTTAACTACAATCACATACATACACACACACACTACATACACATACATACAAAAACTCTACCCTTTTGCCCTCTCCCATAATTTTATGTTTTTGGTATCATAATTTACCTCTTTTTACACTGTATATTCATTAACAAATGATTGTAGCTATGGTTATTTGGGAGCTTCCCTGATAGCTCAATTGGTAAAGAATCCACCTGCTATGCAGGAGACCCTGGTTTGATTCCTGAGTCAGGAAGATCTGCTGGAGAAGGGACAGGCTACCCATTCCAGTACTCTTGGGCTTCCTTTATGGCTCAGCTGGTAAAGAATCCACCTGCAATGTGGGAGATCTGGGTTGGGAAGATCCCCTGGAGAAAGGAAAGGCTATACACTCCAGTATCCTGGCCTAAAGAATTCCATTGGCTGTATAGTCCATGGGGTCACAAAGAGTCGGACANATGGCTCAGCTGGTAAAGAATCCACCTGCAATGTGGGAGATCTGGGTTGGGAAGATCCCCTGGAGAAAGGAAAGGCTATACACTCCAGTATCCTGGCCTAAAGAATTCCATTGGCTGTATAGTCCATGGGGTCCAGTATCCTGGCCTAAAGAATTCCATTGGCTGTATAGTCCATGGGGTCACAAAGAGTCGGACACAACTGAGTGACTTTCACTCACTCACTCACACGGTTATTTTTAATACTCTTGTTCTTTCATTTTCATAATAAAATTAAATGGTTAACACTATACCATATTACAATATTAGGGTATTCTGAATTTGCTTATTTATCTATCTTTACCAGAGTGCTGTATATGTTCATGTTTCATGTTACTAATTAGTGTCCTTTCATTTCAACTTGAAGGACTTCTTTCAACATTTCTTGTTAAAGCAGTTCGAATGCTGATGAATTCCCTCAGCTTTTTTCTGTGGAAGACTTTTATCTCTTCTTTATTTATGTAGGATAGGTTTGCCAGGTAG
Organism: Oreotragus oreotragus; assembly: GCA_006410675.1. Lineage (NCBI taxonomy): Eukaryota > Metazoa > Chordata > Mammalia > Artiodactyla > Bovidae > Oreotragus > Oreotragus oreotragus. Next base: position 1,293 of record SJYX01018727.1, read on the forward strand.
AGTAGTCTTGGTTGACTTTTGTTTTTCCTTTCAGCAATTTGAACACATCATCTCACTCTTATCCTATAAGATTTCTACTGAGAAATCCACTGAGAGTCTTAGAAGAGTTCTAAGTTACAAGACTTTTTTTCTCTTGCTGCTTTAAAGATTCTCTGTGTTTGATTTTTGTCAGTTTTATTATAAGGTGTCTTGAAGAGTATCTCTTTAAGCTGACTTTGTTTGGTGACTTATGAGCTTCATTAACTGGATATCCAAATCTCTCTTCTGATGTGAGGTGTGCTAAGTCATTGTTTCTCTAAATAAGTTATCCGCCTCCCTTTCTTTCTCTTCTTCAGAACTCCAGTAACTTATGAATTGGTCTTTTTGATGGTGCACCACAGATCTGCTTTTCTTCAGTCTTCTTCACTTTTTTTCTTTGCACTCCTCTGATTTACCATCGGGGGTGTGTGTGCACTCCTCTGATTTACCATCGGGTGGAGAAGCGGGGGCGTGTGTGTGCACTCCTCTGATTCATCATTGGGTGGAGAAGCGGGGGGGTGGTGTGTGTGCACTCCTCTGATTTGCCATCGGGTGGAGGAGCGGGGGTTGTGTGTGCACTCCTCTGATTTGCCATCGGGTGGAGAAGCGGGGGGGGGCGGTGTGCACTCCTCTGATTTGCCATCGGGTGGAGAAGGGGGGGGGGGGTGTGCACTCCTCTGATTTGCCATCGGGTGGAGAAGCGGGGGTGTGTGTGAGGCATGCAAAGTACTAGAAGCGCCCATAGGCCAGCTGGGGGACCCAGAGATGAGGTGTTTCTAGAGGCTCATTAGCAGTCTTCTTCACGGGGTCCCTGACACAGTTAGGATCTGTGTCCATTTAATACCCCCCCCAACCAAGAGTTCTGTGTGCTAATTTCCCCACTTCCACTTGCCCCTCGGCCGTGTAGCTCACAATTCAGCACTCTGGATGGGGTGGAAGAGCAATGAACCTTTTGGCAGCATGTTGCCAGAGACAAGAGCTGAGGACAGTATTTCTTGGCCCTAAGTTGTGCCACCTAGAGAGAGTGGTGACACAAAGTCAAACTGTTCCTTCTACCCATTCCAGTGTGTCCTAACTTGTATTTTTTGTTCCAGTGGAGTACTGGAGCTTCTTCTATGGAAACCTGGACAACCTCCACAAGGACTCTCTGTGAGTGACTAAGTCAGTGAGTTCCAGGGACTGACAGAGTGTCAGGAAGCATTTAACAGGAGGCTTCCTGTGTGCTGTTTTGGATCTGTCAGGAATTCTCTCTTCCTTATTAATTCCTGAATACTCAGGAGTTAAGAGGAGAGGCAAGCCTCTCCCGGGACTGAGGAATCCAAACATTTCCTTCATTAGTGTTTCTATATGGTGATAAGAAACACCTCTTCCTTCTTGTGAACCATATGGTAAAAGTGATTGTTTCAATGCTCTTTCTCTTTAATATGGATCGCCTATGTTTTGTAAGTCTGGAATTTTAATCTTTATCTTTGCTGAGAATAAGACAGCATATATGCCCACACCATGTTGATTAAAACACCTTTGCTCCATCAGAGCTCTGGCCCCTGTGTCTTTCTTTCTCTCTCTCTCTCTCCCTCTCTCTCTTTTTCAGGCTGATCCCCTGGAGTGCAGAGGCTCTCTGAGATCACTTTCCTGCCTGGGCTTCTAAGACCCTCCTGAGAAGGCGCTCTGCACCTTCACCCCATCAAGAGGGCGCCTGAGGCCTTCGTGAACAGAGCAAGCCCCGTGCAGGGGCTTTATTGGCTTTCTGCGTAAACCAAGGAATATCAGCCTCTTTCTCTCCTTTACTTTCTTACCATCGACTCCAGACCACCACGTTCCAGCCCATTAAAGGACCTCAACAAGTGGCGCCCGAATAGGAGCCTGGTACACTTGGCAGATCGGACAGAGTGACCTCGAAGGCCTGCTGAGGCCGGTAAGTACTAAGACATGGGTCAAAACGCTGGAAAGGCCATCACTTTTCTACTTTACTTCATCACTTATTTAAAGTTCAGGGATCTACTGAAACGTATGCTGATTTTTTATCTAGATTAGAAACTGCTATTTCCCATACTGTAATTGGAGAAGAAGCCAAAAGGCAACTAGAGAAATTACTTGCTTATGATAATGCAGATCAGGAACGTCAAAAAGCTATAGCTCCAATTCGTGAGAAAGAGACTATTATTGATTATTTGAAGGCTTGTCGAAATCTAGGATTAGAAACTCAAAAGATGCAAATTGTAGCTGAAACAAGAGCTGCTGCCTTAAGAAAGGGAAAAAAAGAATGCTTTCATGTGGAAAAGGGACAGCCCTAAGAAAGCTAAAAAAAAAGAAAAAGAAAAAACATATAAAAATAGAAAACCTCCAAAAATCTGCCCTCACTACCACAGAGGAATGCACTGGGCCCAAGATTATAAGTCTGCGTTTGACACTGAAAGACAGGCTCTTCCGGAAAACTCCAAACAGGGACCCCCAGGTCCCCTTCAACAAAAACCTGGGGCAAATTCCATCTTTTACCTGAAACCCTCAACATCTGGCAGTGCTGCCATCAATATACCAGCTTTGTTTTCACATAATATGAAGTTAATGAGCTTTATTTAAATTCAAATTCACATGAACTAAAAAATATTAAATATATATAATGTTCATTAAATATAAATAAAATTTAAATATAATTGCTAATCTAATTAAGACATGTCTTAAGTCATCAACATTATATAATATTTTTTATTATGCCTAGGTTTAAGGTAAACTAAATTTGTCAACAAAAAGTGAACTCTCTCTCTCTCTCTCTCTCTCTATATATATATATATATATATATATATATATATATAATGAGATAAAAACTTTTAGATAAACTCTATTAAAAATAATTATATTTTAATAGAATAATCTGTTATTATAATCTAAAATAGTCTCTTAGGATTGAGATAACTTAAATTTCTAGAGTTGTTCTAAACTAAATGATAAAAGTTTATTAAATAGCTAGGTCATTTCCAAATAAAATAAGATTTTAAAACATTAATTACTAATCATTAACTTCCTCTTACAAAAAGTTTTTCTTACAGAAAAAGTAAATAGATTTTAAACTATTAATAAATATATTATATAATGTATAATATATTGGTACATATAAATATAAATACATTATATATATATAAATATATATTATAATGTGATATAATAAATATATTCACCAATCTATAATATGCTAATATACAAGACACTTCATAGTTGCTAAGAAAAAGTAAGATATATGCTTTCAATAAAAAGATATAAGATATGACAAACTCAGATATACATTCCACATTTTTCCTGGGGGCCACTGCTCATTTAACAAACAATACAATTATTAAAGTGAAAGTGAAGTCGCTCAGTCGTGCCCGGACTCTTTGAAACCTCATGGACTGTAGCCTACCAGGTTCTTCCATCCATGGGATTTTCCAGGTAAGAATACTGGAGTGGGTTGCCATTTCCTTCCCCAGGAGATCTTTCCAACCCAGGGATTGAACCCGGGTCTCCCGCATTGTAGGCAGACACTTTACCATCTGAGCCACCAGGGAAGTCCTTTCCCTTCTCAATTATTAAAATAACCTGAAAATATGACAAGCCTATTTAGACAGAGCAGTGGCCCCTCACGAAAGAGAAATTACAGGCGGCTAAGAAACTTATCGATACACAACTAAAATTAAAGCATATTGAAGAATCTTGTCCTCCTTGAAACTCTCCTATTTTTGTCATAAAAAACAAAAATATCTAAAAAATGGTGTCTCCTAACAGAGCTTAGAAAAGTTAATGCATCCATGAAACCTATGGGTACATTACAACCAAAAATCCTATCACCTACCACTATTCCTTAAAACGGACGTATTATTATTATTGATATACAAGATTGCTTTTTAAATATACCTTTACACCCTTTAGACTGAGAGAGATTCACTTTCTCTCTCCCTTATCATAATCATATTAGACCTCATAAGCGGTACCAATAGACTGTACTGCCACAAGAGATGATGAATTCTCCCACCATGTGTCAGTACTACCTAGCCAAAGCCCTTGAGTCTGTGAGAAAACAGTTTCCTAACTTACTTGTTATTCACTATATGGATGGTATATTGTTTTCAGCTCCATCTATCTTAAAAACTGAACACACGTTTGATATAGCTCAATTATGCTTTAAAAACTCTAGATTAATCATTGCCCCTGAAAAAATTCAAACCTCTACACCTTACCATTACCTGGGGTTCATTGTCAATAGACAACGCATTACTCCCCAACTAACTCAGATCCGTACTGATACGTTTCAACCTTAAATGATTTTCAAAAGCTCTTAGGTGATATTAATTAGATTAGACCTTCTTTAGACATTGCTAATTATCAACTGAATAACCTATTTAATTCTTTAAAAGGAGATCCTGATTTAAATAGCCCTCGTTCACTTTCTCAAGAGGCAAGAGAGAAATTGTTTGGTGCAAAATAAATTACAAAAACAATTTCTTACTCACATCAAACTAGATTTGCCTCTAGAATTGTTTATACTCCCTTCTCCTCATTCTCCCACAGGACTTCTTGCCTAACAAGAACACCCAGTAAAATGGATCTATACCCATTTTGGAAAAATAAAGTCATTTACACCCTACCTTGATTTAATTGCTTTAATCANGGTTTAAGGTAAACTAAATTTGTCAACAAAAAGTGAACTCTCTCTCTCTCTATATATATATATATATATATATATATATATATATAATGAGATTAAAAACTTTTAGATAAACTCTATTAAAAATAATTATATTTTAATAGAATAATCTGTTATTATAATCTAAAATAATCTCTTAGGATTGAGATAACTTAAATTTCTAGAGTTGTTCTAAACTAAATGATAAAAGTTTATTAAATAGCTAGGTCATTTCCAAATAAAATAAGATTTTAAAACATTAATTACTAATCATTAACTTCCTCTTACAAAAAGTTTTTCTTACAGAAAAAGTAAATAGATTTTAAACTATTAATAAATATATTATATAATGTATAATATATTGGTACATATAAATATAAATACATTATATATATATAAATATATATTATAATGTGATATAATAAATATATTCACCAATCTATAATATGCTAATATACAAGACACTTCATAGTTGCTAAGAAAAAGTAAGATATATGCTTTCAATAAAAAGATATAAGATATGACAAACTCAGATATACATTCCACATTTTTCCTGGGGGCCACTGCTCATTTAACAAACAATACAATTATTAAAGTGAAAGTGAAGTCGCTCAGTCGTGCCCGGACTCTTTGCAACCTCATGGACTGTAGCCTACCAGGTTCTTCCATCCATGGGATTTTCCAGGTAAGAATACTGGAGTGGGTTGCCATTTCCTTCCCCAGGAGATCTTTCCAACCCAGGGATTGAACCCGGGTCTCCCGCATTGTAGGCAGACACTTTACCATCTGAGCCACCAGGGAAGTCCTTTCCCTTCTCAATTATTAAAATAACCTGAAAATATGACAAGCCTATTTAGACCTGTCTCTTATACACATCTAGATGTGTATAAGAGACAGGTGTGTGCACTCCTCTGATTTGCCATCGGGTGGAGAAGCGGGGGTCCAGGGATTGAACCCGGGTCTCCCGCATTGTAGGCAGACACTTTACCATCTGAGCCACCAGGGAAGTCCTTTCCCTTCTCAATTATTAAAATAACCTGAAAATATGACAAGCCTATTTAGACAGAGCAGTGGCCCCTCACGAAAGAGAAATTACAGGCGGCTAAGAAACTTATCGATACACAACTAAAATTAAAGCATATTGAAGAATCTTGTCCTCCTTGAAACTCTCCTATTTTTGTCATAAAAAACAAAAATATCTAAAAAATGGTGTCTCCTAACAGAGCTTAGAAAAGTTAATGCATCCATGAAACCTATGGGTACATTACAACCAAAAATCCTATCACCTACCACTATTCCTTAAAACGGACGTATTATTATTATTGATATACAAGATTGCTTTTTAAATATACCTTTACACCCTTTAGACTGAGAGAGATTCACTTTCTCTCTCCCTTATCGTAATCATATTAGACCTCATAAGCGGTACCAATAGACTGTACTGCCACAAGAGATGATGAATTCTCCCACCATGTGTCAGTACTACCTAGCCAAAGCCCTTGAGTCTGTGAGAAAACAGTTTCCTAACTTACTTGTTATTCACTATATGGATGGTATATTGTTTTCAGCTCCATCTATCTTAAAAACTGAACACACGTTTGATATAGCTCAATTATGCTTTAAAAACTCTAGATTAATCATTGCCCCTGAAAAAATTCAAACCTCTACACCTTACCATTACCTGGGGTTCATTGTCAATAGACAACGCATTACTCCCCAACTAACTCAGATCCGTACTGATACGTTTCAACCTTAAATGATTTTCAAAAGCTCTTAGGTGATATTAATTAGATTAGACCTTCTTTAGACATTGCTAATTATCAACTGAATAACCTATTTAATTCTTTAAAAGGAGATCCTGATTTAAATAGCCCTCGTTCACTTTCTCAAGAGGCAAGAGAGAAATTGTTTGGTGCAAAATAAATTACAAAAACAATTTCTTACTCACATCAAACTAGATTTGCCTCTAGAATTGTTTATACTCCCTTCTCCTCATTCTCCCACAGGACTTCTTGCCTAACAAGAACACCCAGTAAAATGGATCTATACCCATTTTGGAAAAATAAAGTCATTTACACCCTACCTTGATTTAATTGCTTTAATCATTATCAATAGAAAAAAATAGGACTAAAACTCTAATTGACTCCAATCCTCATAAAATTATACCTATCAATAAATCTCAATTTGAGAATGCTTTACAAACTTCTACTGATTTCCAAATAGCTTTTCTGAAATATTTTGGAGACATCTCATTTCATTATCCTTCTGGTAAGCTGTGGAATTTCTTCAAAAATACTGAATTTATTATTTCTCGCATTATCAGCTCACAGCCTATACCACAGGCCGAGGCTTTTTATATAGATGAGACTAAAAATGCCAAAGCTTCATTCTGATCTCTTAAAGAATATAAAGTCTTGCAATGGCACCCCACCCCAGTACTCTTGCCTGGAAAATCCAATGGACGGAGTAGCCGGGTGGGCTGCAGTCCATGGGGTCGCTACCAGTCGGACAGACTGACCGACTTCACTTTCACCTTTCTCTTTCATGCATTGGAGAAGGAAATGGCAACCCACTCCAGTATTCTTGCCTGGAGAATCCCAGGGATGGGGGAGCCTGGTGGGCTGCCGTCTATGGGGTCACACAGAGTCGGACACGACTGAAGTGACTTAGCAGCAGCAGCATATTAGATTTCATTCTGCTCAACAAAATAAATTATATGCTCTTATTTATTTGCCTACATCCTTACCCCATTAATATAGTCTCTGACTCTATATACTCTGTTTTTGTATTAAAAAATATAAAAACCTCCACCATAAACTCCAATCAACCTATTATTCAACAACTCTTTTTCAAACTACAATCTGTTGTTAAAAACCACAATTTTCCCATTTATATTACACATATTCGAACACATTCTTGTCTTCCAGCCCCGTGACTTATGATAATGAACAAGCTGATAAACTGGTTTCCTTTGCTACTCCAAAAGAACAGCATGCTCTGTTGCATAACAATGCTGGCTCTCTACACCAGCTACAGAAAATCCCATACTGCCAGGCTAAAGAAATTATTAGTAATTGCTCTACTTGTAGACCCCTACATCTTCGACCCATCACACAAGGTATTAATCCACGTGGTTTACAACCTAATGAACTATGACAAATGGATGTAACTCATTGCCTTGAACTTTATTTTCTTTCCTACATGTCTGTATAGACACAAATTCCTCTTTTATCTGGGTCACTCCTCTTTGTAGTAAAGCTACACAACATGTTATGTCCTGCCTATATTTCTAGACACTTTAAACAATTTTTACAATCTTTTCCTATTATACATATTACAGGTATTCCTTATAATCCACAGACACAAGACATAGTCAAACAAACACATCACACATCAAAGTTACAAATAAAAAAATTTTTAAAGGGGGAATNCCTGCCTATATTTCTAGACACTTTAAACAATTTTTACAATCTTTTCCTATTATACATATTACAGGTATTCCTTATAATCCACAGACACAAGACATAGTCAAACAAACACATCACACATCAAAGTTACAAATAAAAAAATTTTTAAAGGGGGAATACACAGGTATACGACTGTCTTCCTCATCTAAAGCAGACTTTACTAGATTCCAACATATTTTCTAAACCTGTAACTATTGATAATACAGCCTTATTTGTTTTAAATTTTTAACCTCTTCTTAAGATTTGACCCAAGGTGGGGGCCTCTGGCATTCAAAATGGAGATGAAACAACAAGAACCCCAGGAAGAAGAAATTCCAATATGGGCTATGTCTGCTCTAAAGATCTCCAGAAAGCACCACCCTCGGCGGCATCACCCCGATGATCTCCCCACTTGGGGACAAATAAAAACCCTTACTAATCAAGCTGAAAATTTGGTCTCTCAACAGGGATTGCCTCCGAGTCCTAAATACATTCTCCTGACAACGGTCAGTTTTTTGGCCTGTACCTCCCTCTACTCGAGCTCGGACTAACACACAACCCCCATCTAGTACAGGTGGTCAAATGGAAAGAGAGAGGACCAATCGTTTCAACTAATGACTCTATACATATGCCTTCTCCCTAGTACATGAAAGAGCCCTCAAACCCTGGACAGGAAATAAAACTAATTAACATTTCTTTAGGCAATGAAGTCCTTCCCTTGTGCATGGGCCCAGCAAAATTGTGCATAAACGTCAGCCAATAAACTTGGGCTTTCGTCCTGCCTCCCAAAGAAGACTTTCGGACATTTCTTGGATTATTTACTGCCCTTTCTTTGTCTGTAAACCATGTTTATACTACTGAGACTTTCAGTTCAGTTCAGGTCAGTCGCTCAGTCGTGTCCGACTCTTTGCGACCCCATGAATCGCAGCATGCCAGGACTCCCTGTTCATCGCCATCTCCTGGAGTTCACTCAGACTCACGTCCATCGAGTCCGTGATGCCATCCAGCCATCTCATCCTCTGTCGTCCCCTTCTCCTCCTGCCCCCAATCCCTCCCAGCATCAGAGTCTTTTCCAATGAGTCAACTCTTCTCATGAGGTGGCCAAAGTACTGGAGTTTCAGCTTCAGCATCATTCCCTCCAAAGAAATCCCAGGACTGATCTCCTTCAGAATGGACCGGTTGGATCTCCTTGCAGTCCAAGGGATTCTCAAGAGTCTTCTCCAACACCACAGTTTAAAAGCATCAGTTCTTTGGCGCTCAGCCTTCTTCACAGTCCAACTCTCACATCCATACATGACCACGGGAAAAACCATAGCCTTGACTAGACAGACCTTAGTCAGCAAAGTAATGTCTCTGCTTTTGAATATACTATCTAGGCTGGTCATAAATTTTCTTCCAAGGAGTACTTTAGGGAAAGAGTTAGGGAAAGATTTAGGGAAAGAACAAAGAACATTATGCAAAGGATTAACTTATAAAAACTTTACTTATACTCCCGTTCGTTTGGACAAATGTCAAACCAAATCAAGAAAAATCAATGTTTGTGGCTAATCATACAATTGTTGATTGGGGACCCCATGGTATGTGGTTAGCTGACTGCTCAGATGATATTAACAACACTGTGTGTGATATGGAAGGTCCCTGACACTAGGATGGAATATTACTATGACAAAGGACTTCTTGAGTGGCTTGACGGTGGATAGCCCCACCTCGTCCTAGGATCGTCCTTGATAAACAGAGTGGGCCTGAACAATGGGACATCTGGAAACTTGCTGTGAGCACCAGAACACAGAAAAACTTGGAACTTGGACCAGACATTTCACAGGGACAAGTCGTGGTCATAGTAACTATTTCTTTCGCTATAATCAGCCATATTTTATACAGGCCTGTGTCCCACTTCCTTTTGTTATAGTCATAGAAAAGTTACAATTTAATAAGACTTTTACATTCTGTAACTTGTATTAATTGCAAACTATATACTTGTCTTAACTCCTCTATTTCTTTAAGCTACTCAATTTTGTGTTCAGTTCACTCAGTCGTGTCCAACTCTTTGCAACCCCATGAACACCTGTTCAATTCAATCATAGTGCCTACAGCTGGGAACAAATCAAATTTCATTTACAAAATATACATGATAATGGCTCTCTGAATGTACAATTACTGCCAAAAAAAAAAAAAATTTAAAACTTTTTCTAAAATCTGCCCTCTTCCCCTAATTTGGAAACCTTAGCTGAACAAATTATCCAGGCTAGACCCATGGAGATGGTTTCAAAGTATTACCCACAGTATCAGGTCTGGAACTGTAACTTTGGTGATTGTCTTGATCATTATATTTGTTGTTTACCATCACCTTTCTATAAGGTTGGTTAATAGTAATCAAACTCATTTGGTCAAGACCTTTTTTACAAATGTAATAAAATAAGGGGAACTGTCAGGAAGCACTTAACAGGGGGCTTCCTGTGTGCTGTTTTGGATCTGTCAGGAATTCTCTGTTCCTTATTAATTCCTCAGTACTCAGGAATTAAGAGGAGAGGCAAACCTCTCCCGGGACTGAGGAATCCAAGCATTTCCTTCATTAGTGTTTCTATATGGTGATAAGTACCCTCTTCCTTCGGAGAAGGCAATGGCACCCCTCTTCCTTCTTGTGAACCATACAGTAAAAGTGATTGTTTACAACTCTCTCTCTCTTTAATATGGATTGCCTACATTTTGTAAGTCTGGAATTTTAATATATCTTTGCTGAGAATAACTACCTTGTAAGACAGTATATATGGCCACACCATGTTGATTAAAACACCTTTGCTCCATCAGAGCTCTGGTCCCTGTGTCGTTCTTTCTCTTTCTCTCTCTCTCTCCCCCCTCTCTCTTTTTCAGGCTGATCCCCTGGAGTGCAGGGGCTCTCTGAGTTCACTTTCCTGCCCGGGCTTCTAAGACCCTCCCAAGAAGGCGCTCTGCACCTTCACCCCATCAAGAGGGCGCCTGAGGCCTTCGTGAACAGAGCAAGCCCCATGCAGGGGCTTTATTGGCTTTCTGCGTAAAGTAAGGAATATCAGCCTCTTTCTCTCCTTTACTTTCTTATCGTCAACTCCAGACCACCAGGTTCCAGTCCATTAAAGGGCCTCAACACCAAAGCATGGGCTAACAGGGGTTGGAGCCAGCTAACAGGCTACTGAGGTGTCCACAGGTGGAACCCAGGTCTGTCTATTACTTGATGTGCTGGTAGATAAGACTTCTCCCAGACTCCTTGGCATATAGTGCTGGATCCACAGTGCCTGGGTCCCTCATAGGCACTTTTGCCCATGGATAGAAGATGAATTTTTATTGTTGAGGGAGAAGAGACAAAAATGTAGGACTTCTTGGGCTGCCATGATGCTTATGCTACATGTGTGCTCATTCATGTCTGACTTTTTGCAACCCCGCAGACTGTAGCCTGCCAGACTCTGTCCATGGGATTTTCCAAGCAAAATATGGGAGTGGGTTGCCATTTCCCACTCCAGGGGATCTTCCCATACCAGGGATTAAACATGAGTCTCCTGCATCTCCTGCACTGGCAGGCGTATTCTTTACACTAGCACCACCTGGGAATTCATGTCTGACTTTTTGCAACCCCGCAGACTGTAGCCTGCCAGACTCTGTCCATGGGATTTTCCAAGCAAAATATGGGAGTGGGTTGCCATTTCCCACTCCAGGGGATCTTCCCATACCAGGGATTAAACATGAGTCTCCTGCATCTCCTGCACTGGCAGGTGTATTCTTTACACTAGCACCACCTGGGAAGCCTTATGACCATTAGATTTTAATTGACTTCCTGTGTTTATCCTCCTTTGGGAAAAGAATGTCCTGACCATGCAAATATAAGTGTTTCAGTTCAGTGTCAATTATATATCTTGTTACACATATCAAATAACTCAAGTCAAATTTAAATAGTGAGCACATACAAAAAAGTTGTAAACATAGATGAAAATAAGGGCAAGTAGTGCAGCATAAAGGAAAATAAGAGCTTGGGCTTTAGAATCAAACTTGGAATTAAGTTCTAGCTGTGCCAGTCTATAAGCTGTGTGACTTTCAACAAGTCACTTGATCTCTCAGAATCCAAGTTTTTTCAATCACAAATCAAATATTAATAGGGGATTGTTGGGAAATTAGCAAGGATGCATTTCTAACCCAACTATTAGTAGTGATCACCCTTTCCTTCGAAGCTGTGATCTCTGAAAACTCCAGTCCCTGGGATGCTTCGAGTCACACAGAGTCTTTAACTCTATAGTCCTCTCTCCTCAATTCTTGTTTCTGATAAATCTTTGATCTTTTTCACACTCTGCCTCCTGTATCTTCCTCTTTTTTCAAATTGTGCCACCTCACTGAGAGCACAATCCGTTTTCTCTGATTTTTCCCAATCTTCCAAGGC
>SJYX01018728.1:0-13644 GCA_006410675.1 Oreotragus oreotragus
ATGGACTGCAGCCCACCAGGCTCCTCCATCCATTGGATTTTCCAGGCAAGAGTACTGGAGTAGGGTGCCTTTGCCTTCTCCGATTGCACACTTTAGACATACACAAATTTATTTGTCAATGATACCTCAGTAAAGCTCCATTATGCAGTATTTTCAAGCTTTAGGAGATCATTTGATTTATTTCAGGACAGAGGATCATTCTTACTCTTTTGGAAATGTTCTCTAGCTCTAGAATTTTTAATGTCCTCAATTTCCAAATTCAAAAAATGTCTTTGAATTTTAAAGTTAAAATTCAAACATAAAAAAGCTTACATCAACATTTCTGTGACATTTCTGTAACACTCTCTCCCCTTTCCAGTTTTGCTTCCCCAGAGGAAAGTTCTTTTAATGACTTAGAGATATTTATGTTGGTACTTCTAAATAATTTATATACCTTGATATGTTTTAATTTTCTTGGTTTGTCGAGTTTCTACATTGTCTACTTATGTAGAATAATCACTGTGAAACACACCACTATATCTCGTCTTCCCCATTCTCCTAGTAGAGTTGTATCAAATGTTTTTTGTGTGTGCTCAGTTACTCAGTTGTGTCCAACTCTTTGTGACCCCATTAACTGTAGCCCACCAGGGTCCTCTGTGCATGGGATTTTCCAGGCAAGAATGCTTGAGTGGGTAGCTATTCCCTTATCCTGGAGATCTTCCCAAACCTGGAATTGAACCTACATCTCCCGTGTTTCCTGCATTGGCAGGCAAATTCTTTTATCACTGAGCCACCTGGGAAGCCCCACCAGATGTTTTCGTTAAATGTGTAATCACCATTTAAAATGTTTTATATATGGCTTATATTATTATATATCTGTTGCTCATCTGAATTTTTATGTGTCTGTTTTGTTGCATATCATCTGCTCACTAAATAGATGAATAATACCAAATAATCATGGGCTTCTTTGAGGGAATATTTGGGGTTTCCTAGAGTTAATGGTGATTGTTTTTTACTTACATAGTCTATAGTGTGCTTAACATAATTTACTTTTGTCACTATTAATATGTGGAGATCAGTAGTTTTACTATTGTTAGTTTCATTTTTGCTCCCATTTAACATGGTTACATCTTTCAGAGAATCTATAAGTTCTTTTTTTAAAATAATTTCTCTAGAACCTTCCCTCCTGGAGCTTACATTCACCAGCCATTGTATGTGTTGCTCTTTTCCCTTACTCCAGAGTTATTGTTTCCTGAAACTTATCTTTTCCTTTTATTGGATTTATTCCCCACATTTTGCTGGGAAACAACCTCATTAACTTTTACAGAAAAAATTCTGGGAGGAAAAAAAATGAGTCATTGCATATCTTAAAAGGTTTTTGTTCTATCTTCATCCTTGCTTGACATTTTGGTTGAACATATAATTCTAGTATACAGTGATTTTCCCTCATAACATTACTGAAGCTGTGGATCTGATGCCTTTGACACCTCCAGCTGTTGTTGTGAACCCTGGTGATATTCTGGTCTTTGTACTATTTCAGCCACTGTGGAATATTTTACAGTCTGCTCTTTATATCCCTGGTGTTCTGAAATTCCAAAATATATTCCTGGATTTGAATTTATTTTTATTCATTGTGTTGAAATAATAGTTAACCCTTTCAATCTGGAAATTAGTGTCATTTAATTTTCAGGAATTTGGAAAGTATGGTGAAAGTATTGATTCCCACTATATTCACTGAAAACAAACACATTTGCTTCTTGCTTCTTTGAGGCTCTGGGAACATTGTCTGACATAAACGTGATGATTTCTAAACTCATGCCTCACTCCCCTCCACCTCATAACCATGTTCAGTCCAAACTTTCATGAGTTTTTCAGGCCCTCTCTTTTTCTTCCTTCCACTCATTCAAGTTTTATTAGTCACCAATGCTGAGCCCAAGTCCCAGGAGCTCTAGCAAGACCTCACAATTCTGATTTTCACGTGTCTATCGTTTTGAATTTTGTTATCAACATCTCACATTTTAGCACCAAATAAAATGCATGGCCATAGACGTGAGAGACAGTAAAGTTACCAGTTTTCTATTGTTGCTGTTATTGTTCAGTCACTGAGTTGTATCCAACTCTTCGCGACCCCATGGACTGCATCATACCAGGCCTCCCTGTCCTTCACTTTCTCCCAGAGTCTGCTCAAATTCATGTCATTTGAATCAATGATGCCATCCAACCATTTCATCCTCTGCCATCCCCTTCTCCTCCTGCCCTCAATCTTTCCCAGCCCGACTGTCTTTTCTAATGAATCAGCTCTTCTCATCTGGTGGCCAAGTATTGGAGCTTCAGCATCGGTCCTTGCCGTGAATATTCAGGGTTGATTTCCTTTAGGATTGACTGGTTTGATCTCCTTGCAGTCCAAGGGACTCTCAAAAGTCTCCAGAACCACAATTCAAGAGCATCATTCTTTAGTGCTTAGCCTTCTTTATGTTATACAACTTTCACATCCATATATGACTACTGGAACAATCATACAGTAGTCTATACAGACCTTTGTCAGTAAAATGATGTCATTGATTTTTAATACACTGTCTAGGTTTGTCATAGTTTTCCTATCAAGGATTTTTTACCAATCTCTTTCGTTTAGTATCTCTCTTATTTTCTCCCTTTACTTTGAGGTCAAAATATTTTAGGTAACTTAAATAGCTTAGTAACAAATTATGATAATGTTGATAATAATTGTAATAGATTAGAACTTTAGTTTTTATAGAGAATCTAATATTGTTTCAAACATTTTCCCTTGATATCTTCTTCCACCACTTCATCTCCCAAATAAACTATACAAATTCTTTTCAATTTTCCCAATGTTACATCATTGTAAATTACTAGGATATTTTCTTAGAGAAGACAAAAAAGTTTTCTGAATGCTTTAAAAAAATAAATTTAGAAAGTGAAGCCCTTCCTTTCTCACGATATAAAATAAAAGCAGGCTCCAATGAAACGGAACAGGAATCAGTTTCAGTGTTCTCAATGCACACTTTGTTATTTTCCATCTAGTACAGTATATTAGATGGCATTAGCCATATCTAAGTAGGCAGGAAAAAACTACTTCCATTAGATGTTTTCACTCAGATGAGACTTTTTAGGTTTCTCTGTTCTACCTAATATGTGCATTTTAATTTAAATATATTCTTAATAAGAGCTTAAGAAAACTCATCTCACAAAATTACCAATGTGCATTAATTTCTATGTAATGATATATTTTAAAAATTCATCTAAATATTTCTTAGTCGAGTTCTTAAATAATCTTCTTGTATTATTTTAAAATATATTCAGTTGCATTTGTA
This sequence comes from Oreotragus oreotragus, assembly GCA_006410675.1. NCBI lineage: Eukaryota > Metazoa > Chordata > Mammalia > Artiodactyla > Bovidae > Oreotragus > Oreotragus oreotragus. The sequence continues at coordinate 3,312 of SJYX01018728.1, forward strand.
ATTATATAGAGCATTTTTAGTAGTGGAATACATGATGTGATTGCAAACTTTCCAACTTCCATTTCCAAGCACATTATCAGAAGAATCCATGAAATACCAAAGAGTTTGCCTAAAACAGAGACCTTCAAGAAGCCACCTGATGAAAACCTAGGAGAGGCAAAGTTCTGAAGGCTAAGGAAATCAAAGGCAAATATAACTAGATACCAGAAAGTGAGGTTGTGAGATGAGAAATAAAAGAAATTCTAATTTACATACAGTACTTTGGAGGACATATGTTCTAAGATAAAATGCCAACTGCTTAATTTTCATATTCATGGAAAACCTTCACTTTCAATGCTTTCGTTTCAAAGGAATCTGCCAGGGATGAGGAAGGAAGTTGATTTTGACATATGAGTGATAAAAATGAAATGTCAGATTTCTGGACATATCCTACTAAAGGTAAACTGATTGTTTCCCTCAAGACGGTGCTGACACTGTTTCACTGAGATGCCTACTCTCTGTTGAATCTAAGTAAACAGATAACTTGTATATAATCAATAAAGTGCTGCAGAAGGGACACTGCATGACTCTTAGGTCAAGTGCAGCTTCTACCTGATTTGTTGGAACACCTGTCTTTGTTGCCTGGTTACCAAGTAAAGAGTTTAGCTACTCCAAAGCATCCATACTTTAAAGACGCCAAGCCAAATAGAATTATCACATGTAAATTTTAAGGTTGGCAGTACGAATCTTTGAGTCATTCCTGTCGTGTGAATGCATGTGAATTATCCCTTTGATGATTCTAGCCTCCAACTATAACATCACCTCCAATTTCCAAGACTACCCACCATAGGCCCTAAACATCATGAAGAAGAGTAAGGTACCCAACAGAATAATAATCAATTTCCCAACTTGTAGACTCTACCATAATAATAAAATGACTATTTAAGCAAATGAGTTGAAGGGTTGTTAATTTGCTACAAAGAAATTTAAACCAGAAAGAAATTTGTGGTTTGCAGTTTGGAGCATATAAAAATTATATATGCACCACCATTGGACAAAGAATACAATAAATGACGTGAAACAGGTGTGATTTCTTATTTGCTTTGTAAATTTTTAAGTGAGTTGGTTGGAGACAGAGAATGTAAATAATAAACCAAAGAATGTTTGTTTGAACCAATGTGTACTTTGAGCAGAATTTCACTTTATGTACTATTTCAAAGGCACTTCCCAGGTAGCTCAGTGGTAATGAATTAGTGCAGGAGACACAAGAAAGGTGAGTTCGACTTGTGGGTCAGGAAGATCTCCTGGGGTAGGACATGCAACCCATTCCAATACTCTTGCCTGGAAAATTCCATGGACAGAGGAGCCTGGCAGATTGCAGTCCATAGGGTCACAAAGGGATGGACATGACTGAGCATGCATGAATGCACTATTTCAAAAAAGGATATGCAAATACCTTCCTTGATGCCCTTTCTCTTTATATTCATCCTGTTAGCATATTTTGCCATTTTGAGTCTTAATTTAAAAGTCCAGTTCCCAAGATTTTGTTCCACTTTCCACAGTGTCACAAAGAATGCTAGGGTATAGAATTATTGCTAGACTCTGAGCATCACATGCTTTCTGACAATGAATGCCACCCTTTGAAGATGTCCTTAGGAAGAATTAAGATTCCAAACTGTGCTGTTTATGAATTTTATATTGCCTTTTGTCAGGAGACAAGGCCTTTAATTAAACCTTGAGCTTTTACAGTAATGTGTTCTGCACCAGCCTGAATCTTGATCTCCACTGATGTGCTCTATTCTATTTTACTCCACATCAGTGGACAGGTTGCAGCTCACTTTTTTACAAGCATGTTTCATTTGGATTTGGAATGGATGCTTCAAAGTACATGTGACATGGACTGGCATTTCTCCTATTTTTTTAAAGCACCTAACCTTGGAGATAGCGCTGCTTTTCCAGGGTTTAACAGCTAGTTAGTATCTTGTTTAGGACTAGAACCCAGAGTAAAGAATTTAAGAGGTAATTTAACAAACTTAATGGAGAACCCCTCCAGCATCAAATATTAGGTTAATAAGCCAATAAGACATTTTCTTGTTCAAAAAGACTGAAAGCACGCTCTAGAAAAGAGACTTTGCAGTCAGCATGGTAAAAAACTAAAGTCTGAACCAAGCACAGTGAAATTACAGAGGGGGGAGAAAATAATTTTGAGTTAAAAGGAAAAGCTGGAGTGTTTTTTTTTAATATTTATTTATTTTTAATTGATTGATGATTGCTTTACAATATTGGTTTGATTTCTGTCATACATCAACATGAATTAACCACAGGTGTACATATGTCCCCTCCCTCTTGAATTGCCCTCCCACCTCTCACCCATTCCCACCCCTCTAGTTATTACAGAGCCCCAGTTTGAGTCATATAGCAATTCCCATTGGCTATCTATTTGCCTATATTAGTGTATATGCTTCCATGCTACCTACTCCATTCTAAGTCATTAAGGAGGAAAGTTATGGTGTTGGCTATGAGCCAGAGGGGAGCAGTGCTCATGCTGTCATGCCCAACCCTTTGAGACCACGTGTTCTGCAGTCTCTCAGGTTTCTCTGTCCATGAAATTTCCCAGGCAGGAATACTGAAGTAAGTGGCAATTCTTCCTCCAGGGAATCATCCTAACCCAGGGATCAAACCCATGTCTCCTGCATCTTCTGAATTACAGGCAGATTCTTTAACACTAAGCCACCAGGAAAGCCCAGAGGGGAACAGAGGAGCATTTAAACGTGTTCCAGTCTTAGGGAAGAGAATGAGCAAGGACTCAAAGTGCCTAGCCTACTGAGGGGGCCAGAGGGCATTGCACATAACTAGAGTGGGGTCCAAAAAATGCCAGTAGGGATACAAGTAGGCTAATATATTGGTGTCCCTCTAGACCATTATAAATAAATAGATATCAGTGTAAGTACATGCACATACACCTGCAAATATTCATTTACTTTTTAAAGAGTGATTTACTGTCAATTGAGATAAAGATAAGGAAAAAGATTATTGTGAAACTGTTTGGTTTCTACTATAGTAAAAAGGTCACCTCTACCCTAATTTTGGACTTACCGGGTGGCTCAGATGATAAAGCATCTGCCTACAATGCGGGAGACCTGGGTTCAATCCCTGGGTCGGGAAGATCCCCTGGAGAAGGAAATGGCAACCCACTCCAGTATTCTTGCCTGGAGAATATCATGGATGGAGGAACTTGGTAGGCTACAGTCCATGAGGTCTCAAAGAGTCAGACACGATTGAGCAACTTCACCCTAATTTCATCTCTAGCTCATCTTTTGTTTCCTAGTTAGTGTCTCAGATTGAATTGTAATGACCAAATGATGAAATTTATGCTTGCATTTCAGATGTCTCAATGTGTAACCCAAACAGTCCAGCAAAATGTTACTTAATAGCCAGTATAAAGTTTTCCCCAAATGAAATGTAGTCAGTGAAATATTTTCCTTAATGTAACAATTTGTGTACTGTTTTAGTGTACTGTTTAGTATAGATTAGTGTTCTGAGCAACTAGTTTCCCAACATGTCCCAGCATGTCCCTTTGGGATGAAGCATGGGTGTGGGGGGGGGAATAGAAAGTGACAGAGGGGAAGGCTGATGGCAAATGGTCTTGCGTGTCTGGTTACAACATTTGAGCAAATTCTTCAGCCCAATGAAAGGGTCAAGGAGGAGGGAGTTCTGTGTGTGCACGCACACACATGTCCATGAGCACATACTGGACCTCCTCTGGGTCTGGCTCTGATTCCTCCTTTGGAATTAGTTTTTAATGCCAGAAAACCAATCTCACTGGTCTTATTTAGTCTATAACTTAAGAGATAATTTTAGCCAGGAAATAACCAAACAGACTGTTTAAAATCTTGTTGCCACAAATTAGTTAGTTTCCATTTTCTTTCAGCTTCATTATTAATTTTAGTTACCTTGCCTTTAGAACCTCAGTTCTTCCTTCCTAACTCACCCTCAGTATCCTGGTCTCTCTATACTAAGCCCAGGACTCTTTTCATAATACATACAGATTCTAACTTTATTTTATAATATGGAGACAAAGTTGTCTTTCCCTCATTGTCAATGTGCATGTGTGTGTGTGTGCGCTCAGTTCAGTTAAGTTCAGTCACTTAGTCGTGTCCGACTCTTTGAGACCCCATCGACCACAGCACTCCAGCCCTCCCGGTCCATCACCAACTCCCAGAGTTTACTCAAACTCATCTCCATTGAGACAGTGATGCCATTTAACCATCTCATTCTCTGTCGTCCCCTCTCCTCCTGCCTTCAATCTTACCCAGCATCAGAGTCTTTTCCAAGGAGTCAGCTCTTCGCATCAGGTGGCCAAAGTATTGGAGTTTCAGCCTCAACATCAGTGCTTCCAATTAACACTCAAGACTGATCTCCTTTAGGATGGACTGGTTGGATCTCCTTGCTGTCCAAGGGACTCTCAAGAGTCTTCTCCAACACCACAGTTCAAAAGCATCAATTCTTCTGCACTCAGCTTTCTTTATAATTCAACTCTCATATCCATACATGACTACTGGAAAAATCCTAGCCTCTATGAGACAGACCTTTGTTGGCAAAGTAATGTTTCTGCTTTTTAATATGCTGTCTAGGTTGGTCATAACTTTCCTTCCAAGGAGTAAGTGTAGTCATGCCCTACTCTCTGTGAACCCCATGGACTGTAGCCTGCCAGGCTCCTCTGTCCATAGAATTTTCCAGACAAGAATACTGGTGTGGGTTGTCATTTCCTTCTCTAGGGATCTTCCCTACCCAGGGATTGAACTCATGTCTCTTACATCTCTTGCATTGACAAGCAGGTTCTTTACCACATTAAGACAATAACTTGGCCAAAGTACTGTACTGTCTCAAAATACTTCTTGTGAAATGACCTGAGTGACCTAAAGTGATAGTATCACAAGTTGTTGATGATCTCAGGAGATAAGATACACAGAGAACTAGCACAGTGCACATGCAACAGATGTTCCATAATAGGTGCTAATAATAAGTTTCATTGGATGAAGCCAGGCAAAGGTGTGTCTCAATATAGCTCTGCTCCTATTGTGACAAGCTAAAGTCCCTTGTCTTAAGGCCTTAAGGACTTAAGGCCTTAAGGACTTAAGGCCTTCAATGGAGTGAGACTTCATTGAACATTGTACCCCTATTAGATTTAATGATTTGCTTTCTTTTGAACTGGTTTTTTTTTTTTTCCTGTAGAATATGTAGTGTCATTTCATTCTACCAAAAACTTTGAGCATGTGATTTCAGTATTCAGCTGTAAATCTGAGGACAGAGAGTAACTCATGAATTTTGACCCCAGTTGCTTTCTGAGTCTAGAACCCAACATGGAACCCATAGTGCATTTCATGTGGGCTCCATTTCAAATGGCACAGCACATTTCAGTGATACAAAGTACATATAAATACAGTGCAGGCCATGATTATGTGGAACATGTTCCATAATTTTAACAAAGCCTGGTATTACCTTGGTGTCTACTTTCATGTATATCCATTCTATTTAAGTCAGCTAAAAGAGCAATCAAGTTTCAGTGAATAAAGCTACTGCCTTGGAGAATTGGAAAGTATTTTCTTCTCTGACGGTGCATTACTATATAATAGTGTTCATTCTAGGAACAAGATTGCTACATTAAACATGGCTGCTTTCAAATCCAAATAGGTTACACCTAAGATTTTATGTTAATCACTTCTGTCATGTCTGACTTTTTGTGACCTCATTGACTGTAGCCCACCAGGCTCCTCTGTCCATGGGATTTCCCAGGGAAGAATACTGTAGTGGGTAGCCATTCACTTCTTCAGGGGATCTTCCAGACCCAGGGATCAAACATAGGTCTCCTGCATTGCAGGTGGACTCTTCACCAAAGAGATATAAGAGATGCTGGTTTGATATCCTGGGTGGGGAATATCCCCTTGAGGAGGGCATGACAACCCACTCCAGTATTCTTGCCTGAGAAATCCCATGGACATAGGAGCCTGGCAGGCTATATCTAAGGTGTCACACAGAGATGGACACAGCTAAACTGACTTGGCACGCACATACATGGCAAACTTCATATATTACACTAGGCTGCTTTCAAATCTAAATAGGTTACACCTAAGACTACAGAAAACTTGGGAGGTGCCTCTAGTCTCTCTAGTCCCTGACTGGAAAGGAACTTTGAAATAACTTATTTTCATGATTTCCAACCTTATTTAACCACTGATATTTTTTTGCCTCTCTAAATCAATCTTGGACAATTAATTCAACACAAATAGTACATAAAAGCCAAGTCTCTGATTAGAGATCCAGATTTTCAGCTTAGCATCTCCCATTCCTAAATGCATGAACTTTTTTTAACATGAAAAGCCACTTAACTTTTCTGAGCCTTATTTTTAATCTTTGAATGGGAAAAATAGTACCTTCCTTAGTTCACAGAGTGGTTGTAAAAATCAAACAAGTAATTTATGTAAAAATATCTTTAAATTATAATATGTGTCTAAAATATTATCAAGGCATAAAATGGAAGTACACAAGTTAGCACATTTTAAAATTAATAAATTGTGGTATAATCCAGGAGTATTCTAAAAACGTAGAGAATGAAATTTTCTTGGTAGTTTATGTAATGACTCTTGTCTGTATATTCTTTGCTGAACCCAAGAATTAAGATTTAGCATACTGGGGGCTTGAGAGTAAGTATATGCTTTTTGCTGCAAGTAGAACAGAGTGCTGTGCATTTACTCTTTCCTAGATTATCTTCTTTCAACTCCCCTCTTTTGTCTAAGTTCTTCATTCTTTTTCCTTAGTGTTAGGACCCATATTGTTTCTCAGGATACATTGGGTACATTGCTCACAATTGCCCAGTAAGGCTGGGAATCACACAGTCAGGATTTCATTAGCATGACTTGTATCTCAGGAGTCAAAACCTTGCTGTTGTGCATTCTGACCCCTCTGGAAGCTGTTTTGTTTCTTCATAGAGCACTCTCTACATTACAGTTTCCCTTGTGGCTCAGATGGTAAAGAATACATTATAGCACACTAAATGATCACCTGAAGTGATAAAATCTTACTGGGATCTGTATCTCTGGAGACTGACAGTTTACTAATAGAACACTGTAAATCCCTCTTCTCTCTTTCTTGCACCTTTTGAATGGAAACCAGTGTTCTGTGTAGAGAGAGGGAGAGAATCCTGAATGTGTTCAGTAGAAAGAGGAACATAGAAAGCGCTTATCTGTCAAGAGGAGCTGTAACTTCTTGGGCTGAGATGTGTTTATCCGTTTTCAAGACTGGCGCACCTTCTTGGCCACTGTGAGGTGGAGCAGGAGGATAAGATATGCAAACCCACAGGCTTCCTGTAAATGTGATGAGAAAGTGAACTCTGTGCTCTAGGGGCAGCCCTGGTGCCTCCCTATGTCTCATGTCTCTGTACTGCCTCAGAAATCCAGAGTTTCTTATGTGCATGCAGACATTCTGCTGCTAAGAGCAATAACCCAATTATGCCAAAAGAGGTGGTGACAACAGCATTTCTATGTCTTGGTCTTGCCCTTCTAATTGTGATTGCTCATGAAGATACTGGCCTTCAGTCTATCTTTGGAATCAGCAGAAAACAACCATTTTCCATTCTGAAACAGGCATGATGACTGATTGGAGTAGGTATAAAAATCACTCTCTGCTTTATGATGTGTGGATTAATGAAAGTATTAAACCATTCTAATGATAGATAAGGAAATTATTTCCACTGTAGTTGGAAGAAATAAAACTGTTCAATCTTAAATTAAAGACGTCTAAAACTTTGCAAGCTCATCAAAAGTGCATGGGCAACAAAGAGGTACAAGTTTATAACCCACTCTGGAGTACCTTAAGTTCTTAACATCCATCATTTTTCTGCTTCATTACTGTTGGTGTGTTTCTCAAAAGCTTCTGGGAAAACTAATTTTTGTAGAAAAGAATAAATAAATGTAGGTCAGGCTAATATGTTTCTTTCACAGGGAATATAGGGATTTCCTCCCATTTTATTAACTTGATGCACTGTTAATTTTATTTCACTGACACTGTTGCCTTTGTAACAGCTGGGTCCTGCCTTGAATGGCATGATCTACCACTCAAAGATTAAATCTGAATGTGGACAAAATCCAAACAATGTCATTCTTGAGAAGGTCACAATTTGTAGGCATACCCCTTAAATTGGTAAGATTGGTCGAGTTTTGTTTGTAGAGTCAGCATAGGCTTGCAGAAAATAGGAATATAAAAAGTGATGTCAGATATATGTATCAAGCATCTCCTATGTAACAGTTTTTNCAATGTCATTCTTGAGAAGGTCACAATTTGTAGGCATACCCCTTAAATTGGTAAGATTGGTCGAGTTTTGTTTGTAGAGTCAGCATAGGCTTGCAGAAAATAGGAATATAAAAAGTGATGTCAGATATATGTATCAAGCATCTCCTATGTAACAGTTTTTCCTCTCAGTCCTTCATCTGATTTCAGAAAGAATTACAGTCCCCAGTTTAACTCAGACTCTGACCAACTTTGCTTGAATTCCAAATCTGAGGGCACCTACCCTTTGCTTAATGAGGTTGTGTCCTAGGAAACTGATAGGAACTTGTTTGGCATTCATGCATGCACAATGAGAAAGTTTAGTCCATTAAGGACCCTGGAACTACCTTAGCCACTGGGCGAGGAGCTTAGAAATATACACTTCCCTTTTCATTCCCTGGGCAAGAAATTTAGAGAGCCATTTCACATCTTCTCAAAAGTCATCGTGGGGTCAGTCATCCTAACTGTGGCCAAATCAATAACTTGTCCTTGTATTGGCTTCATTTCATTTTCCCTGTCTCTCATACCTGCTCTATGAGGTTACATTAAATAGTAAACTACATTCTCAGAAAGTTTTATCACATGCTCAGCTTTAAGGGGAACCCATACTAAGACAGGGCTTTCCTGATAGCTCAGCTGCTAAAGAATTCATGTGCAATGGAGGAGACCCTTGTTTGATCCCTTGGTTGGGAAGACCTCCTAGAGGAGGGCATGGCAACCCACTCTAGTATTCTTGCCTGGAGACTCCCCATGGACAGAGGAGGCTGGAGGGCTACAATCCATGGGGTCGCAGAGTTGAACATGACTGAGTGACTATGCATAGCACACAACACACACTAAGACAACATTTCTATTCTTTAAAAGAGATTAATTATGGGTCACATGTGCTGTTCTCACTTCTCTCCCCACCACTAATGAATCACAGAATTCTTCTACATTCAGCCAAGGAACAGCCTTACAAACCCTCTCATTATAAAGTCCAGATTTATCACTCATTTTTATTTGGCACATATTAATCTTCCTCACTTTATGAGCCCTTCCTCTGTTCCCGTGTTAACATGTCCTCTGCCTCTCTGGAATCAGTTGCTTTCTATAAGTGCATAAAGAACTAAGCCCTCCATCTGTCTCTTGTGTATTTCATTGTAGATACTGTGCGGCAGGCGAGGCTACTCTTTAGCCCATTTCCCTTTCTTACGTGTCACTCAGTGGAATTTAAGATTCAATTTTCTGTCTCACAAAGTTTCAATCATTATTATATAGTCAGAGCTTTGATTACAGTAGAAACTTCAAATGTCACCTCTGAAAAGAACATATTTCTACCATTTAAAACCATTGCCCAAGACCATTTGCCCCCAAACCTAAATTAGGTCCGTCTCTACACTAACATTCTCCCAGAGACACTGCATGTTTTAGTTCAAGACGTTTTTGTAGTCTTTGACTTCATCATTTTTTCTCCAACTTACTCACATAGTATCCCAAAGTTTTCCATTCCTGTATGCTAAATCAGACTTCTGAGATGCTAAACATGTTTTGATTTCTTGACTCCAAATTATTTTCCTCTTTCATCTTTGAAACCCTGGAAATTTGTCCTTTAAACTAAAATGTGTAAAAATTACTTCCAGAGCTAAGAAAGAGAAAACAGTATGGACATTCTCATACCTATTTTTCTCCAGTTATTTCAAAGCAGTGTGAAGGTGGCTTGTGTCTCTGGATAATTATTACATCCTTGATATCATCACACATTAAAGATTTATCATAGATAATTGTTGATAGAAGTTATTAATGGATAAATCAATAATGGATACCATCCATTAATCCAATAATGGATCAATATCCATTAATTATTAATGGATACATTGAAAATGGCTGGAGGAAAGTCAATAATCTTGAATAAATATCTTGACAAAATGAAATGAAGAATCTAGGCAGTAGAGATGATAGTTGTTCCTTAATCTCACATCTTGTAGGTTATTGTAAGTTTCTGAAATAGACCTTGAAAATTTCAATTAAAAAGAACATAAAGGGAAAA
>SJYX01018731.1:0-25439 GCA_006410675.1 Oreotragus oreotragus
ACAGTCCAACTTTCACATCCGTACATGACTACTGGAAAAACCATAGCCTTGACTAGTTGGACCTTTGTTGACAAAGTTATGTCTCTGCTTTTGAATATGCCATCTAGGTTGGTCATAACTTTCCTTCCAAGCAGTAAGCATCTTTTAATTTCATTCTGCAATCACCATCTGCAGTGATTTGGACCTCACTAAGCTTGGAGTTTCCGATTCAGATGCTAAGAGTTGCTAGTCAGAAAGCTTAAATTTGAATGAAGTCAGTTTATTACGAGACCAACAGAGGGTGAGGAAGATCTCAGGGATCAGGAGAATGAATACTTCATTGAAAAGAAACGGGTGCTGCGTGCTTGTTTGTGTCCTACCCTTTGTGACCCCTGGACTGTAGCCTACCAGGCTCCTCTGTCCATGGAATTCTTCAGGCAAGAATACTGAAGTGTGTAGCTGTTCCTTTTTCCAGAGGATCTTCCCAACCCAAGGATTGAACCCAGATGGATTATTTATGATCTGAGCCACAAGAATACTGCAACTGGTTGCCATTTCCTACTTCAGGGGATCTTCCCAACCTAGAGATCAAACCCGAGTCTTCTGTGTCTCTTGCATTGGCAAGTGGGTTCTTTATCACTGAGCCACTTGGGAAGTCATTGAAAGGACAGATGCTGTGAAACTCATTTACTTGCTACTAGATAGCAATGTGTATTCACTGTTATCAGCTCTTTATATTTTTTTTCCTAGAAATTTAGATTTTTTTAATGTAAAATCTCTCAATTTTTAAATGTTTATAGTCCCCCATTTTTTCAGATATTGTAATTAACAAATGTGCCATTACTGTGCTCATATTTGGCACACAGGCACTTATTTAGTAAGTAAATTTTGTTTGAAGGCAATCTCATTTATATAGAGTAGAATTGTAGCTTAGTCCCCTTACATCAAAGAACATCAAATTCTCTGAAAATTTCATACAAGGAAATAAACATATTTTTAAAACTGTATGTCTATGATTTCAAACTTAAATATTTTCTTTTATGACTCCCTATAAATACAATTGTTAATGAGAACCAACCCCCTTAAAGGATTTTCTTGCTATGAGTATCTCTTCTTATCCATAATAAACATGTTATTTAGTTCAGAAAATATAGCATCAATCCTTTTTTTTTTTTTTGCCCCAGGCTTTACCTCTTACTATTTCCAGACATATACCCGTATCAAAGAAAAAAGAATTTAGGTTGAAAATGAAACACACCAGACACATCATCAAGAACTTCACTCAGATACATGTCAGCTATAGTGAGAAGTCCTCAAACAACTAGACTAAAAATTCAAAACTAGAGTTGGTTACAACTTTTTCAGCTAGCACACAAAAGTTTACCTTTTAATTACCAAACCTAACATGAGTCTGGAGAAGACAATGGCACCCCACTCCAGTACCCTTGCCTGGAGAATGCCATGGACGGAGGAGCCTGGTGGGCTGCAGTCCATGGGGTCGCTAAGAGTCCGACACGACTGAGTGGCTTCACTTTCACTTTTCACTTTCATGCATTGGAGAAGGAAATGTCAACCCACTCCAGTGTTCTTGCCTGGAGAATCCCAGGGACGGGGGAGCCTGGTGGGCTGCTGTCTGTGGGGTCGCAAAGAGTCGGACACGACTGAAGCAACTTAGCAGCAGTAGCAGCAGCAACGTGAGTTTAGTGATAAAGTCACAGGGCAGCCTGGGTACCTTTTAGATTACTATAATTTCTTTTAGACCTTACAAGCCTAGAGTCCTGAATGAATTTGCTTAGGTAATTTGGTTCATTTGTCTCCCACTCTTTTGCTATCAGTTCTCAAGCTTTTGAAAACACCCTTTTACCCTCTCTGTACCTCCCCTTCCTGACTTTCTTTCTCTTCTGAGTTTTGCTTAGGTTATTCTATCTTTATGTAGTGATCTAATTTCTTTCAAAGCCTAAACTATCCCTTATTTGAGAAAAGCTTTTGGTATGTTGTTAGCTCACTGTTTTGTATACCATAAAAAAATGACTGATACTGTGGGAACATTCCAATCATGACTGCTATTACCAGATTTTCCATAGCTATTCCATATCTTAAGCTTGAGTTATTCATTTTCTCTCAGCGTACATTTTTTTGGACTGAAGTAACAAGATTTTGCATAAATATTTACTTTGCTAATTAACTTAGCAATCATCTATAAAGGAAATAAAGTCAGTTCATGCCTAACTTTTCATTTCTCACAATGCAATTAATATTTCACTTTTCTCTCTTATTTTAGACAGTTAATAATGTCTTATATTTAGGACTTTCAAAGATAATCATCTCCATGACCTTATATTCTCCAATTATTGTAGATAGTACAAGAAATATCATCATCACACTTCTGAAAGGAAACTAAGGAACTATACTAAAAGAAATGGTGAAAGCTGCCAGATGAATAGCCAGCCACCCACGTACATTCTCATGGTAAGCAACCTGGGAAAATTTACAAATCTCACTGAATATGGGGACAATAGCAACTCTTGATGGAAATAGCTTCAAGGATATTGGGACTGCTTTTTGTTAGTAGGCCACAGAGATGACTTATCAGGTCTGTTTCAATTTCCTTTAGAATCAAATTGAAAGTGAAGTCATTCAGTCATGTCCGACTCTTTGCAACCCCATGGACTACAGCCCACCAGGCCCCTCTGTCCACGGGATTCTCCAGGCAAGAATACTGAAGTGGGTTGCCATTTCCTTCTCCAGGGGATCTTCCCGACCCAGGGATCGAACCCAGGTCTCCTTCATTGCAGGCAGACGCTTTAACCTCTGGGCCACCAGGAATCTGGTGGAATCAAATGCTCCCCTATCCCCTCTTGGTCTTCCCTGGTGGCTCTGATGGTAAAGACACTGCCGGTAATGCAGGAGACCTGGATTTGACACCTGGGTTGGAAGATCCCCTGGAGAAGGAAATGGCAACCCACTCCAGTTCTCTTGCCTGTAGAATTCCAGAGACAGAGAGAGGAGCCTGGCAGGGTACAGTCCAAGGGTCACAAAGAGTCATACACAGCTGAGTGACTAACACTTTCACTTCCCTGTTCCCTCTTAGATACTATGGCACACTCTTCCCAAAATAGAACTGCCATACTTTGATTTTATATTTCTTATTTTCTTTTTTTGGATTAATATCTTTATCTGCCATATTCAGTTAAAACTCCCCCATTTTCTTTTTATTTATTTATTTTTTATTTTACTTTGCAATAATATATTGGTTTTGCCATACATTGACATGAATCTGCCACGGGTGTAGATATGTAAAGACATAAACCAGGAAGCAGTTGAGTCACAGGAAGAAAATATGAATAATACCTATTCCATAGCTTTAAGAGTTACCAATTCTACGAATTCAGACATGTTCATAGTTAATTACAATACAAAGTTAGCCAATAGTTAGTTGCAATACAAAGTCAAGATCTTAAAACATATTAACCAGGTGTAATGGAAATAAAGGAAGTGGAATTATCTGTGCTTTGAAAAAAATGGCAAAAGTTTTTCGAAGCAGTGAATGCCTTTTGGGTTTTCTAAGATGAATAGGGACTAGAAGCCTGAGAGAAAGACCTATCTAGCAAAGAGAATAACATGACAGAAGAATACATTTGAAAGAACATGCCTTACCTGGGTATTTTGACAAAGGACCAGGGCCTACGGAAGTGCAGTACAAGCTAAGGCTGGAATCTAACGTTATGCTAAGACATTTGTACTTTCTCCTAACGATGATGGGTAGCTTTTGTAGGTTACTAAGTAAAAGAGAGGAACGAGTAGCTTTGTTTTATGGAGTACAGGTAACTTGTGGCAACATAAAGGATAGGAGAAATCATCCAAGGATGCCACTAAGGAAGATGTTTTAAGAGGTCATACCAGTCCTTACAGCTTGAATTCCAAGTTCAATCAGCATAATAATTTCCTTGCTTATAATCCCAACTCCTTTGTCTCTCTTGCTGTTTTAATGTACTCTCTGACAAATCACAAAAAGGAGGTCAATCCAGCTCTCTCCCTGATCTGTTCCTGCCCCTGGCTGGAGGAAAACATGCAACCTGGAACTTGTTCTTGCCTTTAATTCTAAACAACATCCTTAATGTTGTCAGACAAATGTGCTATGCATTTCTCATCCCACACTCCTAGTTTATTGCATCCTTGTCTCTATCCCATAAGCCAACACTTCTTACAAATTCTATATCCAGTGAATTACCAGAATTCCCACTTCACTAAGAAAGCTGAAGCAATGTGAAGAGAATTTTTGCAAATTCCAAATATCACACCTACTCATCTACCAGCAACTGAAATCATGTACATCTGTTACTAATAATATATGCATGTGATATACATTCATAGGTAGAAAGACAGAGTAATATGGATGTGTATGGACCTAGAATGTGAAGTCAAGTGGGCCTTAGGAAGCATCACAACAAAGCCAGTGGAGGTGATGGAATTCTAGTTGAGCTATTTCAAATCTTGAAAGATGATACTGTGAAAGTGCTGCACTCAATATACCAGCAAATTTGGAAAATTCAACAGTAGCCACAGGACTGGAAAAGGTCAGTTTTCATTCCAATCCCAAAGAAGGGCAATTCCAAAGAATGCTCAAACTACCACACAATTACACTCACCTCACACGCTAGTAAAGTAATGCTCAAAATTCTCCAAGCCAGGCTTCAGCAATACCTGAACCATGAACTTCGAGATGTTCAAGCTGGTTTTAGAGAAGTCAGAGGAACCAGAGATCAAATTGCCAACATCCGCTGGATCATGGAGAAAGCAAGAGAGTTTCAGAAAAACATCTATTTCTGCTTTATTGACTTTGCCAAAGCCTTTGACTGTGGGGATCACAATAAACTGTGGAATAGTCTGAAAGAGATGGGCATACCAGACCACCTGATGTGCCTCTTGAGAAACTTATATGCAGGTCAGGAAGCAACAGTTAGAACTGGACATGAAACAACAGACTGGTTCCAAATAGGAAAAGGAGTCCTTCAAGGCTGTATATTGTCACCCTGCTTATTTAACTTATATGCAGAGTACATCATGAGAAACGCTGGACTGGAGGAAGCACAAGCTGGAATCAAGATTGCCAGGAGAACTATCAATAACCTCAGATATGCAGATGACACCATTATTTTGGCAGAAGTGAAGAAGAACTAAAGGGCTTCTTGATGAACGTAAGAGGAGAGTGAAAAAGTTGGCATAAAGCTCAACATTCAGAAAACTGAGATCATGGTACCCAGTCCCATCACTTCATGGCAAATAGACGGGGAAACAGTGGAAATAGTGGCTGACTTTATTTTTCTGGGCTCTGAAATCACTGCAGGTGGTGACTGCAGCCAAGAAATTAAAAGATGCTTACTCCTTGGAAGGAAAGTTATGACAGGCCTAGACAGTATATTAAAAAGCAAAGACATTACTTTGCCAACAAAAGTCTGTCTAGTCAAGGCTATGGTTTTTCCAGTAGTCATGTATGGATGTGAGAGTTGGACTATAAAGAAAGCTAAGCACTGAATAACTGATGCTTTTGAAGTGTGGTGTTGGAGAGGACTCTTGAGAGTGCCTTGGACTGCAAGGAGATCCAACCAGTCCATCCTAAAGGAAATCAGTCCTGAATGTTCATTGGAAGGACTGATGTTGAAGCTGAAACTCCAATACTTTGGCCACCTGATGTGAAGAGCTGACTCATTTGAAAGGACCCTGATGCTGAAAAGATTGAAGGCAGGATGAGAAGGGGGTGACAGAGGATGAGATGGTTGGATGGCATCACCGACTGAATGGACATGCGTTTGAGTGGACTCCGGGAGTTGGTGATGGACAGGGAGGCCTGGTGTACTGTGATTCATGGGGTTGCAAAGAGTTCAACATGACTGAGTGACTGAACTGAACTGATGTGATATACATTCATAGGTAGAAAGACAGAGTAATATGGATGAGGGTGGACCTAGACATAGTGTATAGTTATAGATATAACTGATATTCTGAACCAAAGTGAACTCCACCAACTAGACCCAGTTCTTTCCCACTCCCACGTACACTGTCAATTTTCTCCTACTAACATCAGTGTTCCCCTCTCCATATACTTCTGTTATCTTGTGAAGATGCTGTTATTTTTTCCTTCTTAATCTCTCTAATCTTTCCTGTTCTGTTATTATTTTAGCCTTTGGCCCTCTTCCAAGCTCTCTTACTGACTGACCTACGCCCATTCTCCTGGAGCCTATCTGAAGCACCATAAGAACAGCTTTGTCAGGGCCATCAGTCATCTCCATACTGCCACTTTCCTAGCTCTCAGTTTCTAGCATGCTTGATCTGGAAGCATGTCCCCACTTGGCTTCCAGACACTCACTCCTTTGGTTTTCTTCCAACTCACTGTTCCTTCTTCCCAGAGTCTCCTATTAGTTTTTCTTTCTCTTTTTACCTTCATATTGCTGGGTACCAAAGGATTTGCTCATAGAGTGGATTGTATTGGGGGCCTCTTCTCCCCTGAATACCTCATTCAGGCTCATGGCTTTAAATATCACCTGTAAGTGCCTTCTGAAATATTCCTTCTAACATTGAGATTCCACATTTCAAAGATGTAATTCTAGTTTTCTGCACCTAGAGACATTTATATAAATACAAGTTGGAAGCAGTTTGACTTGAATATAAACTCAAATGCCTATTAATGATCTAAATATGTATGAAGTAACCCTTATTAAACCAAATGTTCGAATCAAAGCTATTATCCTGTATGTTTCTCTCCTCTAGATTCAAGTCAGAGCAAGAGACGGGTAGGAAAAACAAGGAGTTAAACTTTCATGAACAGAAAACAATTTCTTTCATATGATCCACTCTTTTCTCCCTTCCCAAGACTTCTACAGGAAATGGAGTTAGAGTTCCACAGAAACCAACTTAGAAAAAAAAGAAACATTTTCACAAGATACTCATCTGCTGACAATCTGAAAAAAAAATAAAAAAGACTTAATTGATTGGTTGAGAATCTTTGGTGAAACATTTATAAAGTATGAGAAATTTGCATAGTTGCTATTTAAACAGGGTAGATAATAACACTTTCTAAGAAAATAAATGGGGGAAGAAAAAGCCTTTTTAACCATACTGCTGAATATACTTATATAATCTCCAAACTGCAAATCAACTATGAATTACTCATTATTTCAGTGTCTGTATATTCCAACAGATATTTACTATTGCCAAAAAGTCTTTTTCTTACAGTTCAAGTTCAACTGTATTTGTATTTCATGTGGTTTTGCTGTCCACATTGATACCCATTGAAAAGTGATGACTATTTAGAAATTTTAAAGATTTTTTTTCCTAATTTGGCTGACCAAGTTAACAGATGTTTCATAAAAGACTTTTTATATTAATTCTTCCTGATGTTAGCAACATTTCAAGATAAAGATAAAATTACCCCTCTGCCACCTCTCAGTTTGACAGAGTTAATAATAATCACTTTTTATTCAATATCTGCATTAGAGGTTTTTAAGATCTTCATAACCTACTCTGTTTTCTTGTTGGGAAATGCCTGATCTATTGTCAATTTTAAATAATTAACTCATAAATTTTGACTTGATCCACACTTTAATGGAGAAGAGTACAACAGTTTGAAGCTTAAGCTGCTGATCTTGGTATTAAGTGTAATTTCTAATAAATTAAATGTTGGCATGTATACGAAGAGAGATGGAGGCTTCTCAATGATTTAGGTGTTGTTTTCCCAGTTTGTAGGGAGTAAGACCTAATAAGATCTTTTTGCCTCCCTTTTATTCCCATTTCTCCTCACCTTTTGTTAATTTTACTAGTATAACTAATCAAAAATGTGTATAACGAAGGTACCATTTTTTGCGGGAGTATTTACTGACACCAAAGCCTCGCAATAGAAAAGAGGTGAAAATTGTTTGCTGATGTGAAACATTAAGACTATGAAGGTGAAAGTGTTAGTTGCTCAGTTGTTCCAACTGTTTGTGACCCTATGGACTGTAGCCTGCCAGGCTCCTCTGTCCATGGGATTTCCAGGCAAGAACACTGCCATGGGTTGTCATTGCCTTTTCCAGGGGATCTTCCCAACCCAGGGATCGTACCCAGGTCTCCCAAATTGCAGACAGACTCTTTACCATGTGAGCCACCAGGGAAGCCCCCGTTAGGACTATAAAACATTTTAATTATACACATTTAAGAATTCCTACTCAAAATTATCTGAAGGCTTCTGCCTCTCTCGAATCTGCTTTCATAGGATTTGTTCATTCCTTTAAGGTCAAGTTGCAACAATAATAAAGTAAGAGATAAGCTGATACATACTTGAGCAATGATGTTTTAATTTGGGCCTGGTGCCAATTTACCAATTTCTCACCCTGATCCCCATTTAGGGTTCCCCAGGCAGCGCTAGTGATAAAGAACCTGTCTGCCATAAGAGATCTTCCCTGGGTCAGGAAGATCCCCTGGAGAAGGAAATGGCAAACCACTCCGGTATTCTCCAGTGTCTCCAGGACACGCCAGTGTTCCTTGGAAAATTCCATGGACAGAGGAGACTGGTGGGCTAAAGTCCATGGGGTCAAGAAGAGTCAGACACAGCTGAAGAAACTGAGCACAAGCATCCCCATTTAACTGACTGACAGAACTTAAATGGACTAGTGAATCCAATCTCAAGTAAACATTCTTTTGGATAGGAAAGTAATGCCCATGTTTTCAATATAGCAAGCCATTAATGTGAGAAATTATTCTGACCTAATCCTGTAGTTTTCAACCATGGAAACTCTTTGAGCACCCAGCCCTCTGTACTGGAGAAATCATTAGCTACTTGGAAGGCTGTCTAGGATTATTTTCAGAAGTTTTGAACAAAAACAAGACATAGAAAAATACAAACAGACGCTAGATGATTAGTAAATACAAGCAAACCCATAAAGCAGTGTCTGCAAAGTTAGGAAGGAAAGGTGCAAGCAAATCCAAGAAGAGGTTTTCCAGGGGATCTGGCCATGTCAAAGCCCTCTGTTCAGACTTTCTTCGTACAGGTTCCTATGGAATTCCACACTGACCAGTGTGGGACTTTGGCCAGAATTAAACTTTGACCTTAAACATTTTGATAAAAACTTCTCTGTGTAGGGGGGAATCAAATTTATTAAAACTAGGAAATATAAAGAAGCTGACCTAGAATTAAAAGGAGCGAAGCGTGGTTGCCAGCAGACCTCTGGAGTTGGACCACTGGGTTAAGACCTGGTTCCTCATTTGCCGGCTGTGTGACCTTGGGCAATTTTCAAACACATAAAATTGGGATGAGACTTACCTGGTGGCTCAGAGGTTAAAGCATCTGCCTCCAATGCGGGAGACCTGGGTTCAATCCTTGGTTCGGGAAGATCCCCTGGAGAAGGAAATGGCAACCCACTCCAGTGTTCTTGCTTGGAGAATCCCATGGACTGAGGAGCTTGGTGGGCTGCAGTCCATGGGGTCACAAAGAGTCGGACACGACTGAGTGACTTTACTTACTTACTTACTTAAGAGTGAAATACATATCCAATTCTTCTGAGGATGAAATGAGGTCTAATCTATAAAGCATATATTACAGTGCCTGGCATATACAACACCATCGATAAATATTATTATTGAGCCAAGACTAAACAAATATCTGAGCTTTAATTATCCAACAAATCAACTTGATCCTTTAATCATGGGTGCATATGTGTGTTGGTTGCTCAGTCGTGTCTGACTTTTTGCGACTCCATGGGTTGTACCCTGCCAGGCTCCTCTGCCCATGGACTTCTCCAGGCAAGAATACTGGAGTGGGTTGCCATTTCCATCTCCGTAATCATGGGTATAAAAGTTATTAAGACTCAGTTTTTGATTCTTCCAACCTAAGAACATTATATATCACTCCATCTGTTTGTGTCATCTTTGATTTCTTTCATCAATGTCTTACAGTTTTCTGCCTAATAGGTCTTTTGTTTCTTTAGGTAGGTTTATTCCTAGGTATTTTATTCTTTTTGTTGCAGTGGAGAATGGGATTGTCTCTTTAATGTCTCTTTCTGGTTTTTCTTTGTCAGTGTATAGAAATGCAAGTGATTTTTGTGCATTATTTTTATATCCTGCAATTTTACTATATTCATCGATTAGCTCTAATAATCTTTTGGTGGAATCTTTAAGATTTTCTATGTATAGTAGCATGTCATCTGCAAATAGAGGGAGGTTTTGACCTCAAAAGAAAACAAGTAAACACAGTTATTATACAACAAACTAATTGCTATGCTAGATGTTAGCACAAAATCTTCTGGGAGCAGAAAGGATATAGGGGCATTTTTTCTGGATAAAAGATGAAAATGATGCCCCCAGTACAGTATTAGATTCTGTGAAGAGACATCAAGAATATGGCTCTGCCACATGAGAACATAATGGAGTTTAGGTCAATGAAAGTCTCCATTCAGGCTTTGTGGTTTCAAGGTCACAGGTGTTTACATAAAATAGCCTAAATCTAAACCCCATTAGTTCTTCTAATCTCCCTCCAATCATCGATTCCTTTGGTTTTCTCTAAATCTTAAAATCATAAAACAGTGTCCTATAACAAAAAAAAAGTTTCAAAATCAGAAATTTAAATAAAAGTAGTTATATGAACTCCACATTTCTCCAAAGAATCTCCTCATGTATACATGAATTATGGTTAAAATGTGGCCCTAGTAACATCTGGAAGGAAATTCCAGTGTGGCATATAATTTATTCTGTGGTTCTAAATTATTTTCTCTATATTTCTGATATCATTAATATATTAACCACAATTAAATTCTTATGATGTGCAGTAGGTAAAACACCTTGGTGCCTCTCAAAACTTCACTTGATGAATAATGTGAAAAACATATCCCCCAACACCTGCTGAGTTCCAACTATAAAATAAAACTGGTAGTAACAATTTTAGATTAGCATTCAACAATTACCTTGCATTTATTAGTTCTTTTAAATGTTTTATTAGAATTGAAACAACCAATATTTGCTCATGTTTCATTAAATCCTATTTTCAATGTTCAGCTCAAACCTAGTGATAAAGGAGGGTCCTTTGAGCATAGTGGTAATATCATCTAAGCCTGAAAATAACAGAAATGACTTCAGAGTCAACATCTCTTTGGTCTAAGGTAACAAGAATACCTGAATAATTGCTCAAAATTATAATAGTAATAAAACTTGAATAAAGAACCACTTACGGTTCATCCGGTATAAATTATTTTAAGCATGTCTAATAAAAGAAAGCTTTAAAAGAGCATTAGCAGAATTTATTTAATTGCAGTGTGTTCAGGGCAGTGTTATATTATGTACCTGTGGCTTTTCAGAATCATACACAGTCTGGTGTTTAATGTGTATAATCAAACAAGAAAATTATAAAACTGGAAACTATTCTTCAATGGTAAATTTTTGTTCACTGAACTGTCAATTGTGGATGGATTCATGATTGATCAGAATAATACACAATGGCACAGTGTAATTCTTTAGTGTGATGTTGTAAAATGGAGTATTGCTTCTGTTATTTTATCCAGTTTGCTTTTATATGACAGGGTTTATTGTGCATTATGTTGTAGCTCATTCCTCTGTTCACAGTGCCTACTGATGTGTAATTATGACTTGTCTGAACTGTAAGAAGGAACAGTAAGTGAAAGGAAATCTGCAAGTACACTTGATTTATGAGTCCTGATACTATATTACAGTCCTAATCTGCCTGCTTAACTTAGCTTCGGGCTAACTTACTGTATAACATGCTTATGATTAGCACTGTAGCAAGTTGTGGAAGATTTACTCTGAAGGAGCTACTAGACTTTAAAAAAAATGATTTAGCCATTATTTCAGTTACAGGTAAGGCAATAAATTATTTCTTTTATAAAGACCTCGTGTCAAGGAATGACCATTAAGGCATTTTTGTGTGGTGACAAAGAGCAGCATGGGGAATGTTTTTTCCATGCTAAATATCATAAAGTTATTGGTTACATTTTATGATAAAACCATCCATATTTCTTTTCTTCTTTATTTGTTCATATACAATAGCTTTTGCCTGGCACTATAATTATACTATGAGAATATCTATTTTGATCCAGGGTATCTAATTTTTTTTTGCAAGAGTTGCCAAAAATAGAAATTACTATGGATGAGCAAATGAAAGCAAACCCATAAAGCAATGACCTCAGTGTCAGCAAGGAAAGATGTAAGCAAATTTGCTTTTTTTAATCACCATTCACAAAGATAGATACAGCTGGAGTTAAGCCTTACAGTACCATTATTGAATCCTAGCATATTCAATTCACTTGCTTTTAGTAAATTAAAGTTATAAATTACCCTTTGTTTCCTCAGATCCAATCTAAATCACCAATAAGAAAAATACTCTTCCTCCAAAGCTTATTTGTGACCAGGTTTTGTTAAATATCTAGCAGAAAAGAAACAACTTGAAAAATCATCTGTAACTCATACTTGGATATGAAATAAACAGCTTTGATTGTGCATAAGGACAGGCAAGCATCTCTGAGTCATTACAGAAATATCTTTAAACAATATAAATGAGATGGATATTCCAGAATTTTTAAAAATCTTATCATTGATATCATCTTATTTTTAATTTTCTTTTGTTCAACATGGATTCAATTTCCCTATCTTCTATCCGTCTTGAACATTGCTCCTATAATCAGCAAAAAATGGGTTTTTGGATCTAATGAACTGAAATATAAATTATTAACTGATTAGTTCATGATAAAAAAAATAAGTTCCAAGAGTAGCATACTATTAAACTCATGGTGAACAACAGAAGGGCTGTGATTGTGAACAAAAGTATCCTCAAGCTTATACAACTTTGGAAAAGTTAGTCAGAACAATGATCTTTTATAATGAACAATACACCCTATTAAATTCTGGATTTGCAAGAAATGCTTTGCAATACTTTTGGTCATTCCATGCTAAATAATTAGTTCATTTTCTATTTCTTGGCACAAAATGTCAGCCTTATTTTGGACTTTCTTGAGGTGAATTCATACTTGAAACCCTTCATTGCCATAATATCTTTTAGAAAATGTGTGACTGATGAGGGGGATTTTTCTCCTTTGGGCATCATTGCAGATAGCATCTGCCAGATTATGCAGATGATATTTAGTGAGCTAAAGGTCTAAGTAGTGGAAGATAGCCCTAAATATGCACTTCCTCTACCAATTATCAAATTAAACTTGATTCTTAGCCATTTGAAAAAATTGTAGTAGGAAACCAAAATGGTTTATATGCACTTTGGATTCAAGTCGTCTTCTTTTAATCTGGTACTTGTGAATTGTTTCTTTAGTGGTTTAACTATCAGTGGAAAATGAGAGATGGAGCCACATACCATTAGAATGAGCCAATAATCCATGTGCTGTTCTCACTATACCAAATATTTCAAGGTTAGAATAGCTCACCCTCAGAACAGACAACAAATCTTTTCTATGCAAGCGTTCTATCAGTAAGAACATCACTGTGTTGAATGGTTGGGTCTAAAAGAGTAGTTATAAAGTTTTCTGATGATAAAATACTGTTAAAAATAACAGTAAAATTTCCTTGGGTAGCAACAAAAATTGCCTTGTAGGTTAGCATATTTTCAATGACAATATCTCTATTACACTCAAGGAAGTTACACACAGACAGTCCCATATTAGTTCAGTTCAGTCGCTCTTTCGTGTTTGACTCTTTATGACCTGATGGAAGAAGCAAGACAGGCTTCCCTGTCCATCACCAACTCCTGGAGTTTGCTCAAACTCATGTCCATTGAGTTGGTGATGCCATCCAACCATCTCATCCTCTGCCGTCCCCTTCTCCTCCTGCCTTCAATCTTTCTCAGCATCAGGATCTTTTCAAATTCGTCAGTTCTTTGCAATAGCATGGGCCAAAGTATTGGTGTTTCATCTTCAACATCAGTCCTTCCAATGAATATTCAGGACTTATTTCCTTTAGGATTGATTAGTTGGATCTCCTTGCAGTCCAAGGAACTCTTAAGAGTCTTCTCCAACACCACAGTTCAAAAACACAAATTCTTCGGCACTTTGTTTTTCTTTACAGTCCAACTCTTACATCCAAACATGACTACTGGAAAAACCATAGCTCAGACTAGACAGATATTTGTTGGCAAAGTAATGTCTCTGCTTTTTAATATGCTGTCTACGTTGATTATAGCTATCCTTCCAAGGAGCAAGTGTCTTTTAATTTCATGGCTGCAGTCGCCATCTGCAGTGGTTTTGGAGCCTCCAAAAATAAAGTCTGTCACTGTTTCCCCATCTACTTGCCACAAAGTAAGGGGACCAGATGGCATGATCTGAGCTTTCTGAATCTTGAGTTTTAAGCCAACTTTTTCACTCTCCTCATTCACTTTCATCAAGGGGTTCTTTAGTTCTTCTTTGCTTTCTGCCATAAGTGTGGTGTCATCAACATATCTGAGGTTATTGATATTTCATCCACATATCTGAGGTTTTTGATATTATCGGTATTGAATCAAGTGGCAACCTTGATTCCAGGTTGTGCTTCATCCAACCCAGCATTTCTCATGATGTACTCTGCATATAAGTTAAATAAGCAGGGTGACAATATACAGCCTTGACCTACTCCATTCCCAACTTGGAACTAGTCTGTTGTTCCATGTCCAGTTCTAACTGTTGCTTCCTGACCTGCATAAAGATTTCCCTGGAGGCAGATCTGGTGGTCTGGTATTCCCATCTCTTGAAAAATTTTCCAGTTTGTTGTGATCCACACAGTCAATGGCTTTGGCATAGTCAATAGAGCAGAAGTAGAAGCTTTTCTGGAATGCTTTTGCCTTTTTGATGATCCAACAGATGTTGACAATTTGATCTCTGGTTCCTCTGCCATTTCTAAATCCAGCTTAAATGTCTGGAAGTTCACAGTTCACATACTGGTGAAGCCTGCCTTGGAGAATTTTGAGCATTATTTTGCTAGCATGTGATATGAATGCAATTGCGCTGTAGTTTGAACATTCTTTGGCATTGCCTTTCTTTGGGATTGGAATGAAAACTGACCTTTCCAATTCTGTGGCCACTGCTGAGCTTTCCAAATTGCTGGCATATAGAGTACAGAACTTTCACAGCATCATCTTTTGGAATTGGAAATAGCTCAACCGGAATTCCATCAACTCCACTAGCTTTGTTCATAATGATGCTTCCTAAGGCCCACTTGACTTCACATTCCAGGATGTCTGGCTCTGTGAATGATCACACCATCGTGATTATCTGGGCCGTGAAAATCTTTTTTGTATAGTTCTGTGTATTCTTGTCACCTCTTCCTAATATCTTCTGCTTCTCTTAGGTCCATACCATATCTCCTTTATTGCACTCTTGTTTGCCTGAAAATTTCCCTTGGTATCTCTAATTTTCTTGAAGAGATCTCTAGTGATTCCCATTCTATTGTTTTCCTCTATTTCTTTGCATTGATCACTGAGGAAGGCTTTCTTATCTCTCCTTGTTGTTCTTTGGAATTCTGAATTCAAGGATATATCTTTCCTTTTCTCCTTTGCCTTTCACTTCTCTCCTTTCACAGCTATTTGTAAGGCCTCCTCAGACAACCATTTTGCCTTTTTGCAATTCTTTTTCTTGGGGATGATCTTGATCACTGCCTCCTGTACAATGTCTCTAACCTCCATCCATAGTTCTTCAGGAACTCTGCCTATCAGATCTAATCCCTTGAATCTATTTGTCACTTCCACTGTATAATCCTAAGGGATTTCATTTAGGTCATACGTGAATGGTCTAGTGGTTTTCTCTACTTTATTCAGTTTAAGTCTGAATTTGGCAATAAGGAGTTCATAATCTGAGCCACAGTCAGCTCCCGGTCTTGTTTTTGCTGATTGTATAGAGCTTCTCCATCTTTGGCTGCAAAGAATATAATCAATCTGATTTGAGTATTGACCATCTGGTGATGTCCATGTGTAGAGTCTTCTCTTGTGTTGTTGGAAGATGTTTGCTATGACCAGTGCATTCTCTTGGCAGAACTCTGTTAGCCTTTGCCCTGCTTCATTCTGTACTCCAAGGCCAAGTATGCCCCAGTATTCCAGGTATTTCTTGACCTCCTACTTTTGCATTCCAGTCCTCTATAATGAAAAGGACAGGTTTTTGTTTTTGTTTTTGTTTTTGTTTTTTGGTGTTGGTTCTAGAAGGTCTTGTAGGTTTTCATGGAACCATTCAACTTCAGCTTCTTTGGCATTATTGGTCCGGACAGAGACTTTGATTCTGTCTCTTATACACATCTAGATGTGTATAAGAGACAGACTATGAATTACTCATTATTTCAGTGTCTGTATATTCCAACAGATATTTACTATTGCCAAAAAGTCTTTTTCTTACAGTTCAAGTTCAACTGTATTTGTATTTCATGTGGTTTTGCTGTCCACATTGATACCCATTGAAAAGTGATGACTATTTAGAAATTTTAAAGATTTTTTTTCCTAATTTGGCTGACCAAGTTAACAGATGTTTCATAAAAGACTTTTTATATTAATTCTTCCTGATGTTAGCAACATTTCAAGATAAAGATAAAATTACCCCTCTGCCACCTCTCAGTTTGACAGAGTTAATAATAATCACTTTTTATTCAATATCTGCATTAGAGGTTTTTAAGATCTTCATAACCTACTCTGTTTTCTTGTTGGGAAATGCCTGATCTATTGTCAATTTTAAATAATTAACTCATAAATTTTGACTTGATCCACACTTTAATGGAGAAGAGTACAACAGTTTGAAGCTTAAGCTGCTGATCTTGGTATTAAGTGTAATTTCTAATAAATTAAATGTTGGCATGTATACGAAGAGAGATGGAGGCTTCTCAATGATTTAGGTGTTGTTTTCCCAGTTTGTAGGGAGTAAGACCTAATAAGATCTTTTTGCCTCCCTTTTATTCCCATTTCTCCTCACCTTTTGTTAATTTTACTAGTATAACTAATCAAAAATGTGTATAACGAAGGTACCATTTTTTGCGGGAGTATTTACTGACACCAAAGCCTCGCAATAGAAAAGAGGTGAAAATTGTTTGCTGATGTGAAACATTAAGACTATGAAGGTGAAAGTGTTAGTTGCTCAGTTGTTCCAACTGTTTGTGACCCTATGGACTGTAGCCTGCCAGGCTCCTCTGTCCATGGGATTTCCAGGCAAGAACACTGCCATGGGTTGTCATTGCCTTTTCCAGGGGATCTTCCCAACCCAGGGATCGTACCCAGGTCTCCCAAATTGCAGACAGACTCTTTACCATGTGAGCCACCAGGGAAGCCCCCGTTAGGACTATAAAACATTTTAATTATACACATTTAAGAATTCCTACTCAAAATTATCTGAAGGCTTCTGCCTCTCTCGAATCTGCTTTCATAGGATTTGTTCATTCCTTTAAGGTCAAGTTGCAACAATAATAAAGTAAGAGATAAGCTGATACATACTTGAGCAATGATGTTTTAATTTGGGCCTGGTGCCAATTTACCAATTTCTCACCCTGATCCCCATTTAGGGTTCCCCAGGCAGCGCTAGTGATAAAGAACCTGTCTGCCATAAGAGATCTTCCCTGGGTCAGGAAGATCCCCTGGAGAAGGAAATGGCAAACCACTCCGGTATTCTCCAGTGTCTCCAGGACACGCCAGTGTTCCTTGGAAAATTCCATGGACAGAGGAGACTGGTGGGCTAAAGTCCATGGGGTCAAGAAGAGTCAGACACAGCTGAAGAAACTGAGCACAAGCATCCCCATTTAACTGACTGACAGAACTTAAATGGACTAGTGAATCCAATCTCAAGTAAACATTCTTTTGGATAGGAAAGTAATGCCCATGTTTTCAATATAGCAAGCCATTAATGTGAGAAATTATTCTGACCTAATCCTGTAGTTTTCAACCATGGAAACTCTTTGAGCACCCAGCCCTCTGTACTGGAGAAATCATTAGCTACTTGGAAGGCTGTCTAGGATTATTTTCAGAAGTTTTGAACAAAAACAAGACATAGAAAAATACAAACAGACGCTAGATGATTAGTAAATACAAGCAAACCCATAAAGCAGTGTCTGCAAAGTTAGGAAGGAAAGGTGCAAGCAAATCCAAGAAGAGGTTTTCCAGGGGATCTGGCCATGTCAAAGCCCTCTGTTCAGACTTTCTTCGTACAGGTTCCTATGGAATTCCACACTGACCAGTGTGGGACTTTGGCCAGAATTAAACTTTGACCTTAAACATTTTGATAAAAACTTCTCTGTGTAGGGGGGAATCAAATTTATTAAAACTAGGAAATATAAAGAAGCTGACCTAGAATTAAAAGGAGCGAAGCGTGGTTGCCAGCAGACCTCTGGAGTTGGACCACTGGGTTAAGACCTGGTTCCTCATTTGCCGGCTGTGTGACCTTGGGCAATTTTCAAACACATAAAATTGGGATGAGACTTACCTGGTGGCTCAGAGGTTAAAGCATCTGCCTCCAATGCGGGAGACCTGGGTTCAATCCTTGGTTCGGGAAGATCCCCTGGAGAAGGAAATGGCAACCCACTCCAGTGTTCTTGCTTGGAGAATCCCATGGACTGAGGAGCTTGGTGGGCTGCAGTCCATGGGGTCACAAAGAGTCGGACACGACTGAGTGACTTTACTTACTTACTTACTTAAGAGTGAAATACATATCCAATTCTTCTGAGGATGAAATGAGGTCTAATCTATAAAGCATATATTACAGTGCCTGGCATATACAACACCATCGATAAATATTATTATTGAGCCAAGACTAAACAAATATCTGAGCTTTAATTATCCAACAAATCAACTTGATCCTTTAATCATGGGTGCATATGTGTGTTGGTTGCTCAGTCGTGTCTGACTTTTTGCGACTCCATGGGTTGTACCCTGCCAGGCTCCTCTGCCCATGGACTTCTCCAGGCAAGAATACTGGAGTGGGTTGCCATTTCCATCTCCGTAATCATGGGTATAAAAGTTATTAAGACTCAGTTTTTGATTCTTCCAACCTAAGAACATTATATATCACTCCATCTGTTTGTGTCATCTTTGATTTCTTTCATCAATGTCTTACAGTTTTCTGCCTAATAGGTCTTTTGTTTCTTTAGGTAGGTTTATTCCTAGGTATTTTATTCTTTTTGTTGCAGTGGAGAATGGGATTGTCTCTTTAATGTCTCTTTCTGGTTTTTCTTTGTCAGTGTATAGAAATGCAAGTGATTTTTGTGCATTATTTTTATATCCTGCNGCATGGTTTAAAAGAGAGGAAAGGAAAAAAGAGAGAGAAAGCTGGTTACAGATCTGAGGGAATCTAGGAGGAAGGGCAAATAGAGGGAAAGTAAGGGAGGGGACAAGTTTGGGGGAAGTCCAGTGGCCCAAAATCCCAGTTTCCCACCCACAGCCCAGCCCTTGGGAGTGAAGAATTAGATCAGTTTTGTACAAGAGTTTTTAAAAAATCAAATCACAACAAAGCTGGCTTGGCTTCTCTTTTGAGCCTCCCGGATTACCGAATGTCTGTCTCACTCTGGCCAGTTGTGTCTCTCCACCAGACACTGTTGCGGCTCTCCTAGGTCTCCGCTTATGTCCCAGTCTGGGGTTTCCAGGAGTGCGAACACGAAGTTAGAGTGAGGCTGCTTCAGAATCTGGCCCTTGTGTCCATCCAGACTCCGTAGGGAGTGCAAGGCTCCCAGGGCAGAGAGGGGTGGGAGGGGCAGACCCTGCCCAGACAGTCCTCACCGTTGGACAGGGCATCAGACGGCATCCCGAGGGCTCACCCTCCCCTTCCCCCCCACCCCAACTCAGGTGGAGGGGGAGCAGCTGTCACCAGAGCCTATGTTGGTGAAGGTTTCGGCTCAGCACAGAACGAACATCAGCGGTGAACCTGGGATGACAATAACTTGCATTGGTAGAGTCCTCATGGGGACAGCCTCCTCACACTAGTGTAAAGCAGCCTCACTGAAGACATGGGACAGAAAGAACCACCATTTTCTCATGAGGCTGAGGTTCAGTCTGCCCAAAACCCAATGGCTAAAGGTGAGGAGTTTTCTTAAGACCTAGGTTCAAAAATTATATTCTTAGGGAAAAGAGATAAGGAAGTAAAACAGGACAAACTTTTATTCTTTCTTGGGATCCCCTACCACTCTTCTCAGAAATCTAAGTGTCTAGCTTCCCTTACCTGAGGGCATCCAGCATTGGAAGCAGGTTGAGAAGGGCGGTATCACTGGGATCACTGAACCAGGATTTGATGGGGATGGCATTGTCTAGGGTGGGTGAAAAGGCACATGAGAATAAAGGGTTCAAGAGAGAAAGGGTGTTTTCCCTTTTATTTGGGAGTGGTTACTTTAAAATACATAACCTCCCTTCTAAACTCAATGACCTAAGTAAAACCTTCTGTATTTATCTTCCAAAACGAAATTAAATTTTAATCACCATATCTCATACTAGGGTAAGGTTTCTAGTCAAACTTGTGCCTTGTGTCTTACCTAAAGCAAATTTGATATGAAAAATCTGATTTATGAAAGATATTGGTGAGGGGAGGCAGGGAACACTCTCATATGAAAGAAAAACAGCTTGCATCCTGACCTATTGTAAACCAGGGAATCCCAGCCCCATGCATTCAAACTACCTCCTTAGAACCACTTTCTAGTCCTGCCAGACTCACTGCCTTCTCCCTTACCTGGATGGCTCCTGTAAGCCCCTGGGGAGTTATCCAGGATCACAATGCTGGAGAGGTCACTGTGGACCACAGAGAGGTCCTTGATGTAGCTGCCCAATTCCAAAGTACAGTGCTGGAAGGCAGGGTGGGCTGGGCATCAAAAGGAGACTCGCCCTCTGTGATCGCTCCCCCAATCCCAACAATGCCCACAGGCAGTCAGTTCCCACAAAAGGGGATTATGTAGCACCCCCCCACATACCCTTAGAAGGTCCCATTCCTGGGCAGTTGCCTCAAACTGAAGCCTCTCCCTGATGGCCTGCCTCCCCAGCCTCATTCTTAGGCTTAGATTCTAGTCCCTTACCTGTCTGTAGTATCTCCTCTTGAGAATGCTTCTGCTATTATCCAGTTTATCTGCCACAGCAGAGCCATAAATCTCCATGCTTGCTGTGAACACCACCAACTCGTACCACTGGCTCACCTGAAACAGATTAGAGAAGAGGAAGCTGTCAGAAGAGGTGATTGTTCATTTGGACATATAGTTCCCTTTTACTAAGACTCCAGTGTAGACCTTCAGGCTTTTCAGCAACACTGCATGTCTCTGAGGACACAAAATTTTGAAACTGTCCTCAGACTCCAAGTTTTAGGCATCATACCCACTTAAGATTCAGAGATCCAAGAACAAGAGCAGAAAGGCCATGAAAAAATAGAATTGCATCAGCATAATAAATGAACCCTAACTATGGAAAGCCCTTCTCTGACCATCCAACAACCTCCCCTCTCCAAAACTGCCCCTGCCTGTTTCTCTTGATCCCTTAATTCCTCCAAATCCTCTACATTCCCAAAACCCTAAAACCATTCCTTCATCCCAGAACTGACTTCAGCTTCTGCAAACTCACCACTTCCAAGAAGAAATCCACATGGGGCCTCTTATGTACAAAAAACCGGACGGGATGTTTGTCTATTACCACCTGCGGAGGAACACAGCAGGGCTGGGAGAACTCCTAAGCACCTCTACCCAGGCCTCAAGGACACCCCCTACCCTTCCACTGCTTGCTCCCCTTTTTCAGGCTGCCCCCATGGCCCAAGGACGAGGCCAGGAACGAGTTCCTCTTGGATTGGGAAAGAATCTGAGCAGAATTACAGACACAAGTTATTCCATCACTTCCTACTCCCACACACCTTGAGAATGAAGTCAGGAGGCGTTCCAGGCCGGACTGTGGGCCTCAGGACCCCATCATGATGGGAGTGAATAAGTGTCTCATCCAGATCCAGCACCAGGATCTTCCTCTTCACCTGGCCTGAACCACAGGGGAAGGGGTAACACCAGCCTACCTCCAGCCAAGACCTCGAACCCGACCTCACCTAGGGTTCCTCCCAGCCAGCATACTCACTTAGCCGATTCCGGGACACAGGAGATAAGGGAAGGATGTCATATCGAACAGTTTGGTACTGAATTACCTAGGAATAGCAAGAGAGAGGGTTAAACCCTGGACAAGGAAATCTTCTCTATGAACAATAGGAAGCACATGTTGAACATTTACTAAAAATTGAAGTGAAGTGAGTCACTCAGTTGTATCCAACTCTTTGCGACCCCATGGGTATAGTCCATGCAATTCTCTAGGCCAGAATACTGGAGTGGATAGCCTTTCCCTTCTCCAAGGTATCTTCCCAACCCAGGGATCAAACCCAGGTCTCC
Source organism: Oreotragus oreotragus (assembly GCA_006410675.1). Taxonomy (NCBI): domain Eukaryota; kingdom Metazoa; phylum Chordata; class Mammalia; order Artiodactyla; family Bovidae; genus Oreotragus; species Oreotragus oreotragus. The sequence goes on from SJYX01018731.1 coordinate 22,285, forward strand.
TGTGTTGCAGGCAGATTCTTTACCAGCTGAGCCACAAGGGAAGCCCCTATAAATTGGGCATGGTATAATTTAGGGTTATTTATGTAATCCTCAAAACAACCCTAATAATAATTATAACAACATTACCCATGTTTTAAGGATGAAGAAACCAAGGCTGAGAGAAGTTAAATGACCTAAGACCACACAGCTAGGAACTAGTGGTTTGCCCCTCCAGTAAGAATGAAGACCATGAAAGCATGGATATTTGTCTTGATCATGGCTGTATTCCTAGAACACTATTGCAAGGGTGGTTACTCAACACTAGAATCAATGAAATGATGGAGCCATGATTGTACCCTTGCAGTCCGACCCAAGAACCTGTCCTGTTATCCACGATATTATCCTGCTACGTGGAAATGCATGGCCCTGCCTACCTCCACCTCAAGAATTCTTTCTGACAACTCCCATCACCTTGTGTTGGGAGCTGAGCACCTCAGAATCCTTGGTGGACAGGAGGGGAGGTCCTTGGGTCACTAAGGGGAAGAGAGGATGAGGGAATCCAGAGGTTGTCAGGTCAGCTAAGTTCCTCTGGCTAGGGGCCACCAGGCCTATTTTAACCAGCCACCTGTCCATTTCTGTCTCTACTAGCCAAGTCACAAGCTGCAGAGAACCTCAGCCCTCTGAACAGCCTCCTTATCCTGGTACCCAGGGCAAGACAGAGAATACCGGAAAGCCCCATTCACCAGGCAGACTGATAAGAGCACCGAGAAGGCCAGAGTGAAGGGCTCTGAGTGGGAGGTGAGGAAGGGACAAGGATGTCACCAGCCTGGCCTTCCAGCTTCTCCATCTCTCTAGAGGCTCCTGTTTCCAACACTCAGGTCTCTCGCATGCAGAGCTTGGTGATTCCCTCCTCTGCCCTTTTCTTCTAAGCACAGTCCATCCCTAGGCTCCAAGCCTCACCAGAACCAGGCTGCCCCCCACTTGCAAACCAAAGGGTCCTCTCCCCCTAATCCCAAGGCATCTGCCCTTCTTTTCTCGCAGGGCTGCCGATGAGAGCTGCAACAGCTCGGGTGTCCTGTCCTGCTATCTCGGGTTGCACATGCTGGGCATGTAGGGAATGCTCTAAGCATCTGCCAGAAAGGGGGCGGGGGGAGAAACCAGACTGGAAGGAAGGAAAGGAAGACAAAAGGCTATGGGGTCGAGGAACCTGTCTCTAGGTAGGCTGGTGCACACCTCTGCACCCAGAAATCAGCTGCTATTTTCTCCCCTAAAAGAAGGGAAAGCAAGGAGGATGCTCTCTACAAGGCCTGGAAAACAGGACAGCACCTAACATGGAAGGAAAACCCCAGAAGCTAGCCACACATGCATCTCAGCATCTCTGACCTCAGATTCTTCTTAGTTCCTAACCCTTGTCTTGGGGAAATAGCCCTGCCTACAACCCTGACCACCCAGAAACAATCCTCACCCTCAATCGAAAAGTGAAAGTAGACTGATAAAGGAGACAAGGAGACACTGAAGCCAAGGCCAGGTCCATTCCACCACTACCACTCAGGGCTGTCTGGAAATTTGACCTAGGCAGCCCCTACCAGATTTTATTTCTTCCAGTTTTATTGAGTTATGCCAGACTACAGACTGGAGATTCTCAACACCCCAACTCCCTGAGTCCTCCCCAGCCTCCTTCAGTGTATTCTCCCCCATGGGGGTGAGAACACACAGCACATTTATTAAATTATGTTAGCCTAAGGAGCTTTGACCTTGGAGAAAAGCTATGGGGGAGGGAACCCAGAGATACACTCCCCACAGTATCCCTCACAACGCTGGGGTCTCCTGGAAAAACAAGCATGCCCTCACATTGAAGTTTTTACAACTGACAAGCACCGTCTTCTGATGAGGACACTCAAACTTTAATGTGCTCCCTTCTGCAACTAAAGATGACCATCATAAACGCATTTTTATGCGTTTTTCAATCCCAGAGTCTTGATAAGCCTAAATATTCACACACTATAACTGGGTTTTCAGGACCTTTTGGGAAGAGTTCCCTTAATCTGAACCGCAGGAGCTTCTCCTGCACACCCAGGGCTTTTCCTAAGTTCCCATTCTTATTTGTCACATACGCCCTCCCACCCACCCCCACCCTTGGCACAGGAGCCGATATATTCCTTGTCTTAAGACCAAACACACACGGAGATTCCAAATAATAGGAGGGTCTTTGACTAACCCACATCGATGGCTCTGCTGCCATCAAACAGGTGTTCCCCGCCTATCGGTTTCTTTAGCAACAACTTCAGCTTTCTTAAAGAGCGCCCCACCCACCACCCTGGCCCCCAAGAATTGTCAAATCCTTTTACCGTCTAGCCCCCCTCCACCATCTCGGTTCTACCGCAAGGGTCTTCCTTTTTCCCATCCCACCNCCCCGCCTATCGGTTTCTTTAGCAACAACTTCAGCTTTCTTAAAGAGCGCCCCACCCACCACCCTGGCCCCCAAGAATTGACAAATCCTTTTACCGTCTAGCCCCCCTCCACCATCTCGGTTCTACCGCAAGGGTCTTCCTTTTTCCCATCCCACCTCATGCCCAGCTACGGGTGCTCTAATTCTCTAGCGGTAGAAGCTGCCGCCAAGACTCGGTTCCTAGGCCCAAACAGAGGCCCGACACTTTCCGAAAACCCTTGAGCACAGCTGACAGAGGTCCCCACCACCACCAGCGCCCACCCAAGGCTCACCGTGCGGATCTGCCTCCGCAAAAGGTAAATGAAGAAGCTCCAGAGCTTGGCGGCGAAGGCCACGAACGTGCGCAGCCCCAGCAGACACTGCGTCCGCATCATCCCGATGACCCCGGCACCGCCGGCCCCGGGGCCCCCGCGGCCCAGCTCCGCCAGCCCCCCGGGGGCAGCCCCCCGCCACCGGGAGGGGGAACGGGGGCCCCGAGTGGCAGAAGAGGCTGCAGAGAGGGGCAAGGAGCGGGCGGCTCACAAAGCCACCCACGACGAGGGGAAAGCCCAGCGGAACGGGGAGCTGGGGGACAGGCGTGGGCAGCCCGCGGGGGCCCACATGGGCGGGGAGTGGCACCGACGGCTTCGCCGAGGTTGCGGGCCGAGGCAGGTCGGGCTACAGTGGGGTCCTCTGAGACCAGGAGGGAAGGGGATGGAGAATTGGGGGAGGGGGCTGTGGGGGAAGA
>SJYX01018733.1:0-160366 GCA_006410675.1 Oreotragus oreotragus
TTGATTTGATTCTTCTCTTTTTTTCTTGAGTCTGGCAAAAGGTTTGTCAATTTTGTTTATCTTCTCAAAAACCAACTTTTAGTGTTATTAATCTGTAGTATTGTTTCTTTCATTTCTGGTCTGATCTTTATGCTTTCTTTCCTTCTACTAATTTTGGTTTGTTTGTTTTGTTGTTCTTTTTTCCCCAGTTGTTTTAAGTGTAAAGTTAGGTTGTGTATTAGATGTTTTTCTTGTTTCTTGAGGTAGAATTATATTACTATAAACTTTCCTCTTAGAATTGCTTTTGCTGCATCCCATAGGTTTTGTATTGTCATGTTTTCATTGTCATTTGTTTCTAGAAATTTCTTCATTTCCCTTTTGATTTCTTCAATAACCTGTTGGTTATTTAGAAATGTGTTGTTTAATCTCCATGTGTTTATGTTTCTTACAGTTATTTTCCTTGTAATTGATACATAGTCTCATAGTGTTGTGATCGGAGAAGATGCTTGATACGATTTCAGTTTTCTTAAATTTACTGAGTTTAGATTTGTGACCCAAGATGTGGTCTATCCTGGAAAATGTTCCATGTGCACTTGAGAAGAAGGTGTATCTTCTGTGTTTGAGTGAAATGTCCTGAAGGTATCAGTGAGATCTATCTCATCTAATATATCATTTAAGACTTGTGTTTCTTTATTAGTTCATTTAAGACTTGTGTTTCTTTATTAGTTCATTTAAGACTTGTGTTTCCTTATTAGTTTTCTGTTTGATGAGCTGTCCATTGGTGTGAGTGGGGTGTTAAGTCTCCAGCTATTATTGTGTTACTGTCAGTTTCTCCTTTTATGTCTTTTAGTGTTTGTCTCATGTATTGAGGTGCTCCTGTGTTGGGTGCATAGGTATTTACAATTGTTATGTCTTCCTCTTGGATTGATCCGTTGANTTCTGTTTGATGAGCTGTCCATTGGTGTGAGTGGGGTGTTAAGTCTCCAGCTATTATTGTGTTACTGTCAGTTTCTCCTTTTATGTCTTTTAGTGTTTGTCTCATGTATTGAGGTGCTCCTGTGTTGGGTGCATAGGTATTTACAATTGTTATGTCTTCCTCTTGGATTGATCCGTTGATCATTATGTAGTGTCCTTCCTTATCTCTTGTAAAATTCTTTATTTTAAGGTCTATTTTGTCTCATGTGAGGATTGCTACTCCAGCTTTCTTTTGCTTCCCATTTGCATGGAATATATTTTTCTGTCCTCTCACTTTCAATCTCTATTTGTCTTGAGGTCTAAAGTGGATATCTTGTAGACAGCATATAAATGGGTCTTGTTTTTGTATCCATTCAGCCAGTTTGTGTCTCTTGGTTGGAGCATTTAATCCATTTACATTTAAAGTAATTATTGATACATATGTTCTTATTGCCATTTTCTTAATTGTTTGGGGTTGGTTTTCTTCTCTTGTATTTCTTGACTATATAATTCCTTTAACATTTGTTGTAAAACTGGTTTGGTGATACTGAAGAACTTTTGGTGGTTTTGAAGACTTCTACTGTTATGTCCAACCCATTTTTCTGTGATACTATTGGTATTTTCATTATCTGTTTGTAGGTGTTTACACTTCATGGATATTTACCATTTCTCTGTAATAAGAAATACAAAATTTCCCTTCAATTGGTCACTTGTCTTTTTATTATATTTTACTGTATCTTTTCTGTGACTGCTATTATAATAATGGATTATTTATCTCTGATTTTTTTTTAACCTGGAGCACTGAGTTGGGCAAGGAGAATTCAGAAGTTATTTCCACTGTGAAATAAATGCATAATAGTTGAACTAAGAGAGCCTGCCTTATTGAGGACTTTAAGTTTTTATATAATGAAGTGATATGATACATCAGTGTGTTCTTCCAGGTAGCTAGATGACCCATTCCCTGCCTCTTTGAGAACTGTGGTCAAGTGTTGCTTTACTAGAGTGATCTGTAGGCACCATATGTAAAATTGTAACACTGTCACAAACTTAGGCCTGTTCCCTATGCTGTCCTCTTTTTCTTCTCTCCCACCCCCTCCCCCCACCTTATAGGAGTTACCATAATTTAACCTAACAGATGTTTTGCTGACTTAATGTGTTATCATTTATCTTACCCTTAATATGCTGGTAGAATGAATGCACCAATTTGGAACTTTAAATAATGCCTGGCATTACAGCAAGTACTCAGTTTGTATTGATTAAATGATCAAATTTCCCCTCATATAGATTTTTTGAGGATGGATTAAAAGATGTACTGGAAGAGGAAGAGACTTGAGAAAGAAGGAGCAATTTAAGTCCCATTATGGTGGTCTTACATGTAAGGTAGCAAAAGCTTAGCTGAAGTAATAGCAATGATAATAAAATAGGAAAGGCTAACGGAATGACATTAAAAAGAAGAAATGGGTTACCATTCTTGTTTGTATTTATAACTAATAAATAAAAAGGAAAAATTATTTGTATTTGTATTATATTTTAATATAGATGTTTATAAAGCAAAATTATAGATGATTGAAAATGAGTGAGTAGATGCTGTGACTTTTGTTTCTTTTGTTCTTACAAAACATTACTTTAAAAATACAAGCATTAAAGTATCTAGTGGAAGTCATAATGATTTTTCTGTAATTTTTTTTTTTAGAGCTTTGCTTCCTGTTTTACATCACAAATCTAAAAAAGGACCCCCCCGTCAAGCCAAATACGCTATTCATTGTATCCATGCGATATTTTCTAGTAAAGAAACCCAGTTTGCACAGATATTTGAGGTAAAAAGAAAAAAAAATTTTTTTTGTTTCATGTTATTGTTAAAAAAATATGAATGAGTTTACAGAATGTTCACGTTTGGAGATGTATCATTTTGTAATTTTCCAAATTTGAATCAGTGTAATCAATATTAATGATTGGTTAAAATTTGAAAATACCTGATGATTCAGCTTTTTAATGCCAGCTCATTCAGAAATCAAGCAGTTGTATAATAGTTTTGGCATTACTTTATACATTTAGTATTAGGAAACTTTTTTCATTAGTAAGTAATTACATATAAAATCATAGTTACTCATAGTCGGTAATAGGTGCTTATTCTATTAGTTTATAGATTTTGGAAGTTTGATTTCTATATATGAAATATTACTGAAGTATGAATAATAATTTATAATAAATTTGTACTTTAATGACTGACCTAATTTCATATTAGATTAAAATGTGCCTTTTCCTTTGCAGGGCATGTGATCCACACCCAAAGATTCTTGATAGTTGGTGCTCTCCAAAACACCCATAGCAGTTTAGGTCCATGCCAGATGGTTTTGGGCAGGACCAAATATCAAGGACCTTTTGGTGTGGTCCAGATGTCTCTTGGAATGTTTTGAGCAGGACCAAATATGAATAAGTATCAAGGACCTTTAGACCAAATGTCTTACTGGGTGTATTGGGACAGGACCAAATACCTACTGACTGTCTTTTCAGCATGTATTTTATTTTTTCTGTACTTCGAATTACCAGTACCCTTTCTAAGTATGGCAATTTCACTATAAGCTATTATAATCTAGCTTTAGCCTTCTTACTGCAAATAGAAACTAAACAGAAAATTTATAAAAATCTTGTAGTTATAGTCTAGGAGCCTTGAATGAAGTCAAAACAATTTGGAAATTATGCTGAAACTAACCCACCATAAATACACAGACTTGCTATCTATTTTAGAAGTATTTATACTAATTTTGTCATATTTTCATGATTTATATTAAAGGTGGAATAAAGAGGAAGAAAAGTTTTCTGTATCAAACAGCATCTTTGCTGTAGATAATCATAATATAATTTAAAAATTGAGGTGGAGGTATATTCTATAGTCTTTAATTTTTTAATAAGAGGATGACTTCATGTTGATTTCTAGAAAGCTTTTTATTTTTCCTTGAATAATCTTTTTGTTCCCTCCAGTGATGAGGAGGAAAATGCTGATAATAGCTTGACTTTATTGGTTACTTTTAATTTTAATATCTGTAACTTCATCTTTACAAGAACCTACCTGGTAATCCTTCTCTTATAACATGGTAATCCTTCTCCTATAACATAGATTGGCTGGCTTTCTGAGAAAAGGTTTCATAGACACACCTAACCTTTATCAGATTACTGTTAATCCAGAGCTGCTGCTGCTGCTAAGTCACTTCAGTCATGTCCGACTGTGCTGCCCCATAGACGGCAGCCCACCAGGCTCTCCTGTCCCTGGGATTCTCCAGGCAAGAACACTGGAGCGGGTTGCTGTTTCCTTCTCCAGTGCATGAAAGTGAAAAGTGAAAGTGAAGTCGCTCAGCCGTGTCCGACTCTTAGCAGCCCCATGGACTGCAGCCTACCAGGCTCTGTCTGTGGGATTTTTCCAGGCAAGAGTACTGGAGTGGGTTGCCATTGCCTTCCCTGGTTAATTCAGAGACTGATCATTAATTTGGGTTTTTCAGAAATGATTTTAATATCTTATTGTGGAAAATTGTCACGCAATACAATAAATGAATTGGAAAAAAGTACAGTCAGTGATGTGTTTCTAATGTAACAAGTTATCACTTAGATGTGCAATGGAGGTATTGAGGGAAGTCATCGAGAACAGCAAGAAGTACTGTCATTACTTTTGATTAAATGAAGCTTTTCATATTGCCCCAATGTGTTGAAACAGAACCGTTTTGTGTTGTTTTTTTAAAGCCTAGAATGCTTGGTGTTCAGTCTAGGAGGATACCTACATGTTACTCTCAACCCCATTTCCCCAGCCACCCAGTTTCTTTTCTCAGAGGCAGCCAGTGTTACCAGTTTCTAATGTACTTTTCAGGAGATATTTTATTCTTATACAAGTAATATAAATACACAAAACACATCTTTTGTCCCCTTGTCCATCTCCTTATGCCAATGATAGTGTGCTATAGCCACTCTTCTGATGATCATATTTTAAAAATTGATCAATATATTTTAGGTATCAACTTATGTGAGTAAATAATCAGTCTCCTTCTTCTGTTATAGCAAAATGAATATTAAAATAATACTTTAATTTTACTATGAGTAATAAAATAGTTTTATTAGTTATAGTACTTAATATTTGACGCTGTGAAAATCCACAAAAACACTTGTAACTATCCATAATGAAGGCTTATTTCTTGTTCGTGATAAAAGTCCATTTGGGTGTTTTGATTGCATTCTATTCAGTGTTTTAGCCACGCAGACCTTTTTTGACTAGTGGCTTCTCTTTCCTGGTGGCTCAGACGGTAAAGCGTCTGCCTATAATGCAGGAGACCTGGGTTCGATCCCTGGGTCAGGAAGATCCCTTGGAGAAGGAAATGGCAATCCACTCCAGTACTCTTGCCTGGAAAATTCCATGGACAGAGGAGCATGGTGGGCTACAATCTATGGGGTCGCAAAGAGTCAGACTCGACTGAGCAACTTCACTTTCTTTCACTTTCACTTTTTCTCTTTGCGTCCCATTGGATCCTTTGTATTAATCCACCAGTAAAGAGAAAGAGAATGTGGAGAAGATACACTGTTCATATCTGCCTCAGTTCAGGCATGGTATACCTTACTTCTATCACCATTCTGGTAACCAGAACTTCTGACTGCACATAGAAGCATCCTTATGCCCAGAAAGTAGAATAGAAGTAGGTATTGGTGAGCCGAAATGGCTACCCACTCCATTTTCTTGCCTGGAGAATTCCATGGACTAAGGAACCTCATTGGCCACAGTCCATGCAGTCACAAAGAGTTGTACATGACTGAGCAACTTTCAGCAGTTGCTGACGTATGCAATCATAAAATATATGATACGTGATTCTTCATATTGAAATGTTTCTTTACCTACCTCTAAAATATAATTTGGGAAAAACTGGAAGTACTTAAATACGATGCCTTCTGGCATCTCACTCCAGTATTCTTGCCTGGAAAATCCCATGGACGGCGGAGCCTGGTAGGCTACCGTCCTTGGGGTCACAAAGAGTCAGACACGACTGAGCGACTTCACTTTCACTTTCTAGTCAATAAAAGTTGTCAGTAAAAGTTAAATGTAACTTGAATCACTGCTTATACCATGTATTGGAACTTGTGTGGTTTTTAGCATTTGTAGATGATACATGTGACCAGTTTATTTGCATGTTTGTGGAGTTAATCATTTTCCTTTGCTCACTTTCAGCCTTTGCATAAGAGCCTAGATCCGAGTAACCTGGAGCATCTCATCACACCACTGGTGACTATCGGTCACATTGCTCTCCTTGCACCAGATCAGTTCGCTGCTCCTTTGAAGTCTTTGGTAGCTACTTTCATTGTGAAGGACCTTCTGATGAATGATCGGGTAATTTGTGTTTTCCAGATGTGTATTCTTCATAATGCTATCTTCTAAAATTTTATGCAACAAAGAGAGAAGTGGAATGATGTAAATAGCACTTCAGTTTGGTTTGTATGTTTTTAGCTTTTCCCATCTTTTTACCATGCTGCATCTTCATTATAAGTGAAACAACATTGAAACATCTCTTTAGTTGAGCACAAGGCTATGCCTGGAATGCTTTCCTTGATAAATACAAGATATCACCGGATTCTGTCTCTTTCACCTTTATAGGGATGTAAGTTTTGTAATGACATCTATTTTTTAAATATGTGAAGATTGACAGGTTAGTTTGCAGTATGGTTGTCATGATAGTAGTTGTTGCATTTCATACATACAATAGAGAATTAAAAGATCCCTGAGGGAAAATACTGGGGAAAAAAAATAGTGATTTTCTGTCTCCATTGTGTGAATATTTGGGGCAGGGTATGTTTGAGTGTCTTGGAGAATTGACCCCTACAGTCATGTGGAGTTTTATGCATGGGTTTGTGTATTTTTAGATACACATATGTGTAAAAAAGAATACTGTAAAACTAGGATTTTCAGAATGGTAAATGAGTGTTGGTTTCAGATTAAAGTTACCAGCTGCGTTAGCCCCTAACAAAGGTAGGCCTGTTTTATGATGCTTTGAGGCAAGCATTGACTTCTCTCTGGCTGTGGAAGTTCTACAATGCATCTTCTTCCAACAGGAGATTGTTTTCTGTGTTGAAAATCTGTTTTGCATAGCCACCTTAATTAATGATCTAAGCTAGATGTTCTGGATAACTTGCTGCAACTTCAGCATAAGTACTTGGTGCTCCACCTTGTACTTCTATGTGATAGAGATGGCTTCTTAAGTATTATGAACCAATCTCTGCTAGCCTGAGATTTTCCTTCTGGAGCCTCCTTAGCTCTCTCAGTCTTCACAGAATTGAAAAGAGTTACAGCCTTGCTCAGGATCAGGCTTTGGCTTAAGGGAATATTGGGCTGGTTTGATCTCCCCTTCAGTCCATTAAACTTTCTCCGTATCAGCAGTAAGTGTGTTTTGCTTTCTTGTCATTCACATTTTCACTGGAGTAGCACTTTTAATTTCCTTCAAGAACTTTTCCTTCACATTCACAACTTGGCCCTAGAGGTTTAATTTTCAGCCGGTAGTAGCTTTTGACATGCCTTCATCACTAGGCATTAGCATTTCTAGCTTTTGATATGAAGTTGAGAGATGTGCACTGCTCTCTTTCACTTGAACATACACAACCCAAGATAGGTTTGCTAATTTTCCCAATTTCTTTGTTGTTGTATCTTAGGGAATAGGGTGGCCTGAGGAGAGAGGGAGAGATGGAGAAAAGGCCAGTCTGTAGAGCAGTCAGAACACACATGTTTACTGATTAAGTTCGTTGTGTTAATGGGTGTGATTCATGGCACCTCAAAACAGTTACAACAGTACCATTAAAGATCTCTAGTCACTTATCACCATAACAGATGTAATAATAGTGAAATCATTTGAAATACTGCAAGAATTATGAAAATGTGACAGAGATACAAAGTGAGTAAATGCTGTTGGAAAAATAACACTGATAGAAACTTGACACGAACCTTTAATTTGTAGAAAATGCAGTATTTGTGAATCCTATTGAGACAATTTTTGTGTGTATACAAAAAGTATGTCAGATAGCTGCATAACAGTAAAAATAAAATTTGTATTTTGAGAGTGTGTAATTAGAACTACAGTAAGATAGGAAAGAGAATATGAAACAAATAGTATTTGAAGTGACAATGCCAGAAAATTTTTCAGAATTTCTGAAAGACATCAAAGCTATACATTCAAAAATAGATGCAAACCCCAAGTAGAATCAGTATAACACAAAGCTCACTAGATACTCACAGTAAAACTAGAACCAATCAAAACAGAAAGGATTAAAAGCGTTTATACAAAAAGAAAGCCTTCCAGGGAACAAGACTGTCATCTGACTTCAAGAGAAAAGATTATAAAATGGAAGATAATGGAATAATATCTTCAAATTATTGAGTGGAAGTACCAATCTGGAATTCTAAACCTGGAGAAAATATCCTTTAAAAAGGGAACACAACATAAACACATTTTCAGACAAAAACTGAGAGAATGAGAGAAAATATTTGCAAATCATGTATGTAATATGTCCATATTGTATAAATCACATGTATAGCTCAATAGCAGAAAAAGAGTTTGATTAAAAAATAGGCAGAGGTGACATTTTTCCAGAGAACGCAAACAAATCATCAGTAATTGTATAAAAAGTGCTCAACATCAGTAATCATCAGAGAAATGCAAATCAAACCACAAAAAGATAGGACTTCACTTTTTTAGAATGACTAATATAAAATAGACAGATAATAAGTGTTGGTGAAGATGTGAAGAGAAAGAACCCTTTTGCACTGTTGGTGTGAATGTAAATAAATACAGCTACCATGAAAAACAGTATGGAGAATCTTCCAAAAAATTAAAAATAGGAAAGAAAAATAAACAGAAACATCACATGATCCAGTAATAAATACTTCAGAGTATTTATCTGAAGGAAATGCGAACACTAATTCAAAAAGATCTCTGCACCCCCATGTTCAATGCAGTATTATTTATAGCAGTCAAGACATGGAAGCAACCCAAGTGTCCATCTAATGGATGAATGGATAGAGAAAAAGTGGTGGATATATACAATGTAATATTGATCAGTCATTAAAAGAAAGGAAAAAGTCCTGCCATTTGTGACAGCATGGATGAACCTTGAGGACATTATGCTAAGTTAAATAGACAAAGATGAATACTGTGTGATGTGCCTTACATGCAGTATCAAGTAAAAAAAAACACCCCAAATAACAGCAACAAAAACTCTCAAACTCATAGATACAGAGATCCGGTGGTAGTTGTCAGAGGCTAGGGATGAAGGATGTGTGAATTGGGTAAAGGAATTCTAAAGGTACAGACTTCCAGTTAGAAAATAAGTCAAGGAATGTAATGTACAGCATGGTGACTATTGTTATTAATACTGCCTGATAAAACTGAAACTTTCTGCTGAGAGTAGGTCTGAAAATGTCTCATCATAGGAAAAAAATTGTAGCTGTGTTGTGATGAGTGATCACTAGACTTAATGTGGTGATCTTTTCACAATATATTGAATCATTGTATGTCTAGAACTGATTTGTCATATGCCAATTATATCCTTTTTAAAAAAGAGAATTATTAATATGAAAAAAAATGAAAAATGAACCTGCAGAATGGGAGAAAATATTTGAAAAATCATATATCCGATAAGAGGCTTAAAACTCAACAAGACAAACAGCCCAGTTTTTAAATGGGCGAAAGACCTGAATAATCATTACTATTAATAGTTATTATAGCTTTTTTGTTTATATTTTTGTATTAAGGTTTGTTCATTGTTTTTCTAGACATGATGCTATTGCACACTTAATAGACCAAATTATCATGTAAACATAACTTTTTGTACACTGGAGAACCAAGACATCTGTGTAACTCGCTTTATTGCAACACTTGCTTTATTGTGGTTGCTTGGAACCATACCTGCAGTATCTCCGAGGTATACCTGTTTCTGCTTGCTCACGCTTCATTTTTGCTTTCTTCTGACCCATCTTTGAATTTACTCATCCTCTCTTCAGACTTGTTGAGTCTTATGTTAAACCCATAAAATTGAGTTCTTAATTGCAATGTTTATATATTTTTTCCTGTAATTTCCTTAGAGTTTTTAAGTAAAATTTTTAGTTCCCTGCCAGAATGCTTTTTCTTACCATTTAATCTTTAAGCACCTCTAATTATGTTAAAATTTATGTGAGTTAGTCTCAATATCTGTATCTCCAGTGGCTCTTTTTCTCTGTCTGGTTTTCACTTGATTGTTGGTCAGGTCTTACCTTGCACATGTTGTTATTGATTGAGCTGCACACTTTGTGTGCGAAAAGTTATAGAGATGATTGAGGCTCTGGATAATGTTATAATTCTTCCAAAGAAGATTTATTTTTGCTGCTGATAGGCAATTGAGCTGCTCTGAAATAATTTTCATTCAATCAAGAAAGCAATGATTGGAAGCTGGGCTTCAGTTTTTGACAGGCTGGTGGTTTTTCTGATCACTTTTATGTTTAGGGTGTTTTTATTTGGGATCCACCCAAAAATCTAGGTTGTTTAACAAGTCAGTCAGTCAGTTCAGTAGCTAGTCATGTCTGACTCTTTGCGACCCCATGAACCGCAGCACGCCAGACCTCCCTGTCCATCACCAGCTCCCGGAGTCCACCCAAACTCATGTCCATCGAGTCGGTGATGCCATCCAACTATCTCGTCCTCTGTCGTCCCCTTCTCCTCCTGCCCTCAATCTTTCCCAGCATCGGTATTTTCCAGTGAGTCAGCTCTTTGCATCAGGTGGCCAAAGGATTGGAATTTCAGCTTCAACATCAGTCCTACCAATGAACACCCAGGACTGATCTCTTTTAAAATAAACTGGTTGGATCTCCTTGCAGTCCAACAGACTCTCAAGAGCTTTCTCCAGCACCACAGTTCAAAAGTATCAATTCTAAAGCATCAGTTCTTTGGTGCTCAGCTTTCCTTATAGTCTAACTCTCAGATCTGTACGTGACCACTGGAAAAAACCATAGCTTTGACTAGATAGACCTTTGTTGACAAAGTAATGTCTCTGCTTTTTAATATGATATCTAGGTTGACCATAACTTTCCTTCCAAGGAGCAAGTGTCTTTTAATTTCATGGCTGCAGTCACCAGCTGCAGTGATTTTGGAGCCCAGAAAAATCAAGTCAGCCACCGTTTCCACTGTTTCCCCATCTATTTGCCATGATCTTAGTTTTCTGAATGTTGAGATTTAAGCCAACTTTTTCACTCCTACTTTCATCAAGAGGCTCTTTAGTTCTTCTTCATTTTTCTGCCATAAGGGTGGTGTCATCTGCATATCTGAGGTGATTGATATTTCTCCCGGCAATCTTGATTACAGCTTGTGCTTCATCCAGCTCAGCGTTTCTCATGATGTACTCTGCATAGAAATTAAATAAGCAGGGTGAGAATATACAGCCTTGACGGACTCCTTTCCCCATTTGTGGAACCAGTCTGTTGTCCCGTGTCCAGTTCTAACTGTTGCTTCCTGACCTGCATACAGGTTTCTCAAGAGTCAGGTCAGGTGGTCTGGTATGCCCATCTTTCAAAATTTTCCACAGTTTATTGTGATCCACACAGTCAAAGACTCTACTCTTTATTGGACTCAGAATTCCAGTTTTTTTTTTCTTCTAGCTCTGTGACAGTGATGCAAAACATTGCTCAACCTTTAAACCTCTTTCACTTTCAGAATCAGCCATCATTTATATATCAGAAAAGCAATTTTAGTGCCAGGCTTACATCTCAGTTATTCTTCTTTCAATACCAATGAACTGTTAGCATCTGGTGATGTTGCTCTCCAAACTTTTCTTCCTGTATTTTCCTGCCCCAGCTAACCACAAAGCACCATTTTACTGTATATTCATCTCAAAACAATGTAATTGTTTAGTTTTGCTTGTTCCTAAGGTTTATGAATTATTTTATACCATATATTGATATATTCTTGGGTGACTTGCCATCATTACTACGGATTTGTTTCTTAGAATAACCCTTGATGTTGAATCTAGCTGTAGTTCATTTATTCGTACTGTATCATTGTGTGGAGTATATCTCATTTTCTTAATGGACACATGGTATATCTCCATTTCTTTCTTGTTTTAAACAGTACTCCTGTAATTTTTTCTTCTTTATAGAACCATCTGATGCATATGAGTACAGATTTCTCCAGGTTACATTCACAAGAGTGGTATACTTATGGCCATCAGTCTGTACATTTAATTTTTCAATTTATTGCTGAAGTATTTTTCAGACTGGTTTTAAAACCTTATTTTCCTAAAGTCAGCATATGACGTTATTGTCAAATTTCTTAATTTTTGTCCATCTAATTAATACAAAGTAATATCTCTTAATTTGCATTTCCCTGGTTACTAAGAATGTTTATGTCTAGTCATCATTCACGTTGCCTCTTTTCTGAAATTCCTCTTGATGTCTTTGCCTTTTTTTCTTTCTTGGCTTGTTTATGTTTTTCTCATAGGTAATCTTTACACACTTAATATTTTTTTTAGGTACATAAGTGTGTTCATAAAATGTATAAAATCTCATTTATGGTGTGTCTTTCTATTCCTTTCATACTGTCCTTTGAACAAAAGTTATTAATTTTAATGGAACTAAATTTATCATTCTTTTCTCTTATAGTTAGTACTTTTTATATCGTTTAAGAAATTATTTCCTATGCCATTGTCATAAAAATAGTCTCTCATATGTTGTTTTAAAAGTTTTAAGGTTTTGTTTTCACACATAAAAATTTTAATCCATCTGGTTTTGATTTTTTTGCCTTTTTTGTATGCTGTGACTCAAGAACTCCATTTCTTTCTATTCTCCATTAGGAGAACCAACTTTCCCAGCATAATTTATGGATTGATCTCTCCTTCCAGTCATCTGCAGTGCTATCATTCTTATACAGCCTCTACTTTTTTTCATTGCTTAGTTTGCTCATCTACAATGTGTCTTTTAGTAAAATTTTGTAGTTTTCTCTGTAAGCAGATTTAAATATTTCTCTTATACAGCTTCGTTTGATATTTCATTTTTAAGAATTATTTTGTTGGTGGTGAATTTGGGAAGTTATTTTATAGTTTTATCTTATTATCTTGAGCTAAACTCTTTTTCACTTTTCATCATGAGACAGGCCCATTTTGATTGTTTCCTTATCCATAAGTATTTTATTGCTACATATTTTCTTATATTTCTACATGTATTTCCTATACTTTCCGTTTTTCATCTCAACTTCATCTATCAGTTTTTGAAAGAGGTATGTTCAAGTATTCTGCTATATGATGGTTTTTAATCTTTTAAAAATCATTTTTGGTTATTTGACATTATCCTGCTAGTTTTACAGATGTTCATAATTTTGTATCTTATAAGATTAAAGAAAAATATGTCAGTGTCCTTTTTATTAAAATATTAGTATCCCATTTAACTCCATATCCCATTTATATGATTTTTCGTCTTGACTAGTATATTTGTCCATTAGTTTTAGATTTTTTGTTTGTTTGCTTTTAGTTTTGTTGCATCTATTATGGTTTTTTTTATTTTTGAACCTGTCTGTTTACTTACCTTATGATGTTTTTTATTTTCTATTTGTAATAATTTATGTTGATTGAATTTTCTTGTGAATTAAAAATTTATGTGGAAGACATCTTTNTTCAAAATTTTCCACAGTTTATTGTGATCCACACAGTCAAAGACTCTACTCTTTATTGGACTCAGAATTCCAGTTTTTTTTTTCTTCTAGCTCTGTGACAGTGATGCAAAACATTGCTCAACCTTTAAACCTCTTTCACTTTCAGAATCAGCCATCATTTATATATCAGAAAAGCAATTTTAGTGCCAGGCTTACATCTCAGTTATTCTTCTTTCAATACCAATGAACTGTTAGCATCTGGTGATGTTGCTCTCCAAACTTTTCTTCCTGTATTTTCCTGCCCCAGCTAACCACAAAGCACCATTTTACTGTATATTCATCTCAAAACAATGTAATTGTTTAGTTTTGCTTGTTCCTAAGGTTTATGAATTATTTTATACCATATATTGATATATTCTTGGGTGACTTGCCATCATTACTACGGATTTGTTTCTTAGAATAACCCTTGATGTTGAATCTAGCTGTAGTTCATTTATTCGTACTGTATCATTGTGTGGAGTATATCTCATTTTCTTAATGGACACATGGTATATCTCCATTTCTTTCTTGTTTTAAACAGTACTCCTGTAATTTTTTCTTCTTTATAGAACCATCTGATGCATATGAGTACAGATTTCTCCAGGTTACATTCACAAGAGTGGTATACTTATGGCCATCAGTCTGTACATTTAATTTTTCAATTTATTGCTGAAGTATTTTTCAGACTGGTTTTAAAACCTTATTTTCCTAAAGTCAGCATATGACGTTATTGTCAAATTTCTTAATTTTTGTCCATCTAATTAATACAAAGTAATATCTCTTAATTTGCATTTCCCTGGTTACTAAGAATGTTTATGTCTAGTCATCATTCACGTTGCCTCTTTTCTGAAATTCCTCTTGATGTCTTTGCCTTTTTTTCTTTCTTGGCTTGTTTATGTTTTTCTCATAGGTAATCTTTACACACTTAATATTTTTTTTAGGTACATAAGTGTGTTCATAAAATGTATAAAATCTCATTTATGGTGTGTCTTTCTATTCCTTTCATACTGTCCTTTGAACAAAAGTTATTAATTTTAATGGAACTAAATTTATCATTCTTTTCTCTTATAGTTAGTACTTTTTATATCGTTTAAGAAATTATTTCCTATGCCATTGTCATAAAAATAGTCTCTCATATGTTGTTTTAAAAGTTTTAAGGTTTTGTTTTCACACATAAAAATTTTAATCCATCTGGTTTTGATTTTTTTGCCTTTTTTGTATGCTGTGACTCAAGAACTCCATTTCTTTCTATTCTCCATTAGGAGAACCAACTTTCCCAGCATAATTTATGGATTGATCTCTCCTTCCAGTCATCTGCAGTGCTATCATTCTTATACAGCCTCTACTTTTTTTCATTGCTTAGTTTGCTCATCTACAATGTGTCTTTTAGTAAAATTTTGTAGTTTTCTCTGTAAGCAGATTTAAATATTTCTCTTATACAGCTTCGTTTGATATTTCATTTTTAAGAATTATTTTGTTGGTGGTGAATTTGGGAAGTTATTTTATAGTTTTATCTTATTATCTTGAGCTAAACTCTTTTTCACTTTTCATCATGAGACAGGCCCATTTTGATTGTTTCCTTATCCATAAGTATTTTATTGCTACATATTTTCTTATATTTCTACATGTATTTCCTATACTTTCCGTTTTTCATCTCAACTTCATCTATCAGTTTTTGAAAGAGGTATGTTCAAGTATTCTGCTATATGATGGTTTTTAATCTTTTAAAAATCATTTTTGGTTATTTGACATTATCCTGCTAGTTTTACAGATGTTCATAATTTTGTATCTTATAAGATTAAAGAAAAATATGTCAGTGTCCTTTTTATTAAAATATTAGTATCCCATTTAACTCCATATCCCATTTATATGATTTTTCGTCTTGACTAGTATATTTGTCCATTAGTTTTAGATTTTTTGTTTGTTTGCTTTTAGTTTTGTTGCATCTATTATGGTTTTTTTTATTTTTGAACCTGTCTGTTTACTTACCTTATGATGTTTTTTATTTTCTATTTGTAATAATTTATGTTGATTGAATTTTCTTGTGAATTAAAAATTTATGTGGAAGACATCTTTGAATAATTCTTTCAAACTGGCTTGTAATTTGAAAGATTTCTGAAAATATTTTTCTCCCTGTTCTAAAATATTAGAATTCTAATTTTTCAACTCTCTTGGCTGTGGAAAATTCAGAACATTGTTTTTTGGCATGTAGTCTTGCCACCAAGAAATCTGAAGTTGATGTGGTTCTTGTTTCTTTTTTGGTAGGTTCCTCCATGGGAGCTTTGGGATTTGGGGGGATGTTCTTAGTTCAGAAATTTCATCAGTATGTTTCTAATGAGATTCTTTTTTTCATTATTTCCACTTCATGCTTTGAAGGTGCTTCTCTCCTGAAGACTTGGTCCTTAAACTATTTGTAAATAGCTTTGTGTGTTTGGGGAACTTGCCTTCTGTATTGGAACTACCTATCCTGTTGCCAGAAGGTCATCTGAGGTGCTCTTTGATTTCTGTTTCCAACTAGAAATTGCGCATGTCGAGTTGAGATGAAAATGGGATCTCCTGTGTTCCAAGATTGGGTTCAGCTCTTTGATCACCTTACTTATTGCCTGGTTGCTACTGTAAATTCACATCTATCAATACTTTCAGTTTATCATCTCAGTATTACTCTATGATTGTTCTAAAAAGATGACTTTTTGGAGGGTGTTTTCTGTGTTTTTCTGGAGATGTCAATCCTCTTGCTCTGTTTTTTTGTTTGTTTCTTTTGCTGTATATTTTCTGTTTTTTGAAACTTTTCTATGGTTTTGATTTTGTTTTCTGGGCTTCCCTGGTGCTCAGACGGCAAACACTACACAGTGCAGGAGACCTGGGTTTGATCCCTGGGTCAGGAGGATCCCCTGGAGAAAGGAATGGCTACCCACTCCAGGATACTTGCCTGGAGAATTCCTTGGACAGAGGATCCTGGCCAGCTACAGTCTTTGGGGTCACAAAGAGTTGGACATGACTGACTAACACTTTGACTTTTTTGCTTCCCAGCCCAAGCTAACGGGGTAACGGGGTAAGAGGGTGTGGGGTGGGGTGTTGTGGGTGTGAGTGTGTGTTGACTTTAAGTAGGAAGATACTAATGTATGTTTTCTGTTACTTCAGCTGCAAACCTTTATATTTGTTCCCTGCTCAAGACTTTTTGCAGCTACCTTTCCCCTTGTTTATGAACTGTAGCTGACCATTGAGCAAAATGAAAGTTAAAGCTGCCAACCCTTTGTGTTGTGGAAAAATCTTTTTATAATTTATAGTCAGCTGTCTGTATGTGGTTCCTTGGGCATTTGTGATTCAGTCAAACATAGATTGTGTATAGTGTATCACTGTAGTATATATTCACTTAAAATCTACATGTTGGTGGACCTGCACAGTTCAAACTTGTCTTATTCAAGGATCATCTGTATCGTTTTTGGCTCCATTGATTTTTATTCTATTCTTTGCCGGCTGCCTTAAATAAATGAAACATTAGTCTTAAAGGGGGTTAAGCAAGGAAGTATACATAAGTTGTTAAAGTCAGTCCTGTCTCATACCTGCAAAGAACCAACTGGAGCTGGAGGCATAAGGTTCCTTTTGGTGCTAGTGAAGACAGGTCTTCAACCTTTTTGTGTAAGTAACAGAAAACATTATCATATACAATGACTATTGTTATAGAAGGTAAAGATTTCATTCATTCTCTAAATATTAATTATACATGAGAATTTATATCTTAAAGTCCTTAATTTTTGTTTAGCTTCCAGGAAAAAAGACAACTAAGCTTTGGGTTCCAGATGAAGAGGTTTCACCTGAAACAATGGTCAAAGTGAGTGACATGCACAGATCTGCTGATTTTAATCTACTTAATATACCCTATTATTATATTATAGGTGCTAATAGTTCCTGTTATAAAGATATGGCTGTTGAAGTAATTCAAGTTTTTATGTTTATTCTATGACATCCTTTGGGCCATGAGAGTACAGGGCAATACTGAGAAACCTGAGACTTTGGACAGCTGCACATAATCTGGTTTGGAAAATAAAAAGAGTTTGAAAACTCCTTCCATGTTACTTTTTCTTAGATATCAGTATTTTAATGGCAAAAGACAATGCTGGCTTTAAGTACCTTCTCCTTTCAGTAAAGATGGTCATCCAGGTTTTAAGATTGTTCAGCAGGGCTTCCCTGGTGGCTCTAGTGGTAAAGAATCAGCCTACCAATGCAAGAGAAAGAATCTGCCTGTCAGTGCAAGAGACGAGGGTTTGATCCCTGGGTCAGGAATATACCCCGCAGGAGGAAATGGTAACCCATTTCCAGTATTCTTGCCTGGGAAATCCCATGGACAGAGGAGCCTGGCAGGCAACAGCCCATACAGTCACAAAAGAGTTGGACATAACTGAGTATGCATGCACATCTTTTCTATGGGATTTGATAAACTTTTTTATTAAAAAAAATTCAACCTGTAATTTCTTGAGTTAGAAGTCATATGTAAAAGATTGCTTATCGCTTCTGTAGGAGTATTACTTCTCTAAAAGTGTATGTAGTCCGTAATATAGACCTCAGTTTGCTGCCCAAGCTGTGAAGGCCAAGAACAAATTCTGATTATACTTTCTTATAAATAATTTTGTTGTATATTTATGTTTCATACTGTGAACTACTTTTTCACATTATTGCAGTTTCAGATTCTGATACTATTTCTCCAGACCTGTAGGGCAGTCTTTCTTTAGCATCATTGAATGATGCTGGTTTTGAGTTCTAGTATGAACCAGTTTTCTCTGCATTGGTCCCAAGCAGCAGTTTTGTATTGTTGGACAACACTGTATTAGAAGGCAGGCAGCCTGCACTTAAGTTCATGGGTACAAAGTGGCCAAGGAAGAGAATCTGAAGAGTGTAAGCCACGTATCACAGTCTAAAACCCATTTAGCTCTGAAGCTTCGGATCTATAAAAAGTAAGGTAATATGTAAAAAAGAGAAAATCTGTTGCACCCCTTCAGAAAGGGTTGTTCCAAATATTAGAGGCAGTAACAGGTATTAAAATACTGATATTGATAGTAAGTACTTCATAATTGTGAAAAATGCAGTACAAATGTAAGGTGGTATAAACTCTTAGACAAGATGGAATATGATTTGCATTTGGGAACTTTATGGATTAAGGAAGTTAACATTTTTTTACTGTGGATTCTAAAGGGTAGAGTGTTGGAGAAACATTTTTTAAAAAGCAGGAAGAACCAGTTTTTAGATAAATCATTCATTTGTCAGTTACCAGGAGTTGGAATGTGAGACATTTTTAAAACATTCAAAATTATCCTCACACATGCAAATAAAAATAATTTTTTCTTTCCTTTTCTTAAAATGCATCTATTAAAAACATTTCTTCATTCTTTCTCAAAGCTAATGTAGAGTTTCTTTGAACAGTAGCAATGTTGTGTCCATTTGTATTTTAAATAGATTCAGGCTATTAAAATGATGGTTCGATGGCTACTTGGAATGAAAAATAATCACAGTAAATCAGGAACTTCTACTTTACGATTGCTTACAACAATATTGCACAGTGATGGAGACTTGACAGAACAAGGGAAAATTAGGTATGTAATTACAGCTTCAGCATTCTTTGGATTACACAATATGTTAACATCTGATGTAATTTTTGAATGATTGTTTCTTTTTAAATAAAATACAGATTTGTAGATATGCATATACTTTTATTGTAATAGGCTTTTGTATAGTGGTTATTTCAAAATGACAGTCCCATGTCTAGTGCTTATTACTGCTGAACGCTTTAAAGTATTTTTAACAGTAGATGTTTACTTTTTTAAAATACCTCATATGAAATTGTTAATGTATCAATCAGTAACTGGTGTTTTACATTCTTGTTAATATCTAAATGCAGAACAGACTGAATAGAAAGCAGCTTAACTGAATCTGTTTCCAGAAGTATTGTTGTTGTTGTTCAGTTGCTAAGTCGTGTTTGACTCTTTGCGACCCCATGGACTCCAGCACACCAGACTCCTCCGTCCTGTGCTGTCTCCGGGAGTTTGCTCAGACTCATGTCCATTTAGTTGGTGATGCTATCTAATCATCTCATCCCCTGCCACCCCCTGCTCCTTTTGACATCAGTCTTTCCCAACATCAGGGTCTTTTCCAATGGAATTGGCTCTCCAGAAGTAAAAATATATGCATATGTGGAAAATGCACTTGACACAAAGTATTAAAAAAACACATACTTTTTTGTTTGTGTTTTGTTTGAAAGATGTATGGAATATGATTTGCATTTGGGAACTTTATGGATTAAGGAAGGTGATTGAAAACATGAACTCTGGATTCCAGATTCAAATCCTGGGACCACATCTTAGCAGCTTGGTACCTTTCAGCAAGTTACTGTAACTGCTCTGTACCTCAGTTTCTTCAGCTGTAAAACAGAGATGCTGATTAATGCCTATCTCATCTAGCTATTATGATAATCAAAAAAGTTGGTTTATTTAATGTATTTAAAACACTGCCCAGCACATAGTAATTAGATATACTGATGGTAGTGGTTATGTCAGAATTAGCTAAAATTTAGAAGTTTGTCCTCTGTGAAAATACAGGTGCCATTTATAGCATCTTATTGGTAGTTAAAAATATGAGAGTAACTTCCCCCACCTTTTATGTGTGTGTGTGTGTGTATACACATCTAGCTTAAACTCTTTAGGACCAAATATAAATGATAATTGTCAACTGTTTAATACTTTGCTATCTTTGCTTCATTTCTTATATGTTTTGCTCATACAGTACAGTACTTTTTGCATAGAATATTAGCATTAACACATTCTTCTCAAACAGATCAAATAAAAAGAAAATTCTGTAAGGTATTCCACGTGTATAACTTATTTATTACCTTTTCAGTAAAATTAGTTGTCTCTACCTTCTACTGTTATAATTTATGTTAGCTTCCAAGAGTTACATAATAATTAGAAATTTTTCCTTAGTATTAATACATTTTGTCTCATATTTACTAATTATATTATTTATGTGCATACTCAGGTCTCATGCCACCTGTTTTATTCATAGTATTCTTTAACAAAATCACGTATTCTTAAATTCTATAAGTGTGTGTGAATTACATTGGATCTGTCTGCATTAAAAAAAATTTAATGAAGTACAGTTGATTTACAATAGTGTGTCAATTTCTGCTGTGCATCAGTGATCAAGTTAAATACTGTTAAATACATACATATATATATAAGTATATATATATGCCTTTCTATATTCTTTTGCATTGTAGTTTGTCACGGGATATTGAATATAGTTCCCTGTGGTATACAGTAGGATCTTGTTGTTTATCCATCCTATAGCTAAAAGTTTGCCTCTGCTAATCCCAAACTCCCAATCCTTTTCTCCTCTACACCTCCGCCCCCTTAGCAACCACATGTCTGTTTTTCTGTTTCTGGTTTGTTTTTGTTTTGTAGATGTGTGATTTGTGTCACATTTTAAATTCCACATATAAGTGATGTCATATGGTATTTGTCTTTCTCTTTCTGACTTTGCTTAGTAGGATAATCTCTAGGTCCATTCATGTTGTTGCAAATGGCAGAATTTCATCTTTTTGATGGCTAGGTAATATTCCCCTGTATACACATACTATATCTTCTTTGTCCATTCATCTGTCGATGGACATTTACGTTGTTTCCATGTCTTGCTGCTGCTAAGTCACTTCAGTTGTATTCGACTCTGTGACCCCATAGACGGCAGCCCACAAGGCTCCCCCGTCCCTGGGACTCTCCAGGCAAGAACACTGGAGTNACACATACTATATCTTCTTTGTCCATTCATCTGTCGATGGACATTTACGTTGTTTCCATGTCTTGCTGCTGCTAAGTCACTTCAGTTGTATTCGACTCTGTGACCCCATAGACGGCAGCCCACAAGGCTCCCCCGTCCCTGGGACTCTCCAGGCAAGAACACTGGAGTGGGTTGCCATTTCCTTCTCCAGTGCATGAAAGTGAAAAGTGAAAGTGAAGTTGCTCAGTCGTGTCCGACCCTCAGCAACCCCATGGACTGCAGCCCTCCAGGCTCCTCCATCCATGGGATTTTCCAGGCAAGAGTACTGGAGTGGGGTGCCATTGCCTTCTCCGGTTTCCATGTCTTAGCTATTGCAAATAGTGAACATAAGGGTGCATTTATCTTTTTAAGGTTAGTTTTGTCTTGGTGTATGTCCAGGAGTGGAATTGCTGGAACTTTGTTTTTAGTTTTTTGAAGAACCTCCATATTGTTTTCCATAGTGGCTGCACTGATCTACATTCCTACCAACAGTATAAGAACAGTGTCCTACCGAAAGTGAAGGAACTTTTCTCCACACCCTCTCTAGCATTTGTTGTTTGTATACTTTTTAATGGTGACCATTCTGACTGGTGTGAGGTGGTACCTCAATGTATTTTTGACTTGGATTTCTCTAGTAATTAGGAACGTTGAGCATCTTTTCATGTACTTATTGGTCATCTGTATGTCTCCTTTGGAGAGATGTATATTTAGATCTTCTATTTTTTGATTGGCTTGATTGTTATTGAATTTTATGAGCTGTTTCTGTATTTTGGAAAAAAAGCTGTTATTTGTCACATCATTTGCAAATATTTTCTGCCTATCCCTAGGTTGTCTTTTCATTTTGTTTGTGGTTTCCTTTGCTGTGCAAAAGCTTGTAAGTTTAATTAGGTCCCATTTGTTTATTTTTGCTTTGGGAGCCTGACCTATGAACACATTGTGTGATTTATGTCAGAATATTTAGGCTTTCTTCTGTGAGTTTTATGGTGTCGTTTTGTTTTTAAGTCTTGAAGACATTTTGAGTTTATTTTTGTGTATGGTGTGAGAGTGTGTTCTTACTTGATTGACTTACATACAGCTGTCCATCTTTCCCAGCACCACTTGATGAAGAGACTGTGTTTTCCTCATTGAATATTCATGCTTCTTTTGTCAAACATTAATTGTTCACAGGTTTGTGGATTTATTCTAGGCTTTTTATTCCATTCCATTGATCCATGTGTCTGTTTTTGTGCCAATAACATACTGTTTTGATTATGGGAGCTTTTTTGTATTGTCTGAAGCCTGGAGGACAATGCCTCCTGCTTGTACCTTTCCTCAGGATTGCCTTGGCAATTTTTGGTTTCATTTACCTTTTAGGATTATTTGTTTAATTCTGTGAAAAGTCTCATGGGTAATTTGATAGGTATCACCTTAAATCTGTTGATTGCTTGAATAGTATGGCCATTTTAATAACAGTGTTAACTCTTTCAATTCAAGAGCTGGGGTATTTTTCCATTTTTCTTTTATCGAATCATCTTCAGTTTTATTAATATTTTGTATTTCTCAGTATATAAGTCTTTCATTTCCTTGGTCAGATTTATTCCTAAGTATTTTATTTTGGTGGTATAGTTTTAAAAGGGATTGTTTGTTTACACTCACTTTCCAGTATTTCATTGTTGCTGTAAAGAAATGCAGCCTGTTTCTGTATATTAATCTCATATCCTTCTACCTTGCTGAATTCATTTATCAGTTCTAGTAGTTTCTGTGTGGAGTCTTTAGAGTTTTCTATATCATATCATCTGCATATAATAATTTTTACCTCTTCTCTACCAATTTAAATACTTTTTATTTCCTTTCCTTCTCTGCTTTAGCTGGGACTTCCAATACTATGTTGAAGTGAAGTGGTGAGAGTGGGCATCCTTCTTTTTCCAGAGTATATTGGGAAGGCTTTCAAGTTCTTACTGTTGCATATTATATGGGCTGTGGATTCATCATAAATAGCTTTTATTATGTTGAGTTATGTTCCCTCTATACTCATTTTAAGGATTTTGTATCATGAATGAATATTGACTTTTATCCAGTGCTTTTTCTGTATCTATTGACATGATCATGTGGTTTTAATCCTTCCTTTTGTTGATATGGTTTATCACATTGATTGATTTGCTTGTATTGAGCTATCCTTGTGGCCCTGGGGTGAATCCAGCTTGGTCATGGTGTATGACCTTTTTTATATGTTGTTGAATTCAGGTTGCTGATACTTTAAAAGCTTTTGTGTTTATTCATCAAAGATATTGACCTGTAATTTGCTTTTTTGATGGTGTCTTTGTCTGGTTTTGGTAACTTCATTACCAAACTTTAGGGTGATGGTGACTTCATAGAATGTCTCTGGGAGTGTTTTCTTCTTGTTCACTCTTTTGGAAGAGTTTAAGAAGTTCTTTTTTTGTATGTTTTATAGAATTCCCCAGTGAAGCCATCTGGTCTTGAAGTTTTGTTTACAGGGAGTGTTTTTGGTTTGCTTTTTAAAATTACAGGTTCTATATCATTTCTAGAGATTGGTCTGGTTATCTGTTTCTTCTTGCTTTTTAGTGGGTTGTATATTTCT
This sequence comes from Oreotragus oreotragus, assembly GCA_006410675.1. NCBI lineage: Eukaryota > Metazoa > Chordata > Mammalia > Artiodactyla > Bovidae > Oreotragus > Oreotragus oreotragus. The sequence continues at coordinate 23,983 of SJYX01018733.1, forward strand.
AAAAGTTGTCCTTTTCTTCTAGGTTCATAGTATTGTTCATAGTAATTCTCTTTCAGTTTCTTTGTATTTCTGCAGTTTGAATTGTGATTTCTCCTCTTTGATTTCTTATTTTATTTGGGTCTTTTGTTCTTGGTGAGCCTGGTCAGAGGTTTGTCAATTTTTGTTTGCTGTGTCAAAGAATCAGCTTTTGGTTGTTTTTTTTTTTTTTTTTTTTTCCGGTATTGTTTTTAAATTTTTGTTTTATTTATTTCCTCTGTTTATTATTTCTATCTTTATTATTTCCTTTCATCTGCTGACTTTAGGTTTGTGGTTTGATGGTTTTCTTTTGTATTATTCTTGTATTCTCTTCTTTTTGTTTTTTGTTAATCTGCTGTTATGTTTTTGATTTGTGCTTGCCCTGGTTTTCAAATGTATTAAACCCGTTCGTATACCTACTTGCTTTAGACTGGTAATCGTACAAACTGAAACACATTCTAGGAAAAGACAAATCTATATTTTCTTACTCTCCTCTCCCACATTTTATAATTTTGTTGTCCTTTTACATCCTCATAGTGACACTTTTGCTGTTCATTTTGGTAATCATTGCTTTCACAGTAATTTTATTCTTTTAAAGAATTTGTGTACTTATTTTCTCTTTCTTATAGATTCTTGCATCTTTTCTACTTAGAGAGGACCTTTCAATATTCCTTTAAGATAGGTTTAGTATTGTATTCTTTAAGTTATTGTTTGTCTGAGAAATTATTTTTCCTTCTATTCTAAAGGATAGTCTTGCTGGCTATAGTATCCTGGGTTGCAGATTTTTCAGTTTTGGACTTTGAATATATCTTGCTACTTCCCTCTGGCATGCAGTGTTTCTGTAGAGAAATGAGCTGATAGCCTTTTGGGGGTTCCCTTGTAGCTAACTCTTGATCTCTTGTTGCCTTTAAAATTCCCCTCTTTAACATTATTATAATGTGTCTTGGTATAAATCTCTTTGGATTTATCTTGTTAAGGGTACTTTGTGCTTCTTCTATTTGGATATCTATTTCTTTCTTTAGGCCTGGTAAGTTTTCAGCCATAATTTCTTCAAGGACATGTTCATTCCCCTTCTCTTTTTTCTTCCAGAATCCCTATCATGCATAGATTTGGATGCTTCATATTGTCCCATAGGTCTCTTATATTGCCTTTTTTCAGTTGTCTGCTGATCTACTTGGGTAATTTCCATTTTTCTGTCTTCCAGATCACTTATTCCTTCTGCTGTCCATAGCCTTTAGTTCAGCTTTGGTCTCTTCTAAGGAATTCTATGTTTTTTCCTTGGCCCCTGCTTATAGTTTCAATTCCTTTTCACAGTAATCTGCCTCTCTGTCAGTGGCCTTTCTTAATTCCTGTAGTATTTTCATTCATTTTTTCCACTTTGAATTCACTGTCTGTTAGACTGAAGAGATCTGTTTCGTTGTTCTTTGAGGGGAACTCTCTCTGTCTTTCAATGGGGAGTGCTTTTTCTGCTCTTTATTTTACTTTTATTTCTTTGGCCCTGTGAGTCTAGAGCAGTTGCCTGCTGTGGTCTTTCAGGGCTGTTTTTCTGTGGGGACGACCCTGAGTGGCCTGTGTAAGTTTAATATGTTCTGGTGTGAGCGCTGTTTTTTAGTATGAAGGCCTGCAGCCTGTTCCCTCCGTGTATGCTGGCCAGTATCCCCTTGATAGGAGCTGTGACAGATGTTGCAGTGACCGGAGCCTGCACAGGATATTGACTGGGCCTCCTCTTTGGTCTGTGGTTGTCATTGCCCTGTTGGGCCAGGGTCTGCTCCCAAGTTGCTGGGAGTAGAAGCCCCCGATCCGTTTCTGATCTGTAGTGCAAGGGTGGTAGGATTGGAAGCCCCCAGAAGAAGAAGAGCCACTGAGTATTGCTCCCCTGAAGCTGTGTGCCTGTGAGTGTGCTCTATTGTGTCAGCTTCACCTTCTGTGTGAGCTCACGAAGTGCACTGTCCTGGCAGTGCCTTTGCCTTACCTTAAGCGTGGGTATGCTGGCAGTTGCTCTTGGTGTCTCTCAGGAGTTGTTTTCACAAGGTCACCAGTGCAGATACACTGAAGTCAGGTCCCAGGACTGTAGTAGTTGCATACCTGGACCCAGTGTGGGAGCTATGGAGGCACTGCAGACCCTAGCCTGGCCCAGTCCCCGAGTGTACGTGCCCACAAAGCCCATAGCTGCTAAGGCCAGACCCATCCCACCTGCAGGAGCTCTCGTTGGGTCTGCGTTCTCAAACTAGTCTTCAAAAACATTGTTGTAATGGACAGAGGAGCTTGGCAAGCTGCATTCCGTGGGGTCGCAAAGAGTCAGACATGACTGAGCGTGCAGGCGTGCGCATGCACGCACGTGCACACACACACACACACACACAGTATTTTAATTAGTTACTTTTTAAATCTTAATAAATTCCAACAAGGAAATCAGACTTTCCTTAGCAGTAGTTGAGTGATTTATTTTATAATAACTACTTGGAATATTGCTGTTGATGAACTGAAAATATCTCTGCAGTCTGTAACTTCAGAATCTTATTAATGTTGGCATACACTCAGTAAATATTTTTACATAATTGTTAGATAAAGAAAGAGTCTTAAACCAACTAGATCTTTAGATCTTGGAAGATTAAGATTTGTCTCTTTTGCATCCTGGAGGATTAATTAAGATTTACCTCTTTTACATCCCTCTCAGTATGGTGTATTTTTGTATGTATAGTAAATAATAATGTTTTACTATGGAGCTACATAGGGAGTCCTAATTACGGAGTTACAACTTCCCTCCTTACAATATTTCAGTGAATCAGTAATTCATCTGCTTTGTCTCTGTATTAGGAAGGATTATTTAAATATATTTAATAGTCAAGAATTTCCTAATTGCTGAAATACATCCCATTTTACAACAGATTTTCTTCCCTTAAAAAGAGGCTCTTGATAATATTTCAAAATTGAATACTAGCTAAAAATAGTAATTTTTTAATCTACTGTACCTGCTTTTATGTTAACTTCTTTTGTACTTAACATCATAGTTTTAGTTGAATGATCAGTAAGTTATGATATTTTGTGCCTAATACATAAGTAAACACATATCCCGCAAAAAATCCATAGTGGAAGACTTGAGCCCTAACAACTGAACGTACAAATAGATTTGTCCTAGGCTTGGCTGAAAGCTATCTGTGTAAAACAAGAGAATTCAATGACTAGCTTAGACTTGTGTTCAAGAGAAGAATTTTGTGCTATTGGACACCATCTTCCAAGCATAATATAGTGGTCAGTATCACTAATGTTTTCTGCCTCCTACCCCCCCCAACGTTTTTTTTTTGGCCAGAGGAATTTTTATATAATTAGATATACAAAGTAGGAATGTTCTTGTACAGATGTTTAGAAGTCTAATTCATATTCTTTCTTGCTTATTTTTCAGTAAACCAGATATGTCACGCCTGCGACTTGCTGCTGGGAGTGCAATTGTGAAGCTGGCCCAGGAGCCCTGTTACCATGAGATTATCACATTAGAACAGTATCAGCTGTGTGCTTTAGCTATCAATGTAAGGAAAATGGTTGGTTGTACAGAAGATGATTCTTTGTGTTGACTTTTAGTAATTGTGGTACTCCAGTATTTAAAACATCTGTTTATTATGATTTTAGTTTTGGTTCAGATACTTGACTAGGCAATATGAGAAATGAGATTTTTGCAAAGCCCATGATTTTCTGGTTTACTATTCCCTCTTTAATTTTGGAAATAACCTTATTTTGCCATAAAATGAGAATTGTTTAAAAATAGCATATTAAATTTCTTAGGAAACAATGTATGTAATTTTTCAAATTGGTAGTACTTGCAGTCTATCGATTTATTGGATTCTTGGTCTCATATTTCTTAGAGTATTAGTGGCATTGGTTGTTAAGTAGAAATTTTTTTTAAAAAATTAGTGCAAGTATGGATGTTAAGAGAGATGGACTTTGTTTGGAACTTGCTGTGTATAGTAAGTATGTGCAGATCATTAGTAAAATGTCCACTCTGTCCAGAAAACATCCATGCTTGTTAAATTCTAGAGACTTTCTTTTCTAGCATACTGTATGTGTTACTATCTCAGTCACCAAATTCCCAATGTGAAAGTTCAGATTACCTAAGTTTAAAGGTTGTTTTAGAATTCTGTTGACTGTGAAACATGTATTCATTGTAAAACGTTAATTATTAGCACTTTCTCACAACTTACAAATGTGGGATTACCCTATTGTAAACAAAGCTTTTTCCTAATTTTGTTGTTCCTTTCAATCACAGGCTTGTCTCTGCTCTCTTACCTGCTCACATTTTAGCATTTGCTTTCACTGTTTTCCAAAAATGATCTAATTAAGTCCCCCAGTCTAATGATCTTAATCTTTATTATACATGTCCTTTTGGCGTCATTTGACACAACTCATTGCACCTTTATTTTTGAAATACTTTTTTTTGGCTTTTGTCTTCTGATTTTTGTCATACTTCACAACTACATTTTCTGGCCCTTCTCAAGTTTCTGGACCCACTTCCAACACCAAACAGAACTTTCAAACTTTTATTTTCTGAGCGTGTAAGACTGAATCTCTCCCAAATCTGTTCTTTCCTGACACACAGAGAACCTCAGGAAACATTAAGTAAAGGTGAATGGCATTTCTTAGACCTAAAAGCATGATTTATATTTGACTGTTTGCTTGTGTTTGCACCTTGTCTCAAAAGTACAGATAATTCTGTCCTTTGATATCTATTACATCTTTTTTATTCATACCTTCTTAACCTTAACCATTCTGATTGCTGTACCCATCGTTAACTGTTATCTGTGCCATTGGGAGACTTCTCTATGTGGGTTAAATTTCCCTATCAAGTTCTGGTCATGTTATTCCCCTGGTCAAAAATATTTATGGGCTTGTACTCATAAGAAAGAAAAATTGCATATATTTTACCTTGCCATTCAAGCCCTTCTAATATTTGGACCCACATATACATTTAAAAATTCTGTTTAGCATACCACCCTTTACCTATGTTTATTTCAGTGAAGCTGAACATTTTTTTTTCTTTTATGTACCTGCAGTTTGCCTCCCTCTAATTTTATTTTCACCCTCTTCATTTCTACATACCCAAATCCAACCCTTTCTGCAAATCAAGCCTCAAACACAATCTTCTCCACAAAACTAGCTCTTATTCTTACAACAGATCTCCTTGGGATCCCCCTACAGATTTTATCTACAGTCCTGATACATACTTGCCTTGTGCTTAGTTACATGCCTATGGTTTATTTGTATTTACTTGAGTTGAGCTCTTTAAAGGCAGTGTTGTATCTCAGTGGCCTTTGTCATGTATTTGAATAGACAGTAAACCTGGAGGAATAAAAGTTCGATAATACAAATCTTGAAACCAAAAGTGGCCCAGTTGTGTCCAACACTGCGACCCCATGGACTATACAGCCCATGGAATTGTCCAGGCCAGAATACTGGAGTGGGTAGCCTTTCCTTTCTCCAGGGGATCTTCCCAACCTAGGGACCAAACCCAGGTCTCCCTCATTGCAGGCAGGCAGATTCTTTACCAGCTGAGCCACCAGGGAAGCCCTTGAAAATCAGTCAGTCATGTCTGATTCTTTGCGACCCCATGGACTATACAGTCCATGGAATTTTCCAGGCCAATCTAGGTATTTTAGAATGTGAATGCACTTCATGAAAATTTACTGTGTACGTTCTTCAGATACAAAGGTGAGCCATGGTTATAGCCCTTAAAAAGATAACCTCTTAGGAGAACAGAAAATGTAAGTGCTGTTAATACAGTGCAATACACACAATAATTGAACTATTTACAAGATACTACAAATAACTCTGAGAATAATTTACACTTAAAAAGTATACTTTGCTGTACAGCAGAAATTAACACAAAAGTTTATTTAATATGCAGACTAAAATGAATTTCTTAGTAGTGAATAAAAGCTTTGATTGGAACTTTATCTTTGAAAAATATTTGGTAGTATTAGATACCATCTTCCTTATATTGAACCAATTACTGGTTATAACCATAAACATGAAAGTATCAAGTATCTGCTTTTTTGAGGGTGTATTTTTCCTGATAAAAATTGCATCACTCTGTCCTCTGCTTCACATGTTTTTATAACCTAGTCAAAGTGTAAATCTTTACTTCATATTTTTAATAGCCTTTGTTGTTCAGTTGCTCAGTTGTCTCTGACTCTGTGACCCCATGGACTGCAGCACGCCAGGCTTCCCTGTCCTTCACCGTGTCCTGAAGCTTACCCAAACTCATGTTCATTGAGTCAGTGATGCCATCCAACCATCTTGTCCTCTGTCATCCACTTCTCCTGCCTTCAATCTTTCCCAGCATCAGGGTCTTTTCCACTGAGTTGGCTCTTCGTATCAGTGGTCAAAGTACTGGAGTTTCAGCTTCAGTATCAGTCCTTCCAGTGGATATTCAGGGTTGATTTCCTTTAGGATTGACTGGTTTAATAACCTAGTTGAAAGGATAAATCTGTTCTTTATTTCATATTATTTTTTATAAACTAGTGAAAAGGGTTAGTCTTTGCAAAAACCAGAGCAAACATTGGAAGACTTCCTCATTTCCCAGGAGCACATCTTTTAAATCTTTATTTAGGTGATTCTCTTTTGCTGTACCCATTGTATCATCATTCTTGTCAATTTTCTCATCTTTTGTTGTTAAATACTTCAATTGCCTTGCATATGATTTGACAGTTTTTTCCTGACATTATCTTAATGACCTTTTGAAACGCTCCTACCTTTGCTGTGATTCACAGTTGCCATTGTAATTAATTTGCAATGTATTATTAGATCATCAGTGATTACTGAAAGAATGACAAAATATGGCCTTGGAAATGTATCTAAGTAGTGTGGAGGGATATTTGAGTGTTCTTCAGTATTTTATTGCTTGTTTGCTTGCTTTACTGAGGTATATTTGATTTACAGTATTGTGTTTTAGTTATGATGAGCATAGTGATGCCGGTTGCTTCTGCAGGTTATGTTCCACTATAGCTTATTATATTAGATAATAGTATTGAATGAGTTGCTCAGTCATTCTGTCTATCTGCAACCCCATTGACAGTAGCCCCCCAGACTCCTCTGTCCATGGCATTCTCCAGGCAAGAATACTGGCATGGGTAACCATTCTCTTCTCCAGTATAATATTGACTAGTTTGTATCTATAATATAGTCTTAAGAATAGCTTGTTCATTTGTGAATATATTTGTGATATTTTGACTTTTACTTACATTGTTTGTTTGTAATGGATATTTTATAATGAATACTTGGATACTGAAAATTCCTCTCCCTATAGGGGTAATAATGAAGAAAGGATGATATAAGTTTAATTTTGTTTTGTGGAATATAAGGATAGATAATGGACAGTAGCTCTGTCTATTAATTACTATTTTTTTAATTGAAGTATAGTTGATTTATAGTGTTAATTTCTGCTATATAGCAAAGTAATTAAGTAGTGTGTATATATGTATATATATATATACACACACACACACATACATTCTTTTTATATTCTTCTCTGTTATGGTTTATCACAGAATACTGAATCTAGTTCCCTGTGCTATCCAGTAGAATCTTGTTATCCATTCTGTGTATAATGCTTTGCATCTGCTAACCTGAAACTACCATTTCACCCCTCCCCCACTCTACCTTCCCCCGTGGCAACCAACCATAAGTCTGTTCTGTGTGTCTGTTCTGTTTTATAGATAGGTTCATTTGTGTCTTATTTTAGATTCCACATATAAATGATCGTATCTGTTTTTCTGACCTACCTACTTCACTTAGTATGATAATCCAACAGGTCCATTCCTGTTGCTGCAGAATGGCAGTATTTCATTCATTTTACAGCTGAGTTGTATTGTCATTCATCTGTGGATGGGCCTTTACGTTGCTTCCAGGTTGTGGCTGTCGTAATCGGCACTGCTGTGAACGGGCGTGGTGCAGGTCTCTTTCTGAACTGTGGTTTTGCTGATTATGTGCCCACGAGTGGGATTCCTGGGTTGTATGGCAACTCTACTTTCAGTTTTTTGAGGAACCTCCATACTGTTCTCCATAGTAGCTGCACTTGACTACTTTTTTTTTAAGTGGGTGTTTCGTATTGTAATAAACAGAAGCTTAAAGTAAATGAAAGAAGATGCACAAAATAAGGATTTAAAGATAAGGGCAAGATGTTGCAAGCTGGGTTTTGAAGAAAAGCGAAGTTAGCATTCTAGATAGAAGAAATAAACATAAAGTTGCAATAATATGAAACACACCACACATTATGTTCATTGATGGAGTGTAATAATGAAAGTCTTTGTATATCTCATATATGGCTCAAAAGTTATAATGAGCTTTTCCCTATAGTTTAGAAAAAATTCTCATAATCTGTAGCAGACACTGTGTTAGGTTTTGAGGCACAAAGAGGAGTAAAATCACAGTGCTCGGCTTCAAGAAACAGCACTGCATAAGACCGATAAACCGGTCCTGTTCATACTGCATACTAAATGCTAGGCTGGAGATTTGCACAGAGTACTAGCAGAGCACAGTACTAGATATGCACAGAGGGTTCAGGATAAAGATTTACACAGTGATTTCTAGAGGATATGGGAGCTGTCCTTTTTTTTTTCAACTTTAATTTACTTTACAATACTGTATTGGTTTTGCCATACATCAACATGATTCCACCACAGGTGTACACGTTTTCCCAATCCTGAACCCTCCACCCACCTCCCTCCCCATACCATCATATAAGAAATGAATTGCCAGTCTAAGTTTGATGAAAGATAGAGGATGCTTGGGGCTGGTGCACTGGGATGACCCAGAGAGATGGTATGGGAGCTGTCCTTGAAGATGAGGATGGGTTAGCTACCAGAGTGGAGGTGGGTGGTTTAGGAGAGCGAGTAGTGTGAGAAAAGCAGGCACAGTGATGAGCAGTTCATTTATAGAACTAAGAGGAACGTGATGTTGCTGAAACTCTGTCTTCGGAGTTGTGCGTTTTAATCTGAACAGTATTTTTTTTAATGATAGAACTAAATATATAAATTGGACAGAGTTTTATCTTGCTCAGTAAATGAAAAAGGTAAAGAAGAGATAGTGTTCAGACTTGTTTTTACATATCTCATTTAAGTTAAGGTGGACTAATATTTACTAGTTTTTATCTATTTTAACAAGAGTACATTCAATGTGTTCTCACACAGGTAGCTGGTAGTCATTTTAAGGTCCAAGTTATCACTCTGCCTTCCATATTAACTTGTCACGTCTCAGTCCTGTGAACTGGAGCACTGGTTGTGGGTACACATGCTATGTTTATTCTTCTGATTACCTGATATAGTGGATTTCCTATCCAAAGTTGTTACTTCCTCTTTGATACCATGTAGGTAACATGGAATAATTATGTCTTCCAGGATGAATGCTATCAAGTAAGACAAGTATTTGCTCAGAAACTTCACAAAGGCCTTTCTCGATTACGACTTCCACTTGAGTATATGGCAATTTGTGCACTTTGTGCAAAAGACCCTGTAAAAGAAAGAAGAGCTCATGCCAGGCAGTGTCTGGTAAAAAATATCAATGTGAGACGGGAGTATCTGAAACAGCATGCAGCTGTTAGCGGTAAGCTTGTGTGAAAATGAAGAGTGTTCTTTCCCATCTTGCCAGTTTCAGTTTTGTGGAACACAAAATGATGTTACTGTTGTTTATTCTAATCAGCCCTCATTAAGTAAGTTATTACTGTTTTTCAGTAGCAACTTTTCCTCATAAAAGGTCATTTTAAAATACAAATGCATGGGTATTTAAATATCAACCCATAGTTCTTTATGCAACTGACTAAAAGACCAAGGGGGAAAAAGCAGGAACTTTGGAGGTAAATGAAACAGTAAGAGGTATGTTTATGAAGATTGTCTAAGTGCTCTTGGTTTAAAAAAGTCCAGGTCTCTATACTTTATTTGTGGTCCTCACCTGTAGCTGACATTAATATCAGGGTCCTATGTACCTTCTGAAAATCTGCTCACGTCACTCTGTCCACACTATTAGTTTTTGTTTCCCTGACTTCTGTGACTTGATCAACAGCATTAAAAGCCATCCAGTTATGCAAGTCAGAAGTCACAGGCATTCCTCATGCCTTCTTTTTACCCCTCATTGGTCACTATATCCTTTTAATTCTTCTTTTGGGTATCTTCACTGTTTCTTCCCAACTCCCCTTCCTGCTGTATTTCACTTGGATTATCATATCTACTCCTAACTAACTCCCTGTTGTAAATGTTCCCCTGCCTCAAGTCGAGCCACACCACTGTCAAAATTATCTTCCTAAAACAGATCAGCTCACATCATTTCCTTGCTTGAAACCTTGGTTGGCGCCTTTCTGCTCAGAGGATCAAGTAGAAGCTCATTAGCATGACCCTTTGTAGTTAACTTTCAGCCTGAGTTTTAAACTTTCTCTCTAGCTACTCCTGAATGTAAATTCTTTGCTCCTTATACTCTGATTATTTGAAATTTGTCTAGCCAGCTTTTTTCTCTGTTGTCAACTGTCTGGAAATTTTACCTCCCCCTTCCGGCCAAACAAATAAACAAAACCAAGGAGAGAAGGTGGCCTCTTTTGAATCCCTACAGTTTTGAGACCCTCTTTCTTTTCTCTTCCTACTTTGCCTTGAGGGTTCTGGAGTTAAATCTCACCTCTGCCACCTCTGCCATTTACTGGCTGTATTTGGATGGGTTGTTTATGCAGTCTGAGCCTTAGTTTCCTTTTTGTAAGATTGGTATAGTTTTACTTGTATCTTATGGTAGTTATGATTAGAAAGTTATATATATAAAGCACCTGGCATAATGCATGGTCCAAAGAAGTACTCGGAAGTTATCAGCTGTTCTTATTTTAGGGTACTGTCCATGGTGAAGTGGGGCTGCTGTCCTGGCCCTGTCTGTGCTCACTGTGAGGTCTTTATCTAGTCTTCTGTGTGTGTGTGTCTAGTCCTACACATCTTTATATTTAAAATAGTAAGCCCTACTAAAATAGCAGGTCTGGAAAAGAGTAAGCACTCACTACATGTTTGACAGACTTTAATTCAGATTTCTTTGAAAATTTTGAACCTTGTTACTTTTTTCTTCTGTACCTACCTTGAAATGAATATTACACACAAGCTTATTCTCTTTGAGTTCAGTGATAGGAATAAAAAAAATTTGGTGCCTTGTTGACACATACATTATTTTACTCTAGACTGAACATCTGATTTAAAATTGCAAGAGTAGGAAATATAAAAAGAATTGCTCAGAGTATGAATCTTGGTCTTTTGTGTAACCTTTATTAAAACTAGTTAGGGTTTCCATTTCTATGTGTAAAGGACTGTACTGATCTCAGTCAAAAAATTAAAACATTTGAATTTAAACTGAAAAGATACTTCATTGTTATTTAAGATGCCCTAGAAACAATGTTCTCTTCTGTCAGTTTTCATGTTGCAAATGGTATTAAATAGCATCAACCTTTACTTCTTATTTTTGTGCCATACTGACTGAAAGATTTACTAGTTGTTTTCCTTTTGCACAGCAACTTATAAGGGAGGGTTGAACATAGTTACTAATAAGAAGAAAAATAGATTTTATGTTCCTTAGTCTTGAGTATAGTTTGAGTCACTTTTTCTCATATCTATTGAAAATTGAAATATTTATCTTTGTAGGCTCAGCACAGGGTACATTTAGTAGGCATATCAGTATTGGCCATGCTGGATAACTGAATAAACTTTATGATGTACCTCAGCACTGAACCTTTCAATGTATTTTTCTTGCAATGATATTATGGTATATTATTGGGATGCAAGAAATAGAGTATCAGAGAGAGAAAGAGAATGAGTAAGATTTGGTTTTCTAACCTAGATGTTTTTGTTTTATTTCTTTTTCAGAAAAATTATTGTCTCTTCTACCTGAGTATGTTGTTCCATATACAATTCACCTTTTGGCACATGACCCAGATTATGTCAAAGTACAGGATATTGAACAACTTAAAGATGTTAAAGAGTAAGACTTTTTCCATCCCATTTTCATATTTTCTGAAGTTTTTTCCCCTTTCCTGCTGATAATGGAATCTCAGTTATAATTAGTGTTTTAAATTTATTTCATTTCTTAGGAGTTTAAGGTTCTTTACCTTATTTGTTCTCTTTTTTTCCCCCCTACCATCTCTTCATATTTCATTTCTTAGATAATTCCCAAAACAACTTAGCATAATTACTGTATTACTGTCCTGTTTCTCTACCAGTCTGGCATTTCTTTTCTGTTGAAGTTATCCATTAAAGAGTTTGCTTTGTAATTCTTATCTTTTCATACTTTCTTCTGAAGCACTGTATAAATTTTTATGTGGATTGAATTAACACTCTTATTCACATGGTAGGCATATTTCCTTTGCAGTTCCTGTCTTTCTCCATAAGGAAGAAAGATAGTCTAATTTAATAATGGGCCAAGTTGATAACCAGGGAACTGTTTCCATACTTCACTGTTGATTCTCTGACTAAATTAGGTTTATAACAGTTGTAGTTCTTTAAAAGATTCTTGTTGAGATGCCAGAAGAATATACCTGCCAGGGTGTGGGATGGGGGAATATAATGGTATTTAGAGAAGTCTTTGTAAGACTTCCTTAAATAGAGATGAGATCCTGTTTCTGTTATAGTAAAGGGTGACCTCTGTGGTTTTGAATAAATTAATTTCTTATGCTTTTAGCTTCTTATTAAAGGAAAATGACTCTTGGTTTCTTGATTCATAGAATGATTTTATAGTTAAGTATTTGTGGTCCTTCAAGAGAATAAAATTAAATTACTGGTAATTTTCTCATGACAAGAGAAAAGTCTTTTGCCCTCTTTTTGCCATAGTTTCTAGTTTTAAAAAATAAGCAATTAGTTTTCCCAAAATGAATTCTGTGTTAGTATGATTGTACTAAGGAAAACTTTTCGCCATTCCTCTTTCTCAGAACACATTTTTTAAAAAATAATAAAATATTCCTTGAAACTTACTAAATAAATATTTGGGGCTGTATTTATAAATGGTCTAGTACAGCCCTGAGTGATCTTTCTATCAGAGAAAAGAAACTGTAACCTATGCCTGCAGTCTCAGAGGTTACTTTTTTCCCTTTTAGAAGGATGCCTTGTTTCACATTTCCCTCTTCTCCCATTTTCTCCTCTGTACGATCACTCTATCCCATTCTGTATGCATTATACAGAGACAAAGGACTTTCATTTTTTTCTTGCATAGAATTTAATGTAATTACTCTGAAACTGAGGTACTGAAACTTGTTTTTTCCCTTTAGTATGTAAAGTTGTCAGCCCTGACTTTTCCCTCAGTTTATTGATGAAGACTCTCATGGTTGTTCGCATTTCCTAAAGACTACAGTCAGAACCACAGTCAATCTTAGCACGTGAGAGTCTTCACTTTATGACCCAGTTACTGCTTCAGGCAGCCCTCCATCCCTGCCACAGCTCGGGATTAAGATCTCTGCTTTATTTCTACCATTTCTGTTTCTTTTTAACTTTTCTGTCTACCTAGGAAAATTAGTGAGACTTTGAGAAAGGATGTTATGAACTCATACCTACCTTGCTGATACGTTGTAATATGTATGTGACGTATTTTTTTTCTCTATTGATTTTTAGCTGTTTCTTTTTAATTTTTTCTGCTCTTGGAGTTCATTATATTTAGAATTATATCTGTATTTAATAGTGAATTTTTTTCTTGGTATTTTTTAGGTGTCTTTGGTTTGTTCTGGAAATACTAATGGCTAAAAATGAAAATAATAGTCATGCGTTTATCAGAAAGATGGTAGAAAATATTAAACAAACAAAAGATGCTCAAGGACCAGATGATGCAAAAATGAATGAAGTATGTAATTCTTTGTAAATAGTTATGATTCTGTATTGACTTTAAGCATTTGAGCATAGGGTATAAGACTTCTGTAGATAGCATCAGTCTTTTCTACTAGTAGTAAATAGTAGTATTCATGTTAATATAGAATCAGTAGAGAATAGTAAGTAGTAATGCTGTTACTAGTAAACTAATTACAATAATAGAATAAGTATATTAACTTACACTGTTGTCCTGAAAACTGCATACTAAATGCATGTTCTGGAATTACTCCTAATTCACAGATTCTAGTTTGCCAACTTAAGTACCTGATTTTTTCTTTTTGTTTAATACCCATTGCAGAAACTGTATACTGTATGTGATGTTGCCATGAATATCATCATGTCAAAAAGCACCACATATAGTTTGGAATCTCCTAAAGACCCAGTACTGCCAGCTCGTTTTTTCACCCAGCCTGACAAGGTAGTTATTTTAGGATTTGTTTGTGTAAGTTGAAATAAAATGTATTGTCACCACTAGGTTGTGGGAAGATCAGGAAGAGTCAATGTCAAGAGTTGACCCACTACTTATGTCGTGGGGAAAGGTTGCTGTGAATCTTAACCATGTTCAAGATCAGAATATGGGCCAAGCTGGAGGACACAAATAGGTTCAGAAATGAGTTTAAATGATCTAGAATTTTTTATTGTTTTCTGAGTTTTATGCTAGTCTTAGGAGGACAGGCAAAAATGTGATCAAAGCTGGTAAATTAACGAGTTAAAACGGGAAGGAGAATGCTGATACAGTCTGAAATTATAAGCCCTTGAAATTTTAACTGGTGTGAAAGAATCAGAGAACTGACATTGGAGCAGGCTTAATACCTGGGGAGCATTACAGGGATCTTCCCAAACCACCCTCAGAAAGCTCAAGTATAGTATTAATCTAAAAAAGGTATTTTTAAGAATCTCTTGGAGGTTTATAGTCTATCTAAGTGAAAGGAAAACAGTCATGACCTTTTTTTTTTTTTTTTAAAGCAGAATACCAGTTAATATCTTAACCCCAGTGTAAAGAGATTGGAACAGGCCTTGTAAGTTCACCTAAAAAGGGACTGTCTGCATTTAGGCATTCACTTTTTTGTGATTAAGATAAAAAGAGTATATATATGTGGTCTCTTCCCTGGAAAGTATTATTATATAAGCATGTTTTTGTTCAGGTGCTCGTAATTACAGCTCTAGCATATTAGAGCTCAAAAATGTTGTGTTAATACTAGAGTTCGTACAAGGTTAGTTTTAGCTATTATAGCATTTAAAATCAGTGACTGAAATTTTGTGTTTCAACTGATTTTTAGTTTCAATAACTATGTATTTTATAATGAACTTTAAAACAAAAGGAAAGTGAAAGTAAAGGAAAGTCAAGTCACTCAGCCATGTCCGACTCTTTGTGACCCCATGGACTGTAGCCTACCAGGCTCCTCTGTCCATGGGATTTTCCAGGTAATAGTATTGGAATGGATTGCCATTTCCTTCTCCAGCGGATCTTCCCGACCCAGGGATAGAACCCAGGTCTCCCGCATTGTAGACAGACGCTTTACCGTTTGAGTCACCAGGGAAGTCCAAAAGCTGCTCTGATTTAAGCTTTGTTGACTTTTGAATTGCTTTGTAGATACAGTGTTTCAGAAGTCACTGACTGTGTCTTTTTTCCCTTGCTTCCAGAACTTCAGTAACACCAAAAATTATCTGCCTCCAGAAATGAAATCATTTTTCACTCCTGGAAAAGTATGTTTTGAAAATTGTTTTAATTTTTATGTGGTAGTTTATTTTAGTGTGACTGTTGGTATATTATTTTGTATTTCTTTTAAATTGGTGTATCAAAAGAAAATACAAATATTCAGTATCTTCCATTTAGTAAGAAAAAGTTATTTTTACTATATAGATGTAGGTTGAGATATAGAAAATATTTTTTAGCTTATGGTAAAACCCTGGATATCTTCTTTCTTAAATTTCTTATTCTGTAGTATTAAAGTAAAAAGACATGTCCTTCCCTAGCAAGAGTCTAATTGTCAATTTTCATTGTTGACTATACATTTTTTGTGTTCTCACTTTCTGTGTAAGCCTTCTTACTGTAGATAACTTAGAAACTTAACTGTTATTCTGTTAATACAGTTTTTTATTTATTCAAATGATAGTTTATAATTCTTATTTTGCTTAAGGATAGGCAGGCTTTTCATGATTTATATATGGAAATACTTTGGCAGGTGTTATTTGTGATTCTTTACATCTAAATTTCTTTTGGCTTTTATCAAATAGAAAGAGATATGCATTTTTCATTTCAGCCCAAAACAACCAATGTTCTAGGAGCTGTTAATAAGCCGCTTTCATCAGCAGGCAAACAATCTCAGACAAAATCATCACGAATGGAAACTGTAAGCAATGCAAGCAGCAGCTCAAATCCAAGCTCTCCTGGAAGAATAAAAGGGAGGTAAGTACACAAGAAATACCATGCTTTACGTTAAGGACTCCACCAAGGCTATGAGATCTAAAATAACATCTTCTACCTTTAATGTCAGTGAATGAAAGTCAGTGCATATCTGTACATTCCTATTTTAACACTGATAGCTATTTACAAGGTAAATGTATTTGCTTACTCACTTAGATGGGTACTCCATATCCTTTCATATTTTAGCTTGTTGGGGCAATCCGTTGTTAGACATAAGCTGGTTTCCAAACTTAGTGTCCAGTGAATGTAAACCTTTAAATTATGGCTCATCTATTCAGTGGAATACATAGTCCTTTAAAAAATGATGATGTATGAGCTCATATGAAGAGTTTCCACAATATGTGATTGAGTGGAAAAGACAAGACT
The DNA here is from genome assembly GCA_006410675.1 of Oreotragus oreotragus. Lineage (NCBI taxonomy): Eukaryota > Metazoa > Chordata > Mammalia > Artiodactyla > Bovidae > Oreotragus > Oreotragus oreotragus. The sequence continues at coordinate 40,645 of SJYX01018733.1, forward strand.
AGAACAGTGTAAAGTATTTTGGGGTTTTAACAATAATTTGTATTTACATGTACTTGTACATGCATCAAAAGTTTTAGGAAGAATACCCAACATCTTCATAGCGTATACAGTAATCTAGTGAAGGAGGGAGATGCTCTGATGTGGTTTTGAATTTCTTTTACTGTGCAAGTATATATAACTTTTTTGTTTTGAAAAGGTGCTTTCAAATTGTGCTGTGTACTTTCAGTTTTTTTATTTTCTAAAGAAAAAAGAAAAATAATTTTCAATTTAACTAGTTTTAGCATTTTTGTTTTGTTGTTGTTTAGTTTCTGAGTTGTGTTGTTTTTTGTTCACCAGGACTCTTTCTAAGGGAATGGGCTAGGTGTGTGTGAGAGATCACTTTGGTTGGAGAGTAGGGATTAGAGAATAATGGTCAGGGGTGAAGTTGAGAGATAGCCAGATTATGTTTGGCCTTTGTGGATAATGTAAAGAATTTGGTTTGACTTTTAAGTAAAACTGGAAGATGTAGTAGAGTCTAGTGATCTAATTTATGCTTTTAGAAGATTACCTAGGTTACTGATGGAGAATAGAGGATAAAGTAAAAAGACATGTCCTTCCCTAGCAAGAGTCTAATTGTCAATTTTCATTGTTGACTATACATTTTTTGTGTTCTCACTTTCTGTGTAAGCCTTCTTACTGTAGATAACTTAGAAACTTAACTGTTATTCTGTTAATACAGTTTTTTATTTATTCAAATGATAGTTTATAATTCTTATTTTGCTTAAGGATAGGCAGGCTTTTCATGATTTATATATGGAAATACTTTGGCAGGTGTTATTTGTGATTCTTTACATCTAAATTTCTTTTGGCTTTTATCAAATAGAAAGAGATATGCATTTTTCATTTCAGCCCAAAACAACCAATGTTCTAGGAGCTGTTAATAAGCCGCTTTCATCAGCAGGCAAACAATCTCAGACAAAATCATCACGAATGGAAACTGTAAGCAATGCAAGCAGCAGCTCAAATCCAAGCTCTCCTGGAAGAATAAAAGGGAGGTAAGTACACAAGAAATACCATGCTTTACGTTAAGGACTCCACCAAGGCTATGAGATCTAAAATAACATCTTCTACCTTTAATGTCAGTGAATGAAAGTCAGTGCATATCTGTACATTCCTATTTTAACACTGATAGCTATTTACAAGGTAAATGTATTTGCTTACTCACTTAGATGGGTACTCCATATCCTTTCATATTTTAGCTTGTTGGGGCAATCCGTTGTTAGACATAAGCTGGTTTCCAAACTTAGTGTCCAGTGAATGTAAACCTTTAAATTATGGCTCATCTATTCAGTGGAATACATAGTCCTTTAAAAAATGATGATGTATGAGCTCATATGAAGAGTTTCCACAATATGTGATTGAGTGGAAAAGACAAGACTAGAACAGTGTAAAGTATTTTGGGGTTTTAACAATAATTTGTATTTACATGTACTTGTACATGCATCAAAAGTTTTAGGAAGAATACCCAACATCTTCATAGCGTATACAGTAATCTAGTGAAGGAGGGAGATGCTCTGATGTGGTTTTGAATTTCTTTTACTGTGCAAGTATATATAACTTTTTTGTTTTGAAAAGGTGCTTTCAAATTGTGCTGTGTACTTTCAGTTTTTTTATTTTCTAAAGAAAAAAGAAAAATAATTTTCAATTTAACTAGTTTTAGCATTTTTGTTTTGTTGTTGTTTAGTTTCTGAGTTGTGTTGTTTTTTGTTCACCAGGACTCTTTCTAAGGGAATGGGCTAGGTGTGTGTGAGAGATCACTTTGGTTGGAGAGTAGGGATTAGAGAATAATGGTCAGGGGTGAAGTTGAGAGATAGCCAGATTATGTTTGGCCTTTGTGGATAATGTAAAGAATTTGGTTTGACTTTTAAGTAAAACTGGAAGATGTAGTAGAGTCTAGTGATCTAATTTATGCTTTTAGAAGATTACCTAGGTTACTGATGGAGAATAGAGGAGCTGCTGCTGCTGCTAAGTCGCTTCAGTCGTGTCCAACTCTGCGACCCCATAGACGGCAGCCCACCAGGCTCTACCGTCCCTGGGATTCTCCAGGCAAGAACACTGGAGTGGGTTGCCATTTCCTTCTCCAAGAGAAGCTAGAATCAGCTAATAGTAATCTCAGGCAGGCATGAAAAGGGAGAAGGTTGGAAAATAGCCAAATGGTGTTAAATATGTTAAAGTGCTTCCCTTGCAGCTCAGTTGGTAAAGAATCTGCCTGCAATGCAGGAGACCCAGGTTTGATTCCTGAGTCAGGAAGAGCCCCTGGAGAAGGAAATGGCAACCCTCTCCAGTATTCTTGCCTAGAGAATTTCATGGACAGAAGAGCCTGGCAGGCTACAGTGCATGGGATGGCAAGAGAGTCAGACAAGACTTAAGGACTAAACCACTGTGAAAATAAAATGGATACTTTTTGGAAAGAATGAAACTTTTTGTTCATAAAGCTATAAAGCTACACTGGGAACAGGAAAAACTTTTAAGGTTTGATTGTAATAATAATAACAAATATCTGTATTAAAAGGCTTGATAGTTCTGAAATGGATCACAGTGAAAATGAAGATTACACAATGTCTTCACCTTTGCCGGGAAAAAAAAGTGACAAGAGAGACGACTCTGATCTTGTAAGGGTGAGATATTTCATTTGATTTTATAATAAGTACAATAATAATCATTCTTTCCATATAAATAATACTTTTTACATGGAAACCAGTGAGTGTTACTTTCAAGTTTGACATACGATTTTACTTCAGTGGTTTTAATCACAAATTTGAGTTTATAATTATCCTCTACCATGTAATTTAAGTATATTGAATTTCTTGTGTGTCTTATCATTCTAGTAAGCAGTCTTTATTCTTTAAAGCTTTGGACTCAAACATGCCTGTTCTGTACTCAGAACTGCTTGGCTTTTGTGTTTGTTTTCTTTTTCTTTAAACACAATGAGTTTAGACTTAGCCTTAGAGAAGAGACTAGAATGAGAATTCTTAAAGGTTCTTCCATCTTAACTCATTTCCTGAGCCTTTAATTACTAAATATGACTCCAATGAATGTTGGAAATGCTACAGTTTTCATAAAGTCCTTGTTTAGTTTTTAAATCTTAATAGCAGTGATACTGATACGTGTTATAGACATAATTTATAAATATCATTTGAAGACAATTTGGCATTTTCAGTATGGGTATAGAATGCGGTTACGTATTCCAGCACAACCCAATGACATTAATCATGGAGTACATTTTTACTTTCTAGGTTAGCTCTAAACATTTCTTGAATAACCTGTTAGGTTCCCTGAATTAGTTTCTTTATTAGTGAAGTGTGGATACTCAGCTGTTAAGGTTTATCAGAATAAATGAATTAGCCCAAATGAGTGGTGGTTGCTGCTGTTTCATGGTTATCAAGATTAATATTTTTTATTAATTATTATCATCATAATAAAAGTTAATGTGTTTTCATCTACTTGATTAATAGAGGGAAAAATTATTAATAAACACATTGCTTTTTCTGAAATAGTTCTTATATTTCTTGTCTTCCAGTGGCCCAAACTTACATATCCCACAAAGTTTAAATGATTTTCAGTTTTTTTTCAGGTTTCTCCAGTAGTTTATTTTAGCAAGTTGTTTCTATTTAAAACTCTAAAATTCTTACTCAATCCTAAGTATAGTATTAATTCTGATTATTATTGGCTATTTAAATATTTCACCCAAGCAGAATTAAAAAGTGATTGCTTAGCTAGAAAGGAACCTTGTTATCTGGATTTATAGAAGAATCCTTGAGCGGGAAAAGCTGTTTATATCTTCTAATCTGACCTCTCCCTTAGTGCAGAAATTCCTTCTTTATAATTTATGAGTTAGTTACCATGTGCTTGAAAATACCTGAAGTGGAAAGCCTGTAATTTCTCCCATTTGTTGGAGACCTCAGGTAGGTTACCCACACCCACATATACTGCTCTTAGAAATTAGAAAACATGGTTAATATTTTGTTATCCTATAAATTCCATATCTAGTCTACATTTTGGAGCAATGCAGAATAAACTCTGTGTTTTCATAGAACAGTTATGAATTTATAAGCTTTTGAGATTGATACATGTAGTTAATAAGGCTTTTGCCATCTTTTGTGTAACTTTGCATCCATTTCTAGAAGAAACTTATTAATAAGCTTGTTCCAACTGAAATGTCTTTAGAGAGCTGACATTAGAAGACAGAAGTTCAATTTAAAGACCAATAGATAGTGGAAAAGTATCGTCTTTTTTGTATACTACCAGCTTCACATTGAAATTTCACTGCAAAGGGATTATTGTTCATGTACATTTATATTAAATATGGCCACAGGACTGCAAATGGTCAGTTTTCATTCCAATGCCAAAGAACGTTCAAACTACCATAGAGTTGTGCTCATTTCACATGCTAGCAAGGGAATGTCCAAAATCCAATTAGACTTCACCAGAGTGTGAACCTAGAACTTCCAGATGTACAAGCTGGATTTAGAAAAGGCAGAGGAACCAGGGATCAAATTGCCAGCATCTGTTGGATCATAGAAAAAGCAGGGGAATTCCTAAAAAACATCTACTTCTGCTTCACTGACTATGTTAAATCCTTTGATTGTGTGGATCACAACAAACTGGAAAATTCTTAAAAGAAACTGGAATATCAGCCCACCTTACCTGTCCTGAAAACCCTGTATGCAGGACAAGAAGCTACAGTTATATCAAACATGGAACAGTGGACTAGTTCAAAGTTGGGAAAGGCATATGACAAGGTTGTATATTGTCACCCTGCTTTTTTAAGTTTTATGTGGAGTACATCATGCAAAATGCCAGGCTTGATGCATCGCAAGCTGGAATCAAGATGGCCTGGAGAAATAACAACCTCATGCTGCTGCTAAGTCACTTCAGTCGTGTCCAACTCTGTGTGACCCCATAGACGGCAGCCCACCAGGCTCCCCCATCCCTGGGATTCTCCAGGCAAGAATACTGGAGTGGGTTGCCATTTCCTTCTCCAATGCATGAAAGAGAAAAGTGAAAGTGAAGTCACTCAGTCTGTCCGACTGTTAGCGACCCCATGGACTGCAGCCCACCAGGCTACTCCGTCCATTGGATTTTCCAGGCAAGAGTACTGGGGTGGGGTGCCNTTCTCCAATGCATGAAAGAGAAAAGTGAAAGTGAAGTCACTCAGTCTGTCCGACTGTTAGCGACCCCATGGACTGCAGCCCACCAGGCTACTCCGTCCATTGGATTTTCCAGGCAAGAGTACTGGGGTGGGGTGCCATTGCCTTCCCTGAACAACCTCATATGGAGATGATATACTGCCCTAACAGCAGAAAGTGAAGAGGAACTAAAGTGCCTGTTGATGAAGGTGAAAGAGGAAAGTGAAAAACCTGGCTTAAAACTCAACATTCAAAAAAACTAAGATCATGACATCCAGTCTTCATGGCAAATAAATGAGAAAAAAGTGGAAACAGTGACTTATTTTCTTGGGCTCCAAACACTTGCTCCTTGGAAGAAAAGCTGTGACAAACCTGGACAATATATTAAAAAGCAGAGACATCACTTTGCCAACAAAGGTCCATATAGTCAAAGCTATGGTTTTTCCAGTAGTCCTGTATAGATGTGAGAGTTGGACCATGAAGAAGGCTGAGCATCAAAGAATTGATGCTTTTGAACTGTGGTGTTGGAGAACCACAATAGTTGGGATTCTTGAGCGTCCCTTGGCTGCAAAGAGATCCAGCCAGTCCATCCTAAAGGAAATCAGTCCTGAATATTGAAGGACTGATGATGAAACAGAAACTCCAATATTTTAGCCACCTGATGCGAAGAACTGACCCATTTGAAAAGACCCTGATACTGGGAAAGAATGAGAGCAGGAGGAAAAGGGGACCACAGAGGATGAGATGGTTGGATGGCATAACCAACTCAGTGGGCGTGAATTTAAGTAAACTCCAGGAGATAGTGAAGACAGGGATCGCAAAGAACTGGACATGACTTAGCAACTGAACAATAATAATTTAGTTTTACAATTAACATTTTCCCCATTTCTTACTTCTAATGTCAATTTTATACCCACTCTGTTCTGAAAACAGTACAGTACAAATGAAAAATTAGAGAATTTAGTGCTTTAGGAAGCTGGATTATTTTATGATACTGTCAAGAAAACAGACATTGAATTTCCTTTTTACCACCAGCCTTTTCCAAAACATTAAGATTTCAGCATTTCCAAAACATTAAGATTTTTTTCAGATCTTTGGATGTCAAAATGAATTGTAATATTTATAATTGGAAACTTTAGTTTAATATTTTTCTTCTCTAAGTAATGACAGTTAATTTTTATGTTCCAAACTCTAGAAAAATAGTAACAAATTAAAACCAAACATTTATATGTCTTTTTTCTTCCCAGAATACAAGTATAATTTAAATGCTAAAAGATCTTTTTATATAGCAAGTCAACATCCTAAATAAAAGTTGCTAACAAGATAATCTCAGATCGTGTCAAGCAGATATAAATAAATTTCATTCTTGGCAAATGAGTGAACTCTTTGTAAATTAATGCTAGAAACATACTTCATTATATGCTAAAAGTTTTATCTGTTTAAATCAGTAGTCAGTGATTTGATCAAAATTATTATTCTTAAAGGCAAAATACTTGAAGCATTTTTATTAAAAATCAGGAACAAAACAAACAACTGGTTATCACCACTGTTATTGTTCTAGAATATTTGGCCAGTTCTGAAAGACATGAAATAGGAACCAAAAGTATGACAATGAAAAATAAGAGACATTTATTTTTATACTCTTAGAAAAAATAAGGGGGAGCAATAGAGAAACTAAATTTAGCCTGGTAGATGTATGTTTGTATGTATATATTTAACTAACTTTACTCTGGTCATTTTACTTTATATCAGATAGACACTTGGGGGAAAAGAAATTTACTTTACAGCAATAACTGTTACAGTGAAATTAGAGGGATCTAAACATAACCTTAAAAAGAAGTAGGAGGAACCTATGTGGAGAAAACATTAAAACTGAGAAACATAGACGAGAGAGAGGACATGCCATATTCCTTCATGGGATAAATGAATAAAAAAAGATGACAGTTCTAAGTGAAAATATCATTGTAAAATTCCAGTGTGATTTTAAGTCCATGGTGAAGAATGTTGTTTAGCTGCCAAGTTGTGTCAAACTCTTTGTGACACCATGGCCTATAGCGCCCCCCCAGTCTCCTCTGTCCGTGGGATTTCCCAGGATTTCCAATATTCCCAAGAATACTGAAGTGGGTTTTCCTTTCCTTCTCAGGGGATCTTCCCAGACTAGATACCAAACCTGTGTCTTCCTGCGTTAGCAGGTGTATTTTACCACTGAGTCACCAAGGAAGCTCAAGGGTAGAATAAATGGATGCAAAGATGGAGCCCAACCAAACACAAACATACTTAGTTATAATTAGTAAAATACCATGCTTTTGTTGCATAGTATTTTACTAATACCTAGAAGCGTTACTGTTTTTGAAAAATAATACAAAGTAAAGGAAGCATAATATATCATTGAAGTGATTAGATGTATCTTTGGCAGTGGGAGTAGGTAAAACAGTTTAGAACCTCAACTCACATTCTATTCAAAACAAGATATGATAATGTCTTAATCTGTTCAGGCTACCATAACAATACACCATAGACTGGAAGGTTTGAACAACACAAATTTTCTCATATTTCTGGAGGTTGAAATGTCCAAGATCAAAGTGTGGGCCAGTCCAGTTGCTGATGGGATCTCTGTTCCTGGTTTGCAGATGGCTACCCTGGGTTCGATCCCTGGGTTGGGAAGACCCTCTGAAGTAGGAAATGGCAACCCACTCCAGTATTCCTGCCTGGAAAATGACGTGGACAGACCAGTGTGGCGGGTTACCGTCCATGTGGTCACAATGAGTTGGGCATGACTGAAGACACATACACACACCCTCCCTTCTTACTGTATTCTTACCAGTGGTAAGAGGATATGAGTTTGAGCAAACTTCTGGAGATGGTGAAGGACAGGGAATCCCAGCGTGCTGCTGTTCACAGGGTCGCAAAGAGTTGGACATGACTGAGCAACTGAACAACAGCGAGCTGGTGGAGAGAGAGAGACAGTGAGATTTCTCTGGTGTCTCTTTTCCTAAGGACACTAATCCCATCATGAGGGCCCCACCCTCATTACTTTAGAATTACTTCCCAAAGATCCCATATCCAAAGAATATCAGAATATTAAGAATATATCAGAATATAAAGCTTGTGAATTTTGTGGGGACACAATTCAGTGCACAACAAACAGGAAATAAAATTTTAAATATACACGAAAGTGTAGAATATTGTAGATTAAAACTCAAACTCCAGTAAACAGACAAGGGGCATAATTAGGTAGTTCACAGATAGGAAACACAAATGACTAATTAAACGTGAAGAATTATAAGTAATCTGATAATTTTTGTAGTCACTGATGTTTTAAGAGTGTAAATTGGAACAAACCATTTGGAAGTTAACTTAGTACTACAAACATGGCTCAGATGGTAAAGTGTCTGTCTACAACGGGTTCAATCCCTGGGTTGGGAAGATCCACTGGAGAAGGTAATGGCAACCCACTCCAGTTATTGCCTGGAAAATCCCATGAACAGGGGAGCCTGGTAGGCTATAGTCCATAGGGTCGCAAAGAGTCAGACACGACTGGGCAACTTCTCTTCAATTCTTCATACCTATGGAGAAAATTACAAATTCATACATACTCTTCCTTGTTTCTTTGAAGAATTTCTTTAAAGAATCTCCATCTGTGAGTCAAGGCTTAAATTCTGTGAATGTAGACTGGGATTTTATGTTAAATTTGAAAGTCACTGATTTTTGTATTGTTGTATCTGGGAGGAAGCAATATCTTTGATTCAGAAATGTTTTCAGAATTTTTAATAAATGATGAATATGTTTAACTTTTGTATCTTGCAACCTCCACTTATGAAGTAAAATAGTTCTTTTATGATGTGTATGCATTATGCATTACATAGTTGATATTTATGTCTTATTATATACGCTGAATGGTAAAATTAAGATTGCTTAAATTGACTGTCAAATGCAGATGCACTATACTCAGTGTAGTAGTCTATTATTTAAGCATTGAATTTGGCTTTTTTCTTTTTTTTAGTAGACCAGATGGATTTTTTTTTCCAAGAAAATATATTGATTCTATTACTGAAACAATATAGACATTTGTGAAATATTTGAAAGTAAGTTGCCAGTTAAAACTTGGTAGAGACAGTAGATACGAATAAGAAACAACTGCAATTCTTCATAATGAGTACTGAACTATGACTCTTTTTAAGCGTTGAATTTAGAGTGTTCTTTTTAATGGACTAGCTCTTCATCAAAAATTTACCATCTATTCATCTACTAAGAGGTTTCATCTGAGTCTCTTTAGCTTGAGTAAGAATAGAAATTTACCCTTTTACCCCCAGATTATGTTTTATATTAGAAAATTGTTAATAAAAGCAAGTAGGTAGTTATGGTTCTGACATGCTTAAAACCTCTAGACCTTATTAGGTACATTCTTATAACTGAAGTAGATATCAGATTTTGTTGATTTGTTTATTCGTGAACATATGTATACACACACAAATAATGTATACTAAGTTTTATATTTGAAATCGTGGCTTTTATTCCTAGTCTGAGTTGGACAAACCTAGAAGCCGGAAAAAGACACCTGTAACAGATTCGGAAGAGAAATTAGGCATGGATGACCTTTCCAAGTTGGTACAGGAACAGAAACCTAAAGGCAGTCAGCGTGGACGAAAGAGAGGCCATACAGCTTCAGAGTCAGATGAACAGCAGTGGCCTGAGGAAAAGAGGCTCAAAGAAGATATACTAGAAAATGAGGATGAACAGAACAGTCCACCAAAAAAAGGTAAACGAGGCCGACCACCAAAACCTCTTGGTGGGGGTACACCCAAAGAAGAGCCAACGATGAAAACATCCAAAAAAGGAAGCAAAAAAAAATCTGGACCTTCAACAGCAGAAGAGGAGGAGGAAGAAGAAAGACAAAGTGGAAACACAGAGCAGAAGTCAAAAAGTAAGCAGCACCGGACTTCAAGGAGAGCACAGCAGAGGTAAGTGCGTGCCACTCTGAACTGCATGCATTCACTTATTGTACTGTAAACCATAACTTGATGCTGTCTGCATCTGGGTCTTCCCCAAAGCAGAGCAGAGTCTCCTGAAACTAGTGCAGTTGAATCCACACAGTCCACACCACAGAAAGGACGAGGAAGACCATCAAAAACACCATCACCATCACAACCCCCCCAAAATGTGTAAGTTGTAAATAATATTAAGTTTCAAACCAGTTTCAGATTAATTTGCAAGAGTTCATAAATTTCTAACTATAACAATACATAGTGAAAGTGTTAGTTGCTCAGCCCTGTCCAACTCTTCGTGACCCCCTGGACTGTAGCCCACCAGGCTCCCTTGTCCATTCTCCAGGGAATAATTCTCCAGGCAAGAATCCTGGAGTGGGTTGCCATCCCCTTCTCCAGGAGATCTTCCTGACCTAAGAATTGAATCAGATCTCCTACACTGCAGGCAGATTCTTTACTGTCTGAGCCATCCATATATTTAGCCCATTATACTAGGTAAGATAAAATTTTTGTAAACTTACCTAGGTGATTGATATCCCAATCATCCTTTGGTGACATTTGTACATTTTTATAGGCTTTAGACAAATGGTTATAAACAAATACCAAATAGTTTATTATTTCCAGTACACACTTTATGGTACCTAAAGAGACGATGGTGTATCTTTAATCACGCATAGATCACGTTTTCTTGTTACTCCACACCACAGGTTTTCCATCTTTCCTCAGCAGCTTTAAAAAAATAGCTTATACACTTTTGCTTTCATTCTTTGATCAGTGTAGGAAAGTAACAGGCATCATTTTTCCTAAGTACTTTGGTGGAAATTATCACATAATGATCTCAAGCTTTTGATGTCTTGATATTGTTTTCTAATCAAATTAACACATCTGTATCTACATATAGTTTTGGATGTTCACACAAGTACATGTTTATAGGAGAGTTACAGTGACAAATCTATGTCCAAAATTATTAAAGTGGCAGGGGCATCAATGTTGTAATGTATAAATTTGACACTTTTTTTCTCATTTAAAGCAAAAACAGAGTAGCATGTTTTCTGTTAGAAATTTTACAGTTTTTCTGAAACTGTCCCATACTTCAGTGGCTTGACTTTTCAGAGTTGCCAGCACACCTTGGTTAAACACTCAGTTCATAGTTTTTCCTGTTCCTGTGTATTCCATGGGAAAAGTTTCTGAGTGTCTAGCCAGTACTTCCCACCTTTTTCCATTTAATTTTTCCTTCACGTAAAAAGTAAAGGTAAGTACATTTTTGCAATAGCTTTTTAAATGTGTTTGTAGTCAACCATGGAAAAATCACTGTTTAAAAAAAAAATTCCTAAGATAGCTTAAATTTCAATGTTTAATTTTATAACAAAATAACAGGGTAAATATCTTTCATGCTTGTAACTTTGTTTATATTGAGGCATCATAAAATTAAGGGCTTATATGATTATCATGTTATCTTGTAAAATTACACAAGTCCTCCTCACGGGAATATTTTAAATGAAGCAAGTATTTTCTGTTAAAAAAAATCAACACAGAGAGAGAGTCTATGTCCTGTCTTAAGAGCCTAACTTCTTTTTACTGGAAAGCCCCTCTTTAGAGGTAGTATGATCACATATGTTACTATTTGCTTGTTTTCTTAGTGGAATTGAGCAAGATTGTATTATTTTCCCTGTATTTTCTTCTGTTAATTCTGAAAAACTGAATCAAGTAAGTAAATTTGAGTAAATTGATTTGAGTACAGATTAAACAGTATATATATTCAATTGCTTATAGAAATGATGAGGAAATTCTAAATTGAATACCAACAGATATATACGTTTAATTAAATGGTGGTATCTGTTACATATATTTGAGTATCTTCTGTGTATCAGAGAGTACTAGGTGCTAAGGAATATAGTGACAGAAAACAGACATCCTTATAGTACTTAGCATCTAAAAGGGAATGTAGTTATTAAATAATCACACATGAATGTGAAATAATAAGTTGTGAAATGTACCTTGGAGGACAAAGTTAGGGTGCTGTAAGAGAGTGTAATGAGAGGGCTGGGGAACTGGGGAAGTTTTCTCTTTGGAAAGTTGATTCCTTGCGAACAAGTTGATTCCTTGAGAACAGTAGGAGTTAGACTTCTAGAGAGTAGGGAGAGGAACATTTCAGGTGGAGGGGACCCTGTTTTGGAAGGTGCTGAAGTGGGAAAGGAAATGGCAACCCACTCCAGTATTCTTGCCTGGAGAATCCCAGGGATGGGGGAGCCTGGTGGGCTGCCGCCTATGGGGTCACACAGAGTCGGACACGACTGAAGTGACTTAGCAGCAGCAGCAGAAGTGGGAAAAATCTTGACAAATTCAGATAACCGAAGGAAGGCAAAGTTTTTGCTGTATTGCAGTTTCAGGGAATTGGGGTATAGAAAGAGATGAGAACTGACAAGTAGGCAAGGCCAGTCTAAAGGTCCTTATGTACTTATCAAGGAGGTTAATGCAGTTACTGTCAGTACAGTAGGGGCCTCTCTCAGAGGCGTGACATCAGCTGTTTTACATTTGTAAAAGATTACTTAGAGGCAAAAGATGAGAATGGTTTAGAAATATGTATGATGTAACAGTGAAGATGGAGAGAGTGAATGGATTTGAGATTTCTTTACAAGTAGAATCTTTGGGTCAAAGAATTGCACACTATTAAGGAAGACTTAAATTTTCTGGTTTGACCGACTCAGTAGACATAGATGCCTTTTACAGACTTGGGAAAGATAAAAGGAAGAGTAGACTTTGGGTTATATTTTAAAATCCTTTATGGCATTGGTTTCAGTCTCCCTGACTTTTATTATTTGTTAGATCTTTTTATATGTAACGATCTAGGGTTAAGTACTGGTTTAGGGTTTAGAATGTAAGAAAAATATTTCTTGGCTTACACGGTAATTGAGGGTAAAAACGATAATAAAGGAAAGTATATGAAGTATTTAAAGCATTTCCTCTTATGAAGTAAAGTAGAAAGTGAAAGTTGCTCATTAGTTTCCGACTCTTCATGACCCCATGGAGTCCATGGGAATTCTCCAGGCCAGAATACTGGAGGGGTAGCTGTTTCCTTCTCCAGGGGATCTTCCCAACACAGGGTTTGAACCCAGGTCTCCTTCGTACAGGCAGATTGTTTGCCATCTGAGCCACCAAGGAAGCTCAAGAATTCTGGAGTTGGGTAGCCTGTCCCTTCTCCAGGGGATCTTCCCAACCCAGGAATCAAACCCCTGATTCTCCTGCCTTGCAGGCAGATTCTTAACCAGCTGAGTGGTATACCAGGGAAGCCCTCTTATGAAGTAAACCACCACTTAAAGATCACAATGTTCATTTTATTTTACCCGTGTTTTACTCTAGCCGTGTAGGACGCTCTAAACAAGCAGCTACTAAAGAAAATGACTCAAGTGAAGAAATAGATGTGTTTCAGGGTAGCTCTCCTGTCAATGATGAAAATCCACAGGAAGAAACAGAAGAAGAGGAAGTCTCAACAGTAAATGTATGTGTTTTTTAAAGTGCCATGTGTGATAATATGGAATGTATTCAGTAGAATGAGAGTTGATAAGTGGTCAGATTCTTTTAGCACTTGCTGTTACTTAATAATTCTGAATATTTATGTATGTATTTTTTCATTTGTTTGTAGTGTGTTAGTTCATCTATCAGCTTAGATTGTGGAGAAAATATCATTTATGAAAACCTGAAAACAAGTGAGAATAATAGACATAGCCTAGTAAAAGTGTAAATGTCTAGTGTACAACTGAATACAGAGAAGAGCAAGTGATAGTCTCAGGATGACAGCACATGCACTTAAGTTTTCCCAGTATCTGTTATATATACCCTTGGTAATATTTCGTGGAAGTTTTTTGTTTGAGTTTCTCAGTAGCAACTAGAAGTTAGTCAGTCATGTAGAATAAAGTCATGTCTTCAAATAAAATTAGCATTTGGAATTCATAAAAATTGGCAATAGACCTTTCTTTCACAAAAGTAGGAATGTGATGCCTCCTAAGATACTTTTTAAAATAATTTATGACTACTTGTCACATCTCCGATTTTTCTCTTTGGAGGAAATATAATTGATGCATCTAAGTAAGAGCTGTGTATTGCTAATATTCATGCTGAATCTGTGGATCAGCTCAGCTAGTTTCAGTTTTTTGTTTGAGAAACGTGTATCCTGTGATCAAGCCCCAGAGTTGACCCCTGCCTCTCTGTCTTATTTAATATAATCAGCACCTCTGTCTGCATCAGGATTCATTTATCTGAATTAGTTGAAGACCAGAGGAAAAAAATATGTTGAAGTATGGTCTCAAACTAGTTTGGCTTGTAAAGGGTTTTTATGGGGGGAAGGTATGAAAATAAGGCTGATGAGTACATAATAACTGATGGCTTCATTAAAGGAAAACTAAACTATAAGTTAATTACATTAAAATCCTGTTCTGTTTGTGTTCCTCTTGATAATGCTAAGCTTATTTTATCTGAAATTTTATGCTTTCATTAGTACTTGCCACATTTTATATATGTTTTTGATAGTTGTTATGATCCAAACTCAATAGGTAATTTCTGAGAAAGGTAGCTATAAGCCTGAGTTCATAAATATCAGATGTTTCCCTTTATTACAGACACATAAATAACAAGGTCATTGTTATTTATTTGTCATTGTTTTTTGTTGTTGACATTGACTTCTATTCATTTCTCTTTAAAATTATTAAACAGTAAAGTAAAATATTTTCTCTTTTGCTAATCCTGGGAAAGGCTACTTATGAGCATTCATGTATGTGATGCTAAGGCTGAAAGTTAATGTAGGAGAAAGATTTTAAGAAAGGACTATCAGGAACATGGTAAGAATAATAATTGGTTATAAAACAGTGGTAATTATACCTGTTGATATTTCTTTCAAGGTGCGGCGGCGAGGTTCTAAAAGAGACAGGCGATGAACAGATGCCGTTAATAACTTTCTGTGTGAGAGCTTTGAAAAAAATGGTTGTCAAGCTTCAGGCTGAGTAAAGCCTTTGATGCACAAAATGGGACTGCTGAAGAGTGGACAGTTGGACCTTACTCTGATGACCTCATGTGTCTGTGGTCACACGCTTTAGCCATGCTCATGGTGACAACATTGACTATGGAGTCTTATGAAATGAGTCTAATGTGCGATGGCTATGTAGACATAAACTAAAGAAGAAACTTGTAAATATATTTTTTCTTTTTTTTTTTTTAATGTTTCTGACTTCTAAAGTGCTTGTATAGCTTTTATCTGCGGCTTTAAACTGACAGTGCCCAGCTGTTTATTGGATCTGTTGATTTGAAAAGAGTTTGTTAGGATAGATCTTAAGCAGTAATCTGTCAGTGTTTGTATTTGTATTCTCTGCAATTTACTGTGAAAAAAACTTTTTTTTCAACAAATGGTGTCATTTTCTTGATGTCACTGTTTGTTGGAGAGTTGAAATGCTCTCTTTCCCGTACGTCTCTTAGCTGATGTTTACTCCCAGGCATCCTTAATCTGCAGAGGTGCTAAGTGGTCTGCCATCACACCTGAATCATGCCTCTGATGGGAGGACGCCACACAAATGGTGAAACAGTCCTGAAGTTGTTTGATTATTTTACACCTCAGTATTGGTCCCAGAATTTTCTGGCCTGTCATGGCAACGAAAATTTTAAAAAGAGAGAGATTTAAAATATTTTAATTTTAAAGAGTGTGTTATTAAAATAATGTACTGAATTCTTTATCCCGTTTTATCATCCCTTTTCAGTTTTTATTAATCTACTGTATCAATAAAATTCTGTAATTTGAATTAGTTTCTGATAGTCTAGAATGTTATTGTGTATAGATACTTCCTCTTGAACATTATGTTCAGAAAATGCAAATTATTACACTATAATATAAAATCTGATATATACTCATTAGAAATGTTTCAGTTCTCCATAACAGTATAAAGTTAATCAGAAAGAAAAAAATTTTATTGATGCAGTGTGTCTTTATAAAGCTGTTCTTGAAAGCAAGTGTTTTGTATTTTATAGTGAGTTGCATGTTTATGAAAAAAAAAGTGCTGAAAATGGGATGTGCTCTTTTCTGTAAATTCATATTTAGCCATAGTATATGATAGATTGCCCCATAACATAGTTTTTCATCAAGAGTTTATTATTGTACTTTATTTTGGAGCCAAAAATTGTTTTTTGGGGGGAGGGGCAGGGTGGGAGTGACATATCCAACTATATGAGCTACTGTAGGTACCACAGTCTTATCAACTTTGAATGAAATTCCACTTGTCCAGATTGAGAGAAGTGGAAATTTATTTGGGTTTAGAGCATATCTTTCTTCTTTTCTTGGCTGTAATCTGCAAAATATAGAAACAAAGGCAGTATCCTTTATACAGTTTTATGAACTGTATTTTCAACCAAAACATATAGGATATGACTTAATGCTTACCTAAATTCATTTCAGTATTCCAGGTGCTGTTCTTTCATTTTTTTCATGGTTACCATCAGAAAAGAAAATCGTATTCTAACTTATTTATCACAGTGAATAATGGAGCATTTTCATTTGAGTATACCATTATGTTTAAGGTATATTTCCAAGATTGGTTATAATAGATGGGGGATATAATAAAGAAACTACTATTTTGGAAAATGACGTTTACTATTTTCCAGTGTATACTCACAATTGATGTGATTATTTTTCTTTTAAAAATTTCTTCATGTTTATGAAAGGGCCTTTTATTTAAAAAAAAAAGTTTTGAATTGTGTCTTAATCTCTCAATATTTAACTATTCTTCATTTACAACAGTACTGACACCAGTGATAATGGGAGGCTGCTGTATATCAAGGCAGCTAACGTTGGACCAATATACAGCTGGTTTTTAAACGTGTCATTAGCTCAATTCTCCCCAACACGCTATTTCTATTTCAGCAGTACAAAGGCATGCTTTTAAATCTATAAAATAAAGAATAAGGGATAGCTTTGTATTTTTGTCTTTGACTAAATTGCACCAGAAATGTTTATGGAAGTATATCCTTAAGACCATTTTATAAAACATAATGAAAAAATGATTGTGGAGGATTTTTATTTGCATGATCATAGTTAACCAAATTTCATTGCACATTTAATTCTGTACATTAGTTCACACAAAATGCTCATTGTAGATTTTGTTCAATGCCAATGAGTCTGTGATTTTATAACTTGTCTGTTCACTTTTTGGGAGGATTACAATGTAAATTTTCCATTTTTTCTGTAGAAAAATAGGTGCAATAATAATGATCAAAGTTTTAATGTCCTGAGTAATCTTAGGGGATTATGTTCTTATTATGTTTAAACTTAACATTTCATGTACTAACATTTGGAGAGCCACATACTATAACTAAAGTAAAATTAAGTATGTGTAAAACATTAATTGCTAACAGTGGTTAGCAAACTCTTCAGTGATAATGTTCGTTTTGAAAATATGTACTGTATAAAATTAAGAAAATATTTAACGCATTGTAACAAGTTCCACTATGAAAATCTTACGATTCTTCAGTGAGGTTATCTTGCTGCACTGTGTAGCAAATCCGTTTAATCTACATTATAATAAAATTTCTTGCTGCAGTGCAACAGGAAGCTTTTTCAGTGATCTCCACTGTATATGTAAATTACAAATGTGGCTGTAAAACTTGTTCCAGGCATTAAAGGTTAAATTACTTTCTGTATTTTCTTACAACTTGTTAAGTTTGATTTTTAAGATTTCCTTTTGGCCACTTAAAGAATGTCAGGAATTTAAGAATTTGTTTAACTTAGGCATATGTCCCCTACCATATAGTATTATGTCACCATAATGAACGATTGGTATTTAGGTAGATAACCAATTTTCAGACACATTTTTGGATTTTCTGTGAAGTTGAATAAACATGGAAGCTAATATATAATTGTATTATTTTATTTATGTGAATCTATATACATTTATATTTAAATTTTACAAGTGGAGGAGGTCATATTTTAATGATTTTTACTTTTGGAGCCTTTAGTTCATGAAGAGAAAAGTATATTTCCTAGTAACATTTTTCAAACTTTTTGTTTGAACTTCTCATGCAAAATCTTGGCCGACAGAGATTTACTAAGTATTATTTAAATGATTGCATAACTGAAGAAATGTATCAGCTTCAAAAGTAAGCACTAAGAAATGTAGTGGCAGTTTTGTTAATGTGTTCAGCAAATATTTATTGAATTCCTACTATGTGCTAGGCTGATAACAAAAGTGTGATCAGGATAGTAAGTCTCTGCCCTTGGGGAGCTCATGTCCTCCACAGAGAGGTGGGGGAATAAGGAGAACAAGAAGCAGTATTAATATCATACCATATGGTGGAAAGTGTAGAGATTAGAAAAGGACAGAGTGGAGAGAGAGTAGAAATGACTGGAGGAAAAGCTGTTTTATACACTTGGAAGCTATGTTATTCAGCAGAATTTCGGATCGTTACATTTTTATGATGAAGTTGACACTTGTATAAAAAGTCACTTGTTGTCTGTATGAATACATCATGCTGGCTTTGATAATCGATACGGCCATTACCAGTTTTGTTGTAACTATTCTTTGCATGGCAGAACTTCTGTCCTGTTACTTTCAACCTGTCTGTGTCCTTATGTTTAAAAGCATGTGTTACGTAAACATTTTATCCTTTGGTCTTGTTCTTTTATCCAGTCTTAGGATCTTTGTTTTTTAATTAGAGTGTTAAGGCTACTTATTTTTGGTTTAATCACTGATATGCTAGCTTTTTTTGGTATTTTCTCTTTTTGCCATTTTTTTCTTCATTCCTTTATGTTCTCCTTTTCCTACCTTATTTTGGCTCAGTAAAGTACTTCTTGCTATGTTATCTGTTTTACTAGCTATTTAGTTATACCTGATTGTGTTATTATTTCAGTGGTTAACCTGCAGATTACGCTATCTATATTTTACTTACTATAGTCACCCTGTATTAATGTTTTTATAACCTTATGAACAAGGCAATAAGTTGAAAACAGTTCAGCTTCATTTGCTGTGCTTCTACTTTCTTTTCTATTTTTTGGATATATTTTTCGGTTTTAAATGTCAGAATATCAGTGCTTTCAATAACCAGTGTTCTTACTTGTTTGCCCATAATTTTCTCTTTGTTTGTTTGTGGTTTTTTTTGCTTCCACTTACTTCATTTTCCTTCAGCCTGAAAAACTTTCAGTATTGCTTATGGTGCAGGTCTGGGGCAGTTAATTCATTCAGCTTTTTTTGTTTGTTTGTTTGAAAGGTCTTAATCACACCTTCATTATTGAAGGATATTTTCCTTGGATGTGGAATTCCCAGATGGGCAGTTTTATTTGGCACCTTAAAAGTTAGCATTCTCTTGTCCTCTCATTTCTGTATTTTTTGTTGGAAAGTCAGCTTAAAACCCTTTTGCTCCTTGTAGGTAATGTGTCTGTCTTTTCTGGCTGCTTTTACAATTTTCTCTTTATCTTTGTTTTTAGCAGTTTGACTGTGCTGAGTGGTTTTCATTTTATTTGTCACGCTTGGGGGTTCCTGAGCTGTGGATTGATGTGTTCCATCAGTTTTGAAAGATTACCTTCACAAATTACTTCTACTCTATTATCACTCCTCTCTTTCTGATACTCCGGTTATAAATACGGCTTCCCTGATAGCTCAGTTGGTAAAGAATCCACCTGCAATGCAGGAGACCTGGGTTCGATACCTTGGTTGGAAAGATCTCCTGGAGAAGGGAAAGGCTACCCACTCCAGTATTCTGGCCTGGAGAATCCCATGGACTTATCCCATGGGTCGCAAAGAGTCGGACATGACTGAACGACTTTCACTTCACTTTCCCTTTCCCTGTTCTTTCTACTTGTTTTTCTCTCTGTTGCTTCACTGTTTTGAATATTTTCTATTAACCCGTCTTCAGATTTATCAAGGCTGTCTTCTGCCCCATCCAGTCTTCTATGTAACCCACCCGATTAGTTGATTTCAAACATTATACTTCTTAGTTTTAGAATGTCCAGTTATATTTTATAGATTTCATTTCTCTGTCGAATGTCTCTTTATGCTTTTCTCTCATTTATAAAAATATGCAACTGGCAGAGATTGGAATTATATAACTAACTCTTCATCATCTGTGGACCTGATAATATTGCCTAATTCTTTTTTTCTTCATTATCAGTCACATTTTTTCTGGTCACATTCCTTTCTCTCACCTTACAGAGCTTTTAATTTTTTTCTCTATTGCAGGAGAATGTGCATAAAAGAACTGAAGGATTGAAGTTGATGTGATTTCCCTCACCCCCACCCCATCCCCCAGGAGAGAATTTGTTTTGTTTTTCTGTTTCAATCCATGGAATTGGGCTTGGATTGCAGCTTATGTTAGACTCAAGCTTGTTTCAAAAGTTTTGGGACTTGTGTTATGTGAAGGCCTTTCCCTTTAGCACAGCAAGACTATGATTTCATTCAGCTTTTCCCTCCAGCCCAGATTCTCAACAGGAGGGCAGTTTTACAAAGGATCATCAAAGAAGGTTCTCTGAGAAGATGACATCTGATTGTGGACTTTGATGAAGCGAGGGAATCAAACCAAACCATATGAGGGGAAAAAAAGAGTACTACAGGCAGAGGAGAGAGTTACGTACAAAAAGTCCTTAGGGGAGAATGAGCACATTAGGGATTTCAAGAAGGCTGTGTTTCTGAAGTGAAAGTAACCAATGGATAAAAGGGCTGGAGGGAAAGTCAGAAGCCAGCAAAGAGCTAGACCATACCTGTGTGCTCTTGGGAGTTTTGTTCAGAGTTTGATGGGAATCCCTTGTCTTTGATGAGTATGAGAATGGCAAGATATGGATTTGCTTTTATTTATTTTTTAATTAAAAAGATGTTGGACTGAACATGTCTAAAACTGAATGCATAACCTTTCCTTCTGGAATCTAGTCATCTTCATAATCTGGAAGTAGAGCTAGCATTCAGCTAGTAACACAAATTGCTCTAGAAATTGCCCTCTTCCTCCTCCTCGTCCTTATGCTTATATTCTCATCTGTCATTAAGTCCTGTTGATTTTCTTTTCTGATTGCTCCTGGAATTTTTCTACTTTAAGTTCTCATGTCTTTGCCTCCAAACTTGTCTGTCACATTTGCTCTTGCCTGACCTCAAACTGATGTTCACAGTGCAGCCAGACTATTGTGAAATAGAGTGATCTTCTCTCAGCAGCAGCAGCAACAACAGATCCTGTAGTGTAAACCCTACAACCCCTTAACACTCCACCGTTGCCTTTAGGATAATGCGCCCTACACAGCTTTGCATCTTTGGTCACGCCTGTCTAGCCAGACCTTTTAGTCTGTGTCAGCCACACTGTTCCCTTACACCTAGTTGCCAGAGGTACAGGCTATCAGGGTGCATATAAAGGGATATGGACATTCAAAAGACAAAGTATAGTCTATTCTTTGTGCCTGAAGCCCTCTTCCTTTTTCTGCTGCATCTAGTTGTCTCATACTCACACAACAAGAATTTTCCCCGAGGAAGCCATTGTAGGTTTCTGTGATGAGGACAAACCCTACTACTGTATGCCCTCTTAGTTATCTTCTTTACAGAGCCTCTTAGCCCATTTGGTATTTGGATCGTCGTACTGCCTCCACCATTGTAAGTTACATGAAGACAGAGATGGGGTTTCTGTTCACTAGTTTAATCTCCAGCACACAGCACAGTGCCTTGTACTTAGTAGTCAAGAACACTCGTTGAATAAATTAAATTTACCTTATTAAAATGTAGATAATTAGCATGACAAATTATTCTATTTAAGATGAAGTCAGATAATTTATTGTGCCAGATAGCCTTACTAAAGGCTTTCCACGTACTATTTCACGTAGCCCTCCCTCACAGTAGCTTAGTGTGGTAGTGAATGGTATGCCCCTTAAAAGATGAGGGAACTTGAGGGTCAGAGAGTGGCTTACTCAAGATTCCTCATCTTGCAAGTGATGCCAGAGGGGTTGATCACATCTGTTTAACTCCAGAGGTGTGCTCTCTTTCTGCTATCTCAGATATTAATCATCAAACCAATTGATGGAATAAATGTTAACATAAGTCTTAAAGAAGTCGTGATATAGTTCTCAAATTATGTTGGAATTTCCCAGTCAAGGTGGTAATACTGGTCCACATTTTATTGGATACCCTATTACCACATCTTCCATCGTGAGAAATGTATATTTTCAACATTTTACAAAGCAACCTAGACTTGCTCAAAGGTCACAGGGTAGAGCCAGTCAGAGTTGATGATCTGAAGTGGTCCTTATGCTGCTCATTTGGACTAGAATTCAAATACTAATAATTGAAACCAGTACTGCTTGCTTTTTACTGAAAGCATATACGATGCTTCAGACTGAGATCCTAGAAAGTGACAGATAAAAATGTAAGTTTTATTTATGTGACAGTTTCCGTTCTTGAACAGATGGGTTTAACTGGGTTCACTAGGTAGTCTTCTGCACCCCCTGGGGGTCTATAGGTATGAATAAAAGTCCTGGAGAGGAGATGATACTGTTCACCCCTTAGAGATGGTGTGTGAATGTTTGGAGGGTGCTGCATTCTAGAAGTGTTCCTTTGGGAAGTGAGATCAACTTGGCTCAAGAGAGCTTTCTGAGTTGTGGTTGGGTAGTGGGGAGATAACCTGTGCAAAAGTAGCTTGAGAGAACATGGTGTGGGGCTTTGAATTAGAAAGCCAGTTCAGGGAGGTACCCATGACTTTAGAGCAAAAGAAGCTATTGATCTATTAACCTTAGGAGTTTTAATGCAACAGCTTTAGAAGGATGTGTGATACAGTTTAACGGGCTATGAATAGGGAGTCCAATTAGTTAACTCTTAAGATTAGCTTAGTAGTTTGCTCTGAAGAAGCAATTACCTTGTCATTAAACCTCAGACTGTTCATAATTAGTAATTGTTAGATGAGTTCTGTAGTTTCATTAGTCAGATAAAGACAGTGTTCACAGTAACAGCCAGTTGAACATCTTTTTTTGATTTGAAACCTTAACACATGTACTTCCTAAATATTTTGCCATAAAAAGGAGGTGGAAACACATTCAGAGCAAAAATATGAAAATTACCCTTCATCTGATCAGGATTTCAGTTACACTTCCTCATGCATACCTGTATAGCTTTTGTTGTTATGTAAGTGGGACCACGTTACACCCTTCTACAACTTTTTCCTCGACTTACAAAGCTATCAGCACATATGGGTTTATTGCACACTTTTAACAGCTGCATAAAATTCATTGTGTAGTTATGATTTATTTAATCAGTGTTCTTTTGATTGGCATTTGAGTTATTTACACTTTTCACTGTTACAAATGAGGCAGTAAATGATCTTTCCTGTATGTCTTTGTGCTGAAGTGCCAGATTTCCTGTAAGAAATAGATTTCCATGTAGAGGATTGTGGAGTTCCTTGAAATTTTAAGTTTTGCCAAATTGCTTTCCCCAAAGTCTACCAGTTAATGCTGGTTTTAACTTCTGTCAGCTGATAAAAATTACTTTGTTTTCATTTGCATTTCTCCAATTAGAAATGAAAGACCATTGTCACATATGTTTTCTTTTTGATTGGCTCTTTCTAGTCCATGAACTACTTGTTTGTATTTGCCTGTTTTTCTATTTAACTGTTTCTTTTTATCGTTGTTGTTACTCATCTCTGGGCAAAAAGGGAGGAGGTAGAGATGGGTTATGGACTTTAGCTATACCAAGTTACATTTTGTTAGAAAAAGTACTGCAGGTTTTGGCTAGCATATATAATAAAGTGAGTTTACTTTTTAGTCCATGAGCTCTGTACATATTCTCACATTATTCACTTGCTTGTTAAATCTGTGGAAGTTACCTTCTGGTGACTCACGTAACTTCTTAAGCCTTTTTTTTTTTTTTTACTGTGTCACACAGGTTGTGCGATCTTAGTTCCCTGACAGAGGATGCAATCCAGGCCATGGTTGTGAAAGCATTTGAATCCTAACCACTGGACTGCCAGGGAGTCCCCAATTGATGTCTTCTGTCATAATTTCTGTAATATGAGAGTTTTTCCTCTTCGTGAGCTCAAATCTGCCAGTATTTTTCACTGTGGCCTTAGGGTTTTGTGCTATCTACAAGATTTTTTAAGTACTCTTCTGTTTTCTCATATGTATACTTTTTTTTTTTTTTTTTTTGGACATTAAATCATTTACTCCATCTGGGGACGACTTTTGTATATTGTGTGTGATTGTGTTCTAACTTTATTTTCTTCTAAGTGTGTGGTTGCTTTTCTTAATACAGTTTATTGCATGATTTCTTTTATCTCCACTGGTTTGAAATGCCACAGGTATCGTGAACTAAATATCTTTGTCTACCTGGATATGATTTTGGACTCATGTGTCACTGATTTCTTTGTCTTTGCCTATAACCAACATATAATATAGTTACTACACCCATATGATAAGGTTTTATATTTAGTCTGAGACATTTCCCTAAAATGTAATTTTAACAGTGTCTTATTTGTTGTTCTTGGCTATTCTGGTTATTTTCTCTTATTCAGAATATCAACATCTTTACAATATTGAGTCTGCCCACTGAGATAGATTTTTTTAAAGTCCTTCCTTTCAATATAATTTTATTATTTTCTTTATAAGAATAGGCTTTGCATCTTAAAACATATATTTTACAAGTTTTTTTGTCATTGCTAATGTTGTTATTCTATTTTCTAACTGGTTATACCTATTGTGTAATGTTTTCAGCCACTTTGCTGAACTTTTACTAGTTGTAAGAGTCAGTTAATTCTCTTGGATTCGTTAGGTGACAATGAGTGCAAACAGTTTTGTCAGTATTTCAGATTGTTCTGATACTTACATCATGTTTTTCTAGTCTAATTGTGTTGGTTGGCATCCCCAGAGCATTGTTAAATAGAAAGCATCCTGTCTTTTGCAGTTTAAGAAAGTTTCTGTTTCTGTCTAATCAGGGTTATTGAAAAATAAAATCTGGAATGTGTGTTGAATTCCATGTTTGCATGTCAGTTTATGTTTTTTAAAATATATATAATTATCAGTGTAATGAATTACATTAATAGATTTCATAAATAGAATCATTCTTGCTTGCTTTGGCAGGATTAACCCAACTTGGTCATCCTACTAGATTCAGCATGCCAGCATTTTACTCTATCCTTACGTTCATGTCGAGTATTGAGATTGTAATTCTCTTTGTTGTGTTCTCCTTAGTCCAGTATTGGTGTGAAGGGTTTTGCTAGCCTTTAAAATGAGTTGGAAGGCTGTCTTTTATTTTTCTGTAAAATGATTTATATAATGTAGGAATTATCTACCTCCTGAAATCTTCACGAAGCTCACATTTTACATTGTACTTGGTGCCATTTAAAATTTTACTTTTTCACTTTTCCAGTAAAAAATATTTTCAGCATCTGGGAAATAATATAGCAGACCACCATGATCTCATTCTCCAAATATAAAAGATGTTAATACTTCACCGTATTTTGTGAGTGAGCAGTAAAATCTCTCAGGAATGTTTAGCAAGCAATGTTTATTTACTGTATTTTAAGAGTAAACTCACTATGCAAAAGATGCATTCCTAATTTTTGTTTATATACTTAAAACTTATAACCTTCTTTCATTCTTCCCCTTTTACTCGCTAGGAGATAAATATCCTGATATTAATGTGTATCATTCACATACATGTCTTCATCCTTGTTTTACATATGTATATTTTTTTAAATGCATAGGACTGTTTTGTATATTTTTAAACTTTATAGGGAAATGCATTGTATCTATCATTTTGAAACCTATTTTTCACCCAGTACTGTGTTTTTGAGGAATAGGGAGAGCCATGCCTATTACATGTTGTTCTAATTTTTCATGATTTAGCATCTCTGAAATTAGGATGCTTCTTAAATCGTGATGTCAGATTTTATGAAGTCCAAAATTAATTCCTCTTAATTGCTTTTGTGAGGTATTCTATTGTTTGACTATATACCACAGTTAATCCATTTTTATAGCACCAATAATCATTTTTCATATTTTTATTTTAACCCTTGTTATCAGATTGTTTACACTTTCACTATTACAAACCAGGGCAAAGGTGAACAACGTGTCTCATAGACAATTATTTTGAATGGAAATGTTAAACTTAATGAACATGCTTCATTAAAGCACGAGGTTGTTTTACTTTAGAGTCCCACCAGCAGTGCATAAGAGCTTTTGTTTGCTTTTAATTTTCAGATTTGAATCCTTTTAAAATTAACTCTGTGTGTGCTGTGGATTAGGGGTCTTATTTTATCTTTTTCAAATGCATAGCCATTCACCTCAGCACTGTTCCTTACTAGTTTATTCTTTGTACCTTGATTTCAATACTATCATATACCAAGTGCCTTTATAGGTTGGGAGTATAAAATAATACTTATAATGTTCTAGGCTCTCCTTTTGTGTTCCATTAGCAATGGCACCCCACTCCAGTGCTCTTGCCTGGAAAATCCCATGGATGGGGGAGCCTGGTGGGCTTCAGTCCATGGGGTCGCGAACAGTCGGACACGACTGAGCGACTTCACTTTCACTTTTCGCTTTCATGCATTGGAGAAGGGGATGGCAACCCACTCCAGTGTTCTTGCCTGGAGAATCCCAGGGAGAGGGGAGCCTGGTGGGCTGCCATCTCTGGGGTCGCACAGGGTCGGACACGACTGAAGTGACTTAGCAGCAGCAGCAGTTTATGTATGTTCTGCAACTAGTATATTTTCATTACTATAGTTTTATAGTAAGGCATCTTCCTTAATATTACCATTCAAAATTGTCTTGGCTAATTTTGTCTTTTTACACCTCCACATGAATTTTAAAATCAAGCTGCCAGATTCTGGGAAAAGTCCTTAGGATTTTTACTGGGATTGCGTGGAACTACAAAACTGTTGTGAAAATAATGATCATTTTTATGATATTGAAATATTTTCCATTTATGAATATGATTGGTATCTATCTTTAATGTCCATAAGTAGTTTTGTATGGTTTACTTCATAACAGTCTTGCAAACTCCATTTTCCTTTCATCTTACTCTTCCTCGTTGTTGCTCTTGGATAAGGAGCCCTGGCTCAGTCTGCCCACCTTTACTCTTACTCCTTGGGGGCCTAAAAGCTTTTTTAGGAGCTGCAACTTTTATCGTCTTTTTGGCTTCTTGTATGGTTCATCTACAAGTGTTCCACTTCTTCCTGAAGTGAAATTTTGATAACTCATGTTTTCTCTGGCATGTCTAGATTTAAAAATTTGTTGGATTGAGGTTTCATGTAGGCAGTTTTCATGTAGGCAATTTTGTTGTTTCATGTTGTTTCTGTAATTTCTGCAATAATATTCATTCATTTTTTTCAACTTTACTTGAATTTTTAAATTCTTTTTTAGTCTCTTGGGCTGTATACTTATTTCATTTACCTTTAATCTTTAATAATATATATGTTGCTCTTCTACCTACAGCTTGATTACAATCCAAAGGTTTTGTTTTGCAGTGTTATCCCTTACTATTCACTTCTAAACAGCTTATAATTTTTGTTTTGAGTCTTAAGCTAAGTGGGGCTTTTTCTCCCTGCAGACTTGAAAAAAGAAAAATTCTGAATGTTGGTAGGATTGGGGAGAGGGGGTTGGTTATTTTGTTATCTTTTTGTGATTAACTTCTAATTTAACTAAATGTAGGCCAAGAATGTCACTTGTGTAATTTTGATTCTTGGTCTGTGTTAAGAAATTTTTGTTGCATGTTTCCATATGTGTCTGAAAAGAAGGTTNGGAGAGGGGGTTGGTTATTTTGTTATCTTTTTGTGATTAACTTCTAATTTAACTAAATGTAGGCCAAGAATGTCACTTGTGTAATTTTGATTCTTGGTCTGTGTTAAGAAATTTTTGTTGCATGTTTCCATATGTGTCTGAAAAGAAGGTTTGTTTAGGTTTATTCACAGTGCTTTGTGTACCAAATTGTGTGTGTGTATGTGTGAATGTTTTAGATTGAACATATTGGGTTATTTAAATTTATATATCTTGGTTTTATTGTCTGTCAAACCTATTAGTTTAGGAGATACTCTTTTTATGTGGCCAATGAAGACCATGAATTTATCCATTTCTCCTTATCTCAGTTTTAACTCATATATTTCGAGGTTGGGATGTTAAATGTTCTATGACTGATACAAGTATTTGATGCTCCCTTTCTCAGCTTCCCTCTGTCATTTTGTTTTTCATCTGATTTTAAAATACCATATCACTATCTTTACTACTTATTTTTTCCCCTTCATTTTCTCTGTTCTGTTTCTAGAATTCCTTTCAGATATTTAGAGATTTTCTAATTGTCTTCCACATCTAAACTTTACCCTTGCAATGGTTTTCTCTAGCATGCATTTTAGGTTGTGTTTCTTGTTAAAGATTTTTTTTCTTGCCTGAGTTTGACAAAATTTTAAATTTCTTTCTCTTGTGGATTTATCTTGGAGTACATGTGCATGTGTGTATTATCTGCTTTCATTTTATGAGGGAAGATAATTGCCAGCACTTAATTTTCTGTCTGAATCCCATGGAATTTAACTAAATGTAGGCCAAGAATGTCACTTGTATAATTTTGATTCTTGGTCTGTGTTAAGAAATTTTTGTTGCATGTTTCCATATGTGTCTGAAAAGAAGGTTTGTTTAAGTTTATTCATGGTGTTTTGTGTACCAAATTTTGTGTGTGTGTGTGTGTGTGTGTTTGTGTGTGTATGAATGTTTTAGATTGAATATACTGGGTTATTTAAATTTATATATCTTGGTTTTGAGATTCCATCTTGACTCAAGCACTTATGAGGTATTCCTACCCATTTTCTTTTTGTTTGCTTGGGGGATGAAAGTTTCCTAAGCTTTATGCATCATCTCAGAGCCTTCCAGAGCCACTTCAAAAAACAAAAACAAAAGCTAATTATCTTTAGCATGTCTGGTTGTGCTACTGCTGTTTATCACTGTAAGTTGGAGTCACTTCAGTTTCTCAGAGCTCCTACTGTCCAGAGCAGCTCATTTTATGGAATTATTACTGTAGATCACCAATGACCAAATCTAATCCTTTCTTCTCAGGCTTCTTTCTTCAGGACTTCTCTGTATCACCTGCTTTTGACTGGCCCTTGTGACACTGTTAGACTAGGATTTTCTTCCTACCCTTCTGAATGTCTGTTATTTTCACTATAGTGCTTTTTCTTCCTTCACCCACTCCTTAACTGACATTATAACTTCACCTAAGTGTTATTGACTTCTCTGCCCTCTTCCTAAAGGCAAGAAGACAATTTTACTGACCATTGCACACTAGAAATTGTACTTTTAATATCCATTGAGAAAGTTTATATAAAGCCACATCATAAACATATTTAACTTATACACTGATTTTAAAACCATGCCCCATGAAAGATATGGGGATGTGACTCCACTAGCTTCTTTAATCACCTCAGCAACATATAGTATTGAAGACTGAGTAAGTAGAATTCCCTGGCAATCCATTGGTTAGGACTCTGCACGTTCACTGCTGAGGGCACAGGTTCAACCCCTGGTCCGAAAACTAAGATCCCACAAGTGGCTTGGCGTGGCCAAAAAAAAAAAAAAAAANCCAGGGCAAAGGTGAACAACGTGTCTCATAGACAATTATTTTGAATGGAAATGTTAAACTTAATGAACATGCTTCATTAAAGCACGAGGTTGTTTTACTTTAGAGTCCCACCAGCAGTGCATAAGAGCTTTTGTTTGCTTTTAATTTTCAGATTTGAAT
The DNA here is from genome assembly GCA_006410675.1 of Oreotragus oreotragus. NCBI lineage: Eukaryota > Metazoa > Chordata > Mammalia > Artiodactyla > Bovidae > Oreotragus > Oreotragus oreotragus. The sequence continues at coordinate 70,504 of SJYX01018733.1, forward strand.
CCTTTTAAAATTAACTCTGTGTGTGCTGTGGATTAGGGGTCTTATTTTATCTTTTTCAAATGCATAGCCATTCACCTCAGCACTGTTCCTTACTAGTTTATTCTTTGTACCTTGATTTCAATACTATCATATACCAAGTGCCTTTATAGGTTGGGAGTATAAAATAATACTTATAATGTTCTAGGCTCTCCTTTTGTGTTCCATTAGCAATGGCACCCCACTCCAGTGCTCTTGCCTGGAAAATCCCATGGATGGGGGAGCCTGGTGGGCTTCAGTCCATGGGGTCGCGAACAGTCGGACACGACTGAGCGACTTCACTTTCACTTTTCGCTTTCATGCATTGGAGAAGGGGATGGCAACCCACTCCAGTGTTCTTGCCTGGAGAATCCCAGGGAGAGGGGAGCCTGGTGGGCTGCCATCTCTGGGGTCGCACAGGGTCGGACACGACTGAAGTGACTTAGCAGCAGCAGCAGTTTATGTATGTTCTGCAACTAGTATATTTTCATTACTATAGTTTTATAGTAAGGCATCTTCCTTAATATTACCATTCAAAATTGTCTTGGCTAATTTTGTCTTTTTACACCTCCACATGAATTTTAAAATCAAGCTGCCAGATTCTGGGAAAAGTCCTTAGGATTTTTACTGGGATTGCGTGGAACTACAAAACTGTTGTGAAAATAATGATCATTTTTATGATATTGAAATATTTTCCATTTATGAATATGATTGGTATCTATCTTTAATGTCCATAAGTAGTTTTGTATGGTTTACTTCATAACAGTCTTGCAAACTCCATTTTCCTTTCATCTTACTCTTCCTCGTTGTTGCTCTTGGATAAGGAGCCCTGGCTCAGTCTGCCCACCTTTACTCTTACTCCTTGGGGGCCTAAAAGCTTTTTTAGGAGCTGCAACTTTTATCGTCTTTTTGGCTTCTTGTATGGTTCATCTACAAGTGTTCCACTTCTTCCTGAAGTGAAATTTTGATAACTCATGTTTTCTCTGGCATGTCTAGATTTAAAAATTTGTTGGATTGAGGTTTCATGTAGGCAGTTTTCATGTAGGCAATTTTGTTGTTTCATGTTGTTTCTGTAATTTCTGCAATAATATTCATTCATTTTTTTCAACTTTACTTGAATTTTTAAATTCTTTTTTAGTCTCTTGGGCTGTATACTTATTTCATTTACCTTTAATCTTTAATAATATATATGTTGCTCTTCTACCTACAGCTTGATTACAATCCAAAGGTTTTGTTTTGCAGTGTTATCCCTTACTATTCACTTCTAAACAGCTTATAATTTTTGTTTTGAGTCTTAAGCTAAGTGGGGCTTTTTCTCCCTGCAGACTTGAAAAAAGAAAAATTCTGAATGTTGGTAGGATTGGGGAGAGGGGGTTGGTTATTTTGTTATCTTTTTGTGATTAACTTCTAATTTAACTAAATGTAGGCCAAGAATGTCACTTGTGTAATTTTGATTCTTGGTCTGTGTTAAGAAATTTTTGTTGCATGTTTCCATATGTGTCTGAAAAGAAGGTTTGTTTAGGTTTATTCACAGTGCTTTGTGTACCAAATTGTGTGTGTGTATGTGTGAATGTTTTAGATTGAACATATTGGGTTATTTAAATTTATATATCTTGGTTTTATTGTCTGTCAAACCTATTAGTTTAGGAGATACTCTTTTTATGTGGCCAATGAAGACCATGAATTTATCCATTTCTCCTTATCTCAGTTTTAACTCATATATTTCGAGGTTGGGATGTTAAATGTTCTATGACTGATACAAGTATTTGATGCTCCCTTTCTCAGCTTCCCTCTGTCATTTTGTTTTTCATCTGATTTTAAAATACCATATCACTATCTTTACTACTTATTTTTTCCCCTTCATTTTCTCTGTTCTGTTTCTAGAATTCCTTTCAGATATTTAGAGATTTTCTAATTGTCTTCCACATCTAAACTTTACCCTTGCAATGGTTTTCTCTAGCATGCATTTTAGGTTGTGTTTCTTGTTAAAGATTTTTTTTCTTGCCTGAGTTTGACAAAATTTTAAATTTCTTTCTCTTGTGGATTTATCTTGGAGTACATGTGCATGTGTGTATTATCTGCTTTCATTTTATGAGGGAAGATAATTGCCAGCACTTAATTTTCTGTCTGAATCCCATGGAATTTAACTAAATGTAGGCCAAGAATGTCACTTGTATAATTTTGATTCTTGGTCTGTGTTAAGAAATTTTTGTTGCATGTTTCCATATGTGTCTGAAAAGAAGGTTTGTTTAAGTTTATTCATGGTGTTTTGTGTACCAAATTTTGTGTGTGTGTGTGTGTGTGTGTTTGTGTGTGTATGAATGTTTTAGATTGAATATACTGGGTTATTTAAATTTATATATCTTGGTTTTGAGATTCCATCTTGACTCAAGCACTTATGAGGTATTCCTACCCATTTTCTTTTTGTTTGCTTGGGGGATGAAAGTTTCCTAAGCTTTATGCATCATCTCAGAGCCTTCCAGAGCCACTTCAAAAAACAAAAACAAAAGCTAATTATCTTTAGCATGTCTGGTTGTGCTACTGCTGTTTATCACTGTAAGTTGGAGTCACTTCAGTTTCTCAGAGCTCCTACTGTCCAGAGCAGCTCATTTTATGGAATTATTACTGTAGATCACCAATGACCAAATCTAATCCTTTCTTCTCAGGCTTCTTTCTTCAGGACTTCTCTGTATCACCTGCTTTTGACTGGCCCTTGTGACACTGTTAGACTAGGATTTTCTTCCTACCCTTCTGAATGTCTGTTATTTTCACTATAGTGCTTTTTCTTCCTTCACCCACTCCTTAACTGACATTATAACTTCACCTAAGTGTTATTGACTTCTCTGCCCTCTTCCTAAAGGCAAGAAGACAATTTTACTGACCATTGCACACTAGAAATTGTACTTTTAATATCCATTGAGAAAGTTTATATAAAGCTGTAATACTTGAGTAGAGCCACATCATAAACATATTTAACTTATACACTGATTTTAAAACCATGCCCCATGAAAGATATGGGGATGTGACTCCACTAGCTTCTTTAATCACCTCAGCAACATATAGTATTGAAGACTGAGTAAGTAGAATTCCCTGGCAATCCATTGGTTAGGACTCTGCACGTTCACTGCTGAGGGCACAGGTTCAACCCCTGGTCCGAAAACTAAGATCCCACAAGTGGCTTGGCGTGGCCAAAAAAAAAAAAAAAAAAACAGTAAGCATATAAAAGGCAAATATTTAAATAAAAAGTAAATATTGCAAGAAGCAGTATCTACCTATTTTCCATTCGTCAGTGTTTTCATAGCTATCCTAAAGGCAAAGTTGTTTAAATGCCCTGACATCTTAAATATATTGGGTTGGCTGAAAAGTTTGGGTTTTTCCATAAAATGTGGAAAAGCCTGAATGAACTTTTTGGCCATCTGAATACTCCCTTTTGTGCCTTTCATACGTTTAGGACATTGATAACTCAAATTTTAGCATGTATGGAAATCACTGCTTTGGGTTAAGTATATAAAACCAATGGAGATGTAAGGGATCCTTAAGGGTACTTTCAAGTATACCTAAAATTTATATGTCAACTTTAGATTTGCCACACTCAATAAGTTTTTGTTCCTATCTATATACATTTGAATGATATTGCTACATACATGGAAAATACATTTATTGAAACTTTATGTAGATATGTTCATTCCATGTAATATTCCTTGTGTAAAGTGTGGACAAAGAGTGCTTTAATTTTACTGGCTCTGCAAATGTAGTAGAAGTATGATCTCAGTCAAGTTACTTTACATATCTGTGCTGCAGTTTCCTTATCTATAAAATGGCAGTAAATGACTGACTAAAACCTCAAAGTATAGTCAATCAAATAAAATTGTGTGTGCAAAAAAAAAACCAAACATAGATGAGGAAGTTTTCAGGTGTCAGTAATTCAGTTATTGGGATCATTACCCACTTTTGGACAAGAAAGTAATGGCTGGTCCTTAAAGAAAAAATGTTTAACTGAAAAAGTGAGATACAGTCATGGGGAACTGAGAGTTACACGTGGGTGTGTGTGGGTGTGTGTTAGGGTATTTGTATTGTGTTTGCTGCCTTGGGACAGAGGTAGGGAATATACAAACTATGTTCCTGTCTTCAGTACTATCCACCTTTGGTAATTTCTCAAATTGCTGACCTTTGCCCACTGTCCAAATTATAGTTCACCTTGCCCACTCATCTTGTTTAATTTTTTTTTCTGATTTTTTCAAATGATGGTAAAATTCACCAAACAAAATTTACCATCTTAACCATTTATAAGTGCATAGTTAAGTGGTATTAATTATATTCACAATGTATAGCCATCACCACCATCTATTTCCAAAACTTTTTTCTTTTGGAAAAACTACACTTTGAAATGCTATACTAATGAAACAATGATTCCACATGTCCCCCTCCAGCCGCTGGCAACCGCCATTCGTGTCAATGGACTCTTGGGTTGCTCCCACATGTTATTGTGCATATGCTGCTAGAGCATGAATGTTGCAAATATCTCTTCGAGATCCTGCTTTCAATTCTTTTGGGTATATACCCAGAAGCTGGAATTGCTGAGCCGTATAGTAATTCTTTTTAAAAATTTTGAGGAGCTTCTGTACTGTTTTCCCCAGTGGCTGTGCCATCAACAGTGCACAAGGGTTCTGATTTCTCCACACCTCTGATTCTGTCTTGGTTCCCATTTATTGTATCTCTGCTGTAATCCTAAACAAACCTGAGTCTGAGACTAAGCTTTCTTCTTACGATCTGTTAAACGTTAGGTTATCCTTTTTTAAATGGCCCAACTTGATACTTTGGCTATAGCCCTTCATGAAATCTTGTTTACCCTACTTTTTAAAATCAGACTTTTTTCTTTCTATACCAGTGCAACCATTGAAAAAAGGTAAAATAAGTAGAAAACTATAAAACTTCTTAAGAGCTAAGCAAAGAAATAGCCATAACTATATACCACAAATTATGAAGAATATCAATGTTATTTGATATTAAGATAGTTTTTAATTTTTATAAAGAATACATAGTTGGGAAAATCTAATATTATGGAATGACCTGCAATAAAATGTCCCAAACTCTGATAAAAATCTCTTGAATCCCATCCCCACCCTCCCCTGCATGCTTAAACCTGAACCTCTCTCCTAGAGTTTTATCATTCTGAACAGCTCTCATTCTGGACTTTCCTTCTCTTAGATAGAATCTCTTTCCTAAATCTCAGATCTTCCTCTTATATAATTTCCTTATTTTGCTGGAATTCATCTTCAAGTAAATTCCTAAGAGGGTTATGAGAAGTATACTTTGTGAGTACTTGAATGTCTGAAGAGAAGTGTAGTGAAAGTCACTCAGTCATGTCTGACTCTGTGACCCCATGGACTCTATAGTCCATGGAATTCTCCAGGCCAGAATACTGGAGTGGGTAGCTTTTCCCTTCTCCAGGGGATCTTCCCAACCCAGGGATCGAACACAGGTCTCCTGCATTGCAGGTGGATTCTTTACTGGCTGATCCACAAGGGAAACCCAAGAATACTGGGGTGGGTAGTCTATCTCTTCTCCAGTGGATCTTCTCAACCCAGGAATCGAACTGGGGTCTCCCTGCAGGCAGATTCTTTACCAGCTGAGCTATCAGGGAAGCATAGAAGTAAGAATGTCTGAATGAATGAATGTGTGAAGATATACTACATTCACACTTGCCATTTGTCCTGAATACAGCCCCAACTTGTTGGAGAAGCATCAGTGATGTTGTAAGATGAGCCTGAGACAGGGATGAATACTGGTGTGGCTCTCCAGGAAATTCCACCTGCCACAGTGAGTGCCTTAGCAACAGGTGTGCTTGCCTCTTTTAGTTTCTGGCTCCTGCTCCCTTGCCTGGCACTGACCCTCAATTGCATTTTTTCTGTAAGCTCTGGAGCCCTTGGAAATGTTGACCTTTCTGACTCCTGTTCCTTGGCTCTTATTCCCTGCCTGTCAGCTTTCTTCTCTTCGGCTTTCTGTTCTTGGCTACCCTTGGTCTAAATATCATTGACACTTGGACTGATATGTCTGTAGAGCTGAAGAAAGAGAAATAATGTTTGCAATCACAGTAATCCAATCCAAAAGACAAATACAACAGAAGTAATTATCCCTCTTTGCCTGTAAAGTTTTATATTTCCCCTTTCCCCTACTTTAGTCTACAGTTTTTTCTGCTGCACAAAACAAAAACAAGACCAAAAAAAAAAACAACAAACTAGAGCATTCAAATGCAGAGTGACTAATTAAAAAAAAAAAAAGGTGGTTTGCACTTATTTTCTTGGCTGAAGGATTTCAAATGTGGAACTTACTTCATAGATCGATGTGTTTAGAGATCAGTGAATAAGGTGCACAGCTTTTTAGAGCTCAAGGATGTGGAGCCATAACCAGAGGAAGACTAGATTGACCCTCACCACCTCCAGGAAATGGTTTGAGAATGGATTAGAAAAGCTATCAGTTCAGTTCAGTCGCTCAGTCGTGTCCAACTTTTTGCGACCCCATGAATCGTAGCATGCCAGGCCTCCCTGTCCATCACTAACTCCTGGAGTTCACTCAGGCCCACGTCCATTAAGTCAGTGATGCCATCCAGCCATCTCATCGTCTGTCGTCCCCTTTTCCTCCTGCCCCCAATCCCTCCCAGCATCACAGTCTTTTCCAATGAGTCAACTCTTCTCATGAAAGTACTGGAGTTTCAGCTTTAGCATCATTCCTTCCAAAGAAATCCCAGGGTTGATCTCCTTCAGAATGGACTGGTTGAATCTCCTTGCCATCCAAGGGACTCTCAAGAGTCTTCTCAACACCACAGTTCAAAAGCATCAATTCTTCAGCGCTCAGCTTTCTTCACAGTCCAACTCTCACATCCATACATGACCACTGGAAAAAACATATATATAAGATCCCTGGTGGCTCAGACAGTAAAGAATCGGTCTGCAGTGCAGGAGACCTGGGTTTAATCCATGGGTTGGGAAGATCCCCTAGAGAAGAGAATGACTACCGACTCCAGTATTCTTGCCTGGAGAATTCCTTAAAAAGCCATGCTTTAAGCTCTCCCTGCAACCCCTACTCTGCAACACACGTGGTGAAGGGCTTTGCAGTGTGTCTTGGCCCAGGCTAGGGAGCTGAAGGAGACAGCTGGAGGGAGGCTGCACATGGGCAGTGTGTGGCAAGTAATTCCCCCCAACCCGCCTCCCCTTCTTGCTGGCCTGGCTGGTCCACGGCACAGAATCTGGGCACCAGATGTTGAGCTTGGATAAAGAATAGCTTGGGGTCATTTTTTTAAAAACGGGTTTTGTCCAAGAAAGTGGACTGCCAGGATAAGGACTGTGCATCCTTAAGAGATGTGTTGGATTCCAAGAGCCAAAGTTGAGGAGGGGGCGTCCAGAGAACATCCAGAAAAAGTACTTTATTATTATCTCTGAGTCCTTCCAGAAATTCTGTGGGATAGCTATTATCTCCGAAACTCAGGGGTTCTGATAACAAATGTAATTTATTTGTAACCTGGTTCAGACGGCCTCTGGTGTTGGCGCCCGGGGTCATAGGAGACCCTGGCCACAGAAGGTGACCCCACACCCTGGACTCTAGCCTTCGCTCCTCCTTCAAGAGCTCTTTGGGAGGGCCCTTGAAGGGTGATCACAAACAGGCTTCTTTTGCCTTCCAGGCCCGGTCTCCGGTGCCTTGGACTTCCCACGTCCACATACAGGACTCTGGATACAGCCGGGTCACACCGTTGTCCTGCTGACCTCCCAAATTCCCTGCCTCCACTTGACACGCCCAGCTGAGTGTTCCTCCCGGCCAACAGGGGGCGCGTGCTGAACCGCGGGTGATATCACCATCTGGGGCCTCCCGATTGGGTGCTTTTCATCTCAGCAGCGATGATCCGATGGCTTTTTCAGTCGCAGAGCCCTACACAACATTGCAGGACAACCGAAAGAGATGATTTAACAACCCATTAATCTTGGCAGTGCCACACGGAAAATGGCAACCTGGATCTAAATTTAGGTCTGTCTGGGTCCCTCATCTAATCTGTCTCTGTTTCTACAGAGATACGCATATTGTTTGTATGCATGGGATAAAGATGAAAAGGAAAGTCAACATCTTAACTTGGGGTAGGGGGTGTGTATTACTGTTTATGGTTTTTAAAAGTTACTGAAAATAAAGTGAGCAGAAAAGTCACAAAGTTTTTTAAATGATAAAACTGATACATGAGGAGTCTAGGCAAAGTTGTTAAAGCAAATGTCCAAAAGATGGGAATAACAGGTTGGAAGACAATGTCAGTTGTTTTCAGGCAAGAGTGTTGGCTGATTGAGCCGTGGACCTGTTATCTTAGATTAGTTTTCATGTAACTTTGACTTCATTTGACATGTAAAACTAACAAATTCCTTTATGTTAAAAAAAACAAAAACAAAAAAACTTGAAATGTCTTTTAAAAAATCCTAAAATTTTATTATTGGTTTAAATGCAAAAAAAATTAATTTCTTCCCTGACTCAGCATGAAACTCATGCTGCATTGAAAATTAAAAGGTGGAAAGATACACCTGACAAATATTAACAAAATAAAAACTGAGAATGGTATGTAAGGAGGAGATAGATACCTTGAGACAAAAAACATTATCACTACATAATAAAAGGATTATTTTTACTGGGAACATATGTTCTAAATTTGTGCACTAGTAAAACAGCATCAAATTATATGAAAAAATAAAAAGAGTAAGGGACAAATCCATTATAATAGGTAAGTTCATTCTCTCAATTATTAAGTTAAATGAAAAATTAGTAAAGATACAGAGTACTTGAACAAAATATTGATGTGTTGGGCAATTATTGTGATGTGCAATAAACTTCAATAACACACATTTTTCTTGAGCACATGTGGATACTTTACAAAAACTGACCATGTGTTAGCCCACACAGCAATTCTCAACAATTTCAAAGAACTGATATTATGTAAACCATATTTTGTTTTCTGACTGAAATTCCATAAAGATAAGATTAAATTTTCCATACATCTGAAGATTGAGAGAATATGTCATAAGGGACATTTAAAATTTTAGTACCATCCATGATGATAATAGATATCAGCTGTTATGAGATGGAGCAAAAGCAATACTTAAGAGATTTATAGCATTAAAGGTTACATTAGAATAGTCTGAAAATTAGTAAGCAAAACTCCTAACTTAAGATACTAGGATGGCAAAGAAAATGGCAACCCACTCCAGTATCCTTGCCTGGGAAATCCCATGGACAGAGAAGCGTGATAGGCTACAGGCCATGGGGTCAACAAAAGAGCTGGACATGACTTAGCGACTAAGCAACAAGATACTAGAAAATAAAATAATTCTTTAAAAAGTATAAGGAAGGAAGAGTAGAAATCAAAGAAACAGAAAACAAACAGACTTAAGTCTGACAGACTTAAATCCAACAAAATTGATTCTTTATAAAGAATCTATTTATTTAGATATATTAATGGAAAAGGCACAAATAAGGTAGGGAATGAAATGGGGAACATACGTATAGACAGAGGAAAGACTTAAAAGATAACAAGTGAATATCATGCACAACTCTGTGCCAATTAACTTGAAAATTTAGATAACGTTGACAAACTTCAAAGAAAAAAAAAACAGGAAAAAAGAAAGTAAAACTAGAATCAGTAAAGATAGCCCTAAAAAGAAGGCTCTAATTAATTATAGGCAAGTCCTATCAGAGTTATAGGAAACTCCAAATCATGACATAAGCTATGACACTTATAAGTTAGATATCAAAACCACACAAATATAGCATGGGAAACCTCAGGTCAATTACATTTATGAATGTAGATTAAAAATACTAAACAAACATTAACAACTGAGCCTAGTCATATATTCTAAAAATAAGAAATAAACCAATGGGCTTTCAAATTTCTGGGTTTATTCCAGGAATGTATTTTAATAGAGTAAAAGAAAAAGAAAACATATGATCATTTCAACAGAGGCAAAAAAAAGCATTTGGTAAAATTAAACACTCTAAATAAAAACTCTTAGTGAAATAGAATTGCCTTAATCTGATAAAGAATTTCTGCCAATAACAAATATTTTCCATAAGGAATTATTAGAAGCATTCCTTTTAAAATTAGAATAAAAGAGTATAAGCATATGTGATAAAACTTTATATGTAAAAAAGTCAAGAAAATGAGAAAACTGACATTCAAGAAAGGTTATATCTGCTAGGAGCCCAAAACTGGGACAGGAAAGGAACACAGGATAGTAGTGGGTCTGTTCTACTTAAGTCGGGTGGTTTTATAACAGGCATTTCATTTATTATTATGCTGTGAGCATATTATATACATTTTTGTTTATGTAGTAATGGTGTTAAAATGAGATATAGAGGAGAAACACATGGCAAATATCTCTAATTCTGGACTCTGATGTCTCTGTGGGTATCTGGTGGATTTGGGGGGGAGGGTGGATATAAGAGCCCAGTGTGCTGGAGTCAAGACCCTTCAACCCAAGGACAATGAGGCAGCCAGTACCCTGCACGCTGGAGCCCTGGTTCCCAGAAAGAGGATTTCTGAGCAGGGTTTGCGGCTTCTCTCACTTGACCAGCTCTTGGCCCAGGTCTGTGCACTAAACAGAGGCCTGGAAGTAAGCAGCCAACGGCTCTCTGACCAAAACCTTGCAAGTCCCTGGTAGAAAAGCCCTGCTGATTAGGAACACCTCTGGCTGAATGTCACCTAAAAAGGGAAGAAAGATATTTCCCCCTCTGTGGAGCTCTAAGTGCACTGTGAGGGTCCGAGGAGCGGCAATGGCAGACAGGAGGGTGAGGTCCCCAGAGGCGGCCCTGCGCCCCTTCCACGAGGCAGTACCCCTCAGACACTTAAGGTGCCAGCGGCTGGAGGCTCAGTGCCCAGGGAGCCTGCATGGGAGCGGCCCCGGGTGTCCACCAGAGCAAGAAGTGCCTTGCAACAGCTGGGGAGAGTTACTCCTCTGACTTCATCTATACCCACAACCCAGGTGACATTCCTGTTTCAGAGAATGAGATTTACAAGCTGCATTTTCCTTTATCAGAACGTAGTCTCAGCATTAGTCCTATCTCTGTCTCTGCTTCCCTCCCTTCACCTCCCTGAATCCTTCTGATAGAAATGTTGGGCTGGTGTTACCGACCTTTCCAGCCGGGTCCCAGCCAGCCTCCTGCTTGGGGTCCCTCGCACCAGCAGCAGGAGACCAAATTTGGTTCTGAAGCGAAGGAAAGTCTTGTTAATTGATCAAAGAGGACAGGTGAACGCTGTGCCCTGAGGCCTCGCTCTCGCAGAAGGCGGGGCTGCTATACAGAGATCCGGTCACCGGGAAGGGCCAGGGCTTCTCCCGAGGCCGCAGGGCTGTGTTGGGCTTGCCTCAGAAACCGTGTCCGGCGCAGCCTCCGCACACGGCCCGCCGCCGCCGCCATCTTGGGCTGAGGTGTTGCTCCTGAGGCTTCTACACGCGGAATTGTGTCAGCGTGTCATTTCACACCGGGAATGCTGGACTCAACACCTGGACTGAAGTGTCGCGACCACGGCCTCTGCGTGCGGCCCCCTCTGAGCAGGTGAGACTAGACTAAGCACAAAGGTAAAGGGGGGGCGGGGAAGGTTAGACTTATTTTATTACCTAGACTGTTTTTATTTCCCAGGAATTGTTAATAGGCTTCACCGGTGACACTAGCTCTAAGCACTAGGCCCCTAGTGGACACTGTTTGTTCTTACAGGGGTTTCTAAATATTTTTCCAGAAATAAATTGTACAGCTCCCCAGGAAGAGTGCCAGTGTGCCTGGCCTTGCTTTCAACGTGTCTCCGCTTCCCCGTGGCTCCCTCCTTCTCCCTCGGTCTGCAGGGTGGGTGTGAAGAGTGAGCACAATTCCCGTCTGTGGGGATGCTCTGCTGAACGGCTTTTGTTTCCAGAGCTGTGATGTGAGCAAGACCGCATTAGTGTTTTCATTTTGCCCTTTCTCTGGCATTGTGCTTCTTAGCTCGAATCATTCTAAACAAATCTCTTAAGAATCTATACATAATTGTCAATGTTCTGTGTGTAAATGCCAAGGTTGACAAACTGCTTAGAGAAATTTAATTAAAAACGGAGTAAGCTTGTTTGGAATTTGAGAAGTGGCATTTTATATGCTCCTAAATATATTTACCCATCTAGAGAATATAATAGGATGCCAGAGTCCAAGAGACACTGAGCACTTGCTAATTGATTCTCAGGGCAAAAGTGTTCAAGTGAATTCAAATAATGAAGCTCCAAGCCAGTTAAACAACAGCTAACAGTTGTCAAGCCCTAACAATAGTCACTTATGTCAAGCAAGAGCCTGTGACAAACTGTGAGACTTTCAGAACACCTCTTAGAGATCTTGCAATTGAGTTATTCTATAATGTAAGGATTATTCATCATGCAATATAGTTTTCAGTTAATCTTTCATAGATCAACTCATAATGAGGTTGCCAGATCAAATTGTTTAACGTTGAAATGGCAGGCTCATCATTCAAACAATTACAGCTGGGTGTATAAAACTGGCAGTTTGTAAGGTCAGCTTTTACCATTGGAAGCCTGTAGAAATCCTTAAATTTTAGCAAAAAGCATCAGCGTCATTAATTACATGAGCTTTGTGGAGCTACTTATCAGATACGATTAGGATTTTGTCAACAGTATGTAAACATTAACTGCTGGCTAATCCCTGTGGACCTAGAGGACCTCTGATCATATATACATTTGTGGTAAGAACACCTCTGAGGTTAATAAGAATAATTTCTGTGAATGGTTCTAATGTTGAAACTTTTCAAACCTTCTAAAATATTATTTTGAAGGACCTGGCATTATGAGAGAGTAGCAAAGAGTATACACATTTCATTAGATTTATACCTTTTTAGTATTTATCTTCTTTGTGGTTGTCAGGGTTTAATTCTTGTTTTTGTTTTTTTTTTTTAATTTATTGGAGTACAATTGATTTACAATGTTGTATTAGTTTGTGTACAGCAAAGTGAATCAGTTATACACATACATATATCACTCTTTTTAGATTCTTTTCCCATATAGGCCATTGGAGAGTATTGAGTAGAGTTCTTTGTGCTATACAGTAGATCCTGGGGGTTTTATTTTTTGCTCCACCACTGAACTGAAAAAAAGAGTATGAAAACCAAATTAGTTCCCAGTTGGTTGTAAATAAAGTTGTTACCATCTTTGAATATACAATCAAAGTAAAATAATACTGACAAAATGAACTATTGGCAGATTAAGTCAAACTATGTTTATTGGGAGCAAGAATATTTTGTGGGTGAAAGAAATGATTTAGGTTCTAGTACTGGCTTGAGATCCTGAAAAAGTCACAAAACTTTTCTCAGCCTTAGATTCCTTGAGTGAAGTGGATTATTATTATTATTATTATTGAGTGATTAGGCCCAATAATCTTTAATATGTCTTTCCATTCAGTCAGCTCAACTGCTCAGTCATGTCCAACTCTTTGCAACCCCATGGACTGAAGCATGCCAGGCTTCCCTGTCCATCACCAACTCCTGGAGCTTCCTCAAACTTGAATCAATGATGCCATCCAACTATCTCATCCTCTGTCGTCCCCTTCTCCTCCTGCCTTCAGTCTTTCCCAGCATCAGGGGCTTTTCAAATGAGTCCAGTTCTTTGCATCAGGTGGCCAAAGGATTGGAGTTTCAGCTTCACCATCAGTCCTTCCAGTGAATATTCAGGACTGATTTCCTTTAGGAGTGACTGGTTGGATCTCCTTGCAGTCCAAGGGACTCTCAAGAGTCTTCTCCAACACCATAGTTCAAAAGCATCCATTCTTTGGCGCTCAGCTTTCTTTAGAGTCCAACTGTCCCATCCATACATGATTACTAGAAAAACTATAGCTTTCACTAGATGAACATTTGTCAGCAAAGTAATGTCTCTGCTTTTTAATATGCTGTCTAGGTTTGTCATAGCTTTTCTTCCAAGGAGAAAATGTCTTTTAATTTCATGGCTGCAGTCACCATCTGCAGTGATTTTGGAGCCCCGCAAAATAAAGTCTCTCATTGTTTCCATTGTTTCCCCATCTATTTGCCATAGAGTAATGGTACTGGATGCCATGATCTTAGTTTTTTGAATATGAGTTTTAAGCCAACTTTTTCACTCTCCTCTTTCACTTTTATCAAGAGGCTCTTTAGTTCTTCTTTGCTTTCTGTCATAAGGGTGGTGTCATCTGCATATCTGAGGTTTTGATATTTCTCCTGGCAATCTTGATTCCACCTTGTGCTTCATCCAGCCCAGCATTTCACATAATGGACTCTGCATATAAGTTAAATAAGCAGGGTGACAATATACAGCCTTGATGTACTCGTTTCCCAATTTAGAACCAGTCTGTTGTTCCATGTCCATTAGGGAACAGTATTTTTCTGAAACAAAGATGAAGGGGGTTCCTTATATACAAAAACAGAAGAACTGCTAGGGGCTCCTGATGGTACATGAAATTACCACATCATATAAAACAAGATTGTTTATGTGCTGGGAAATAAGCCCTAGCATGCCAAGTTGCTTCAGTCATGTCCAACTCTTTTGCAACACAGAAGACTGAAGCCTGCCAGGCTCCTCTCTCTATGGGATTCTCCAAGCAAGAATACTAGAGTTGGTTGCCATGCCCTCTTCCAGGGGATCTTCCAGACCCATGAATTGAATCTGCATCTCTTACATCTCCTGCATAGGCAGGTAGGTTCTTTACCACTAGTGACACCTGGGAAGCCCTAGAGCTCTTAGTTAGATGCCCAGTCTTGTTTCTTGTATCACACACTACCCTTCAACCTACTGGATGAAAAATGATATGTGTAGATGTTTCCAAAGGTTGCTTTGTACCTCTGGAGCTTGCCATTGGGGTCTTGCCCAGGGCACCTAGCGAGCAGTAATCCATCTTGAGGAGCACAACTATCTCTACACAAAGCAAGAACCTCAGGCTTTGTACTTCCTAATGAGTGTGCATTAGAGAAACACAGTTTTATGTCACTCATGGTCTTGGCACAGGTGAAAGCAATACATGTTTCTGAAGATGCTTCTCTGTATTATGATTTTTCTCATCCCATGAGCTTTAAACCATATCCTTGGAAGCATTTGCTAGTTTACCTCACCTCTGTTGTAGTCCTTGGGGATGTTAGCATCTTTTCTATCTGGATCCAGGGGCTACCTTTTGGCCCTCACTACTTTCATGCCACATATATGCCCTGAAACACTCTGTCCTTCTACTTATATATATATCTTCTATTATAAAATCTCTGAGAGCAAATACAGTGTCCAGGACACCTTACATTGTTGGTACTGTTTACCTGGTTTGATTACTTTTAGCTCTAGATTCTTGATGGTAATAGAGTTAATTGAAGTCTTTAATAGAACATCTGGTTTGTGCTACAAGAAAAAGAAAATCCCCAATTCAATTGAGTTAAACAAAAAAGAAACTGTAATATGGCTGAGTCCCTTCTCTGTTCACCTGAAACTATCACAACATTGTTTGTTAATTAGCTATACCCCAATACAAAATTAAAAGTTTAATAAAAAAGAAATAAATGCTGGCATGTAAAACTAAAAGAAATGTATCACATATAACAGGAAGTCTGGCTCAAGAACCTAAGGTTCATTACTGCTTAGCACTGTGGCTTGTCCTCATGGCTACAAAATGGCTGCAGCAATTCCTGTCACCACAACTAGCTGTGATAATAGCAGAAGGAGAGAGGATTTTCTGTGTGTCTCTTTTTGTTAGCAAAGATATCTTTTCCATACTGTCTCCCTACTTCCAGTCAGATTTTTCCTAGTATGTCACTGACCAGAATCTATCAATAGTCATACTTTGCTAGTTACTTGGTAAGAGGAATAAAATTATCATGACTCATTTAATTGATACTTTGTTTTATTTGAGCAAGTTAATTTATATAGGTGTAACAAGAGGTGTTGACTAATATGTAAATACTTTCTTTTTGTATATAATGAAGCTAGAGCCACGTGAGAGTAAAGCTTTAGAATTAACTTCTGTCTGGAGGCTTTGTAAAGCCACGAGAGTTATAAATTACTTTTATGAGTGAAAGAGATTTTATCATTGTTATCAGTATTATTTTCTCTAAGACTCCCACATTTGTTAATATTGCTGGATTGCCAGGAAGTGACATTTTTTTTACTGCATGAGGTTGAATGTCATAAGTCATAGAGCGTATAAGTTTCCCTAGGAAGACTTGTAGATGTAGTCTTTGTTCCTTAATAGTGGAGAACTATAGTCTTTGTTTCTCTATCGCATCTAATTAAATGAATTTTTGGCATAGGCAATATTCAACTACATTTTGGTAAGAAAAAGACATGGTCATAAGTAGTAATTCCCTTCAGAGGTGGCTAAGCTATATTAATTTATTAGGTCAAAATTTTTTGTAATTAGGAAATAGGAAATTGGTCACAGAAAAAAGGAGCTCAATAAAGACACTTTCCACACTGTCTAATCTTGGTTATCATTATTGTGTAGGCCCATCAATACATGTCATTATAATCCAAAAAGTTATTTTAAAATTGCATTGATGATATATTAACATACTTTATACTTCATGGGACACGATCTCTCATAGGATTTTTTTTTCTTTTGAATTTTCACTATTCATGTGGGGCAAAGTGTCATATTAGGAGTACTTGATTCCAGTGTATGAGTAGGTATATCCTACTAAACTGAAAGTGAGAGATAGTTGAAATAGTTTTCTAAAGATTTATGAAAATATTAATCACAGTGAAATCAGTACTCACAAAACCTTTTGGGAACATATATCCACCTTTGCTATAACTCATCTTGCAATTTATTGAAAATACTGAATTTATTATGCAATATAAGGCTGTATATTGTCACCCTGCTTATTTAACTTATATGCAGAGTACATCATGAGAAACGCTGGGCTGGAAGAAGCACAAGCTGGAATCAAGATTGCCGGGAGCCTTATCAATAAGCTCAGATATGCAGATGACACCACCCTTGTGGCAGAAAGTGAAGAGGAACTAAAAAGCCTCTTGATGAAAGTGAAAGAGGAGAGTGAAAAAGTTGGCTTAAAGCTCAACATTCAGAAAACGAAGATCATGGCATATGGTCCCATCACTTCATGGGAAATAGATGGGGAAACAATGGAAACAGTGTCAGACTTTATTTTGGGGGGCTCCAAAATCACTGCAGATGGTGACTGCAGCCATGAAATTAAAAGTCGCTTATTCCTTAGAAGAAAAGTTATGACCAACCTAGATAGCACATTCAAAAGCAGAGACATTACTTTGCCAACAAAGGTCTGTCCAGTCATGGCTATGGTTTTTCCTGTGGTCATGTATGGATGTGAGAGTTGGACTGTGAAGAAAGCTGAGCGCTGAAGAATTAATGCTTTTGAACTGTGATGTTGAAGAAGACTCCTGAGAGTCCCTTGGACTGCAAGGAGATCCAACCAGTCCATTCTGAAGGAGATCAGCCCTGGGATTTCCTTGGAAGGAATGATGCTAACGCTGAAACTCCAATACTTTGGCCACCTCATGCGAAGAGTTGACTCATTGGAAAAGACCCTGATGCTGGGAGGGATTGGGGGCAGGAGAAGAAGGAGACGACAGAGGATGAGATGGCTGGATGGCATCACTGACTCGATGGACGTGAGTTTGAGTGAACTCCGGGTGTTGGTGATGGACAGAGAGGCCTGGCGTGCTGCGAGTCATGGGGTCGCAAAGAATTGGACACGACTGAGCGACTGAACTGAACTGAACTGATAGTGGCGCTAGTGGTAAAGAATCCGCCAATGCAGGTTTGATCCCTGGGTCGCGAAAATCCCCTGGAGGAGGCCTGGCACCCCATTCTAGTATTCTTGCCTGGGAAATCCAATGGACAGAGGGGCCTGATGGGCTACAATCCATGGAGCTGCGAAGAGGCAGACACGACTGAGTACACAACCATATTTATTAAATAAAATTTTTTGCTGTATATGTGAATATGTGTGTGAATGTACATTTACACTGGGGGAAATGGTAATATATTTAATGGAACTACAGGATCCAGAGCAGACAGCATTTTCTGCTATTGGTCTTGATTTTCTTTTATACTTCTAGACACATACCCAGCAGGATTTTAATGTAGTTAAATTAGCTCATAATGGCTAACAGGAGAAAAGAGCCTCCTGGATAGCACATTATAATGTCCTTTCTGAGAAGAGTATTCCTGCAAAAGTTGGGCCTAATTGTAAAAACATTGAAGTTATAAAAGCATGAAATTGCTTCTTAGGGTGTACAGGAATGAATATCCTCTTTGTACTGGTGGTTTTTCCATCTATACCACTCAGGCTCAAACACAGACAGAGAATGTTTTTGCACCACTGAGGACTGCATTGCAAAGCTGTATTGTCTTCTCAAAACAAGAGAAGGAAAGGAAAAGAAAAATACTCAGAATAGTTTGGGCTGGTCTAGGAGTGAAGGTAATTTATAAGATTGTCTTTTTCCTGGATTCTTGCTCTTGTATTTTTCTCTGAATGGAAGCTCAGCCATTCCTTGTTGACTGAAAACTTCTGTGAATCCATGGGGCTTGACTTTCTGGGTCTCCTGGTCCCACATTCTTAAATCCAGAGGATCAGGGCTGGAACAGATGGCCTGACAACACAGAAACAACCGTGTCACTGCCACTTAAACCCAACTTCAATGTCGATTGGTTTGCAAAGGACTATCCAGTACTGTAAATGCCAGGCACTATTGCTTTGTGGAGGAAAGCGCCTCTGCACCCGTGGGTAATGAGCATGTTGCCTTGACAATGTTGTAAGCCAGAGGGAAGAACAACTAGCTCCTGCCTATGGAGTGGTTATTTATTCTTTGGTTTATAAATATGAGTAACATTTCTTTGGCCAGCTGTTTTAAAATGGCCCTTTCGAGATACAGTTTTCTAGCACGTGTAAATTGATGGTAACATTCACTTTGGGATGACCTGGAAGGACCTCCATCTTTCAGAGCAGGTGGAAAGAACATCGGTTCTGGAAGAAAGAATAGATTTCTAGTCTGAGCTTTGTGATCTTAAGCAAATTCCAGTTGATTCTTATTTTTCATGGCAATTCTTTTCTACAAACTCATTGTGAACCCTGAATTAGCAAATACTGAACCACTGCTCCTGAGGAAATACAGGGTAAGGTTTCTGTGAGCCTGTGCTCACAGCATCTTTGTCAACAGATCAATACATACCCTTGTTTTGTATGTGTTTCTGTTTGAAGGCAACTTATTTAATATATATTGTTGATGCATTAATATTGAACTTAGAGCCACAGCGCTGTAACTCATGTCTGAAGGAAGCTTATTTAACGCCTTATTTTCTCTGTAAAGCACATTCCAGCCTTCTCGTACATAGGAACACCAGATAGCACCCCAGCACTAAATTTGGGGACATATAAACAGTGAAGTCACCAATAAAAAGCAGAAAAAGGAAAAAAAAGATGGTACTAAAGACTATGAAAATGACGCAATATTGTGAGAACTAAAACCAGAAGGCTGAGCATTGCCTTGTTGAACCTCACTTGGAAAGAGCATGTCAGGTGACTCAAATTTTTTGTGGCTCTGCACGTGATCCCAGATGAACCTGCAAGTATCGTGAGTTTTAATTTTGGCTACAAATACATTTTTAAGGTGTAGGTGGGTTCCTAAATATGGAATCCACAGGGAGTGAGGATCAACTGTATTTACCCACCGTGGATGCTAGTTTTCTCATCTATGAGTTGGAACTTATACAGTTTATTCCAGATTGCTGGGAAGATTAAATGAGATGAGGTTTTCGCAGCACTGGGCTCATATCAGGACCTTTGTTGTTGTTCAGTTACCCAGTCATCTCCAACTCTTTGTGACCCCATGGACTGCAGCACACCAGGCTTTTCTGTCCTTCACTAGCTCCTGGAGTTTGCTGAAACTCATGTCCATTGAATCAGTGATGCCATCCAACCAGCTCATCCTCTGTCACCTGCTTCTCCTCCTGCCCTCAATCTTTCCCAGCATCTGGGTCTTTTCCAATGAATTGGCTGTTGCGTCAGGTGGCAAAGGTATTGGAGATTCAGCTTCAACATCAGTCCTTCCGATGAATATTTAGGGTTGCGTTCCTTTAGGGTGGACTGGTTGTATCTCCTTGCTGTCCAAGGGACTGTGCATCAATTCTTTCTTTTGTCTCTTTCCTGCATTCTCTCTAGGCTTGACTTAGGATCCATCCTGCTCCCACCTGCTTCTGTCCTTCTCTCAGGTACCCTTCCCTGCATCCTGGTAATCCCTGTCTACTCATCCTGTGAGGCTGGGTTAAGACTCAACTTTGCCAAGAAGATTTCCAGGTGATCTTGCTCCCATGCAGTCTGTACTACAAAGACTTAAAGTGGTAACTCTTCGATCTGGTTTTTAGATCTTGTTTTCTCCTAACTTGTAAGCTTATGCGCCCAAGGACCATGCCTTCAATTTTTCCTATTTATCACAGAATAGATGCCACTGCTGGAGCTTTGAAGGTATTCTATATTTGATATGTTGAATAAATAAAGGAATAAATAGAAGAAAGAAAAAGACACATAAACCAACCAACCTGGGTTTTCTGTACAGTATGTGTTTGCCTGCTCAATGTAGTCTAAGAACAAGTTCTCTATGACTGACAGTACTTGATTGACACCAGTATCCTGTGGTCTGAGGGTCACTTTTTACAGTTCCTCACAGCATCGGCTCATCAGAATAGAGACACAACTCCACGGAGAAGCTGGCAAGGAGGAGAGAAGCAGCCACATGCATGATTCAATACTGCCATTCCCTTGTCACATCTTCCTTTTATTTCCATGTTAGTTCTTGTCACAGTCAGAAATTCTCTTTGACTTTTGTTACTTGTTTATTATGCAGTCCATGAGGCCAGTAATCTTGCCTGCCTTGTTTTCTACTATGTCTCCAATGCCTTGGACAGTCCTGACACATAGTCAGTGCTCAATCAATGTTTACTAAAAGAATAAATTCAGTTCCGCTATCAGCTGTCTTTTTTTGAAATTTTAATTGACTCGCCTGTACCATCTGCACCTTTGGACAAAAATAGTCACTTTCTAGCATATGTAGATGGCCTTCCTGCGACTTTTTATTCATTTACTCTGTTATTCATCCATTCACAGATGTATCTGCTCACTTCTGTCTTCTTTGGGCTCCTTGAGGACAGACAGTTACTCAGCTTTGTGTTTCCAGCACATAGTGGGGCTGCAATAAATCTTTCATGAATGAATGGGTATTTTCTCTAGAGAGTAGAGGTGAGAGGACAGTTGGTAAGGTACCCCACGAACAAAATGGAAAGTGAAGAGAGAAAAACAACTTAAAAATCTAATATCATGCTCTGTGGTGTTAAATATGCTTTCTTATAGAGTTGCTTGTTTTTTTTCTCACAAACTCTTATAAACTAGAGCAGGTATTACTGTTCCCATTTAGAAATGAAGACATCTACTCTTGTGGATTTAAGTCTGAGCTTATAAAGTTGGTAGGTAGTGAATCTAAGATTAAAAAGTCAGGTCATTTGATTCCAAGATCCGGGCTTTTTGCATTCAACTAGGGTGAGGGTGTCTGATAAAACACAGTGAGACAGTGTTCTTTTGTGGATGATAAATGTCTGAAGGTAAATCCACAGAGGAGAGCTGACTCTGCTATCGTATCGTTAGCATGAGTATAATCTCTAAAGGGCTATGATGGATAGGGCCCGTCTGGGTGTACAAAGCCTGGTGTGTGTGTGTTTTAATCAGAGTCTCACTATCACTCTTGTCTAGAATGGGAGCCAAGAAACAAATGAAGGAGAGCATATGGATGGGTGGGTGGAAGTAGAGAAAAGATCCGTACGGTGGCCTGTGGTGGTGAGGTAGCAGCAGTGATGCTGCAAACTAGGGTTTTGATTAGCAGGGGGCTGAGTGGTACCTAAAGGAACAATGGACAGTTGGTGGCAGTGCCTCTGCAAAGGTGAAGCCAAAGTGAATGACCCGAGCCAAGACCAAATCTTGTTAAAGCCCACTTGGTGTCCTGACCTTGGGGATCCTCTGAAGTGAGCCCTCAAAGCATGGCTTGTGTGTTGTTCCTGTGGGCCCCTTTATTCCCTCTGTACTGCACACTTTGTCTTTAAACAGCTTAAATGTCTAAATTGGATTCTGGAAGAAAAATGCCACGAAGTTGCCAACCTCATTCTTTCTGTCGGGGGCTCCTGTTGTGTTCTTGGTGGGTCTTCACAGATAGCTCTTGCAGCAAAAATACTGGAGTGGCTTGCCACTCCCTCCTCCAGTGGATCATGTTTTGCCACTATCGTTCTTCCAGTGGTCATGTATAGATGTGAGAGTTGGACCATAAAGAAGACTGAGCCCCAAAGAATTGATGCTTTTGAACTGTGGTGCTGGGAAAGACTCTTGAGAGTCTCTTGGACAGCAAGGAAATCAACCTGGAATATTCACTGGAAGGACTGAAGCTGAAGCTCTAATACTTTGGCCACATGATTTGAAGAGCCGACTCATTGGAAAAGATCCTGATGCTGGGAAAGATTGAGGGCAAGAGGAAAGGGGGTGACAGAGGATGAGATAGTTTGATAGCATCACCGACTCAACACACATAAGTTTGAGCAAACTCAGAGATAGTGAATGGCAAGAGAGCCTGGCATGCTGCAGGCCATGTGGTCACAGAGCCAGACATGACTTAGGGACTGAATGACAGCAACAACATGGATGATGGAAACAGGCTACTGAGAACCTGAGAAGAAGTCTCTCTGGGGCCCCCAAGGGTGTTCTGAGTAGAAACGGGCCATCCCCTCCAGTTCTCACGTGGCAGCCTCCCTGCCTTACATGAGACAGTTGAGGGGCGCTCAGCATTTGTGGCATTTTCTGAGCACTGGCTGCTGCCGCAGGTGAACAAGATGTGTGGGAAGTTGGTATTAGACCCTCCAGCTTCACCCATTCCTGCCAAGCTTCACTGTCCCCCGTTGTCCCACTGTCCCCTTGGCCTTATCATTCTTGGCCACTGATGCTTGGACCTCCATCTCCTGTGTCAGGCAGCCAGGTCAAGGCATGGATGTTCTCTATTCAGACAACCCTGCTCTGAGAGACCACTTCACTCTAAATACTTGCCTCCTTCATTGCAATAATTTTACTCTCTTCATCAAACAACGCTCAAACATACCACATTTCATGGTCTCAGAGGCAGTTCTAACTCTTGCTCCTCTTTTCCTTCCCTTTGCATCACATAATACCCATGGGAGTTACACCACCTATATCCATGACTACACCTTGAACTTGAAGGGGTGTTTCTCAAACTTGTTTGGAAAACAGTGACATATTATTCATTTAATTTTTAAGATCTAAATACCAAATGTTAGGCTAAAGCAGACATTGGGCTTAGTCGCTCAGTCATGTCTGACTCTTTGCAACCCTGTGGACTGTAGCCCACCAGGCTCTTCTGTCCATGGTGATTCTCCAGGCAAGAATACTGGAGTGGGTGCCATGCCTTCCTCCAAGGGATCTTCCCAACCCAGGGATTGAACCCAAGTCTCCCACACTGCAGATGGATTCCTTATCAGCTGAGCCACCAGGAAAGCCTAAAGCAGACACTATTTCACACTAATCTCTAGTGGGTGAACTTGAGGTAAAAAGTTATCAGCAATATAGGAAAAATATATTTTGAGAAATTTTAAATTACAAAATTTCACCCATGAACATAGTTCTCCCTCTTCCAAATTAAGACTGGGGATTATGGAATTCTGGCAGCAGAGCTATTGGTGGACTGTTGGAATTGACAGTATTTTAAGGGGGGAATGAATAAGGAGAGGGTCTTCCCAGGTGGCTTAGTGGTAAGGAATCTGCCTGCCAATGCAGGAGATGTGGATTCGACCCCTGGGTCAGGAAGATCCCCTGGAGACGGAAATGGCAACCCATGCCAGTATTCTTGCCTGAAAAATTCTATGGACAGAGGTGTGTGGTGGGCTACAGGGTCGCACATTGGTCCCTAAGAATTTCCATGACTGCATTCTTACTCTGGAGGAAAGCTGTAGAGAGGTTGGGAAGAATACTAATAGCTAACACTTAAAATAATGACACTACCACACCCAGGTTTTTTTAAAACCACTCTGAGATATGACTGAGATATGAAAAGCTGGACATAATGTCTACAACTTGAGTTTGGAGTCTGTGTATACACCCATCACCATAATCAGTACCATAAACATGTCCATCATCTCCAAAAGTTGCTTCCTCCCCTATTTGTTTATTCCTCATTCCAGCACTATTTTAAGTGCTTTACATATATTAATTCATGGAATTGATAAAACATTCTTATGAGGTAGGTGTACGTGTACCATTTCCATTTTATAGATGGGAAAAGAAAGTCACAGAGAGAGTTAGTTGCCCAAGATGAGTTAGTAAAGGTGAGATTTGCAGTCTCTTCTCCTACCTTCTGCCTTATACAGTCTTGTTGAGAACTTGCCCTGCATATTCCCCACTCACCACCAGCGTGTTGTCTTACTAAGTCCTGTGTGTGTGTGTTAGTCCAGGGGTTGGCGTTAAGTTCCAACAGCACTGAGACTTTGTTTTGCTCACTGTTGTGTCCTTGGCCCCCAGCACTGTGCTCAGGATATGTCTGTTGGCTTAATTAAGGACTAAAGTTTGATTCTTCTGAGTGCCAGGCTCACGTTACTCCTTTGTTAGCAGTTATTTTGCAGCCTTCATTATGACCCAGTTTTCTTTTTTATTCGGGTAAAAAATGATTTTGGCATTTTAACAGCACGACTTCATTATTGATACTTTTAATCTGCCCCCACCATCAAATTCCCCTTTTGGTATTTTGTCACTCCCAATATATTTAGAAACATTTGTCTTTGTCTTTTTCTCCTTCCTTTTGAATCTATGATGTATTTTAACAAGGAGTATTCTATGAATGCAAAAATAGTTGTATTTTATTTTAGTTTATCTCCTTTATTCCATAATAGAGGTTAAGAATATACCCTTTTGATAACAAAGAACTTTCTTACTATCTTTCTGATTGACTGAATAGTCAAAGAAAACACCATAATTGTGTGAAATGGTCTGATTTAGAAACCAATTATGAGGAACATAATTATCTACTAATGAAATATGCATGTAAGTCCTTGGTTTGCTGCTTCTAATGTCACTGTAGACAAATGTGTATCCAGCAATAACTTGCATAAGGTAAATTGAAAGTCAACCATTTCTAAATTGTGTCTGAAAATCTCATGACAGCCAACAACTCAGAATCAAAAATATCTATTTTTCTCCTGCAAATGTCTCCTTCACTGTGTGTGTGTGTCTAAGGGACGTTTTCTGGTCTGAAATTAAGATTTGCTTGCTCCTCCCGTCTGTCTACTGATGATTATCAAAGATTTAAACTTTGGTTTCCCTGGGCTTCAAAGGTGGAGCTGGAGGAGATTCTTTTATAATTATTATTTATTTATTTACTTGTTTATTTATTTTTGGTTGCTTATTATTTACTTATTGATGGTTGCACTGGGTCTTCACTGCTGCGTGGGGGCTTTCTCTAGTTGCAGCAAGCGTGGGCTACTCTTCATTGAGGTACATTGGCTTCTCGTTGCAGTGGCTTCTCTTGTTGTGGAGTGAGCTTCAATAATTGCAACACGTGGGCGCTAGCAATTGTACCATGCGGGCTTTAGTTGCTCCATGGCATGTGAAATCTTCCCAGACCAGGGATCGAACCCATGCCCCCTGCATTGGCAGGCAGATTTTAGGCTCTGTACCACCAGGGGAGTCCTGAGGTTCTTTTATTATCATAATGATGCAAACAGACAAAAAAGGCCCCTTGGTTCCCTTAGGAAATGTATTGTTAAGAACAATCTCACTCCACAGATACATAAGGAATAAGCCTTCAGACACAGAAGTGCATGCACAACACCAGATGAGAGCAGACAGGAGTCCCTGAACAGCAGAAAAGAATATATGCTGCTGCTGCTGCTAAGTTACCTCAGTCTTGTCCGACTCTGTGCATCCCCATAGACGGCAGCCCACCAGGCTCCCCCGTCCCTGGGATTCTCCAGGCAAGAACACCAGAGTGGGTTGCCATTTCCTGGGGCAAAGTGAAGTGAAAGTGAAGTCGCTCAGTCGTGTCTGACTCTTTGTGACCCCATGGATTGCAGCCTACCAGGCTCCTCCGTCCATGGGATTCTCCAGGCAAGAGTACTGGAGTGGGCTGCCATCGCCTTCTCCAAAAGAATATAGGGAAAGGGACTGTTAGTGGGACTGGACCTGCCCTCGTAGGGTGGGGGAACTGAAGCAGGGGTCCGATCCCCACAGTGGGGCAATTGCCTGAGTCAGAAGAGAAACATTTAAGGCTGAGAGAGGAACAGCTGATCTGTGGCAGCCTAAATGGAATGAGAATCCGCCAGTCCTTGCCACAGCCATACATATCCTAGATGGCAAGGTGGCTGGGAGCTGGAGTTTAGGGATTGTGGAGCAATCCCAGGGCGAGGGCTGCTGTCGACTACAGAGAGACGGATGGAGGGGATGTGAGAGAGGAGACTGTGGTGGGAAATGTCTGTGGAGGAAAGCCTGGCAGCCATGGAAGCAAGGCGNTACTCCGTCCATTGGATTTTCCAGGCAAGAGTACTGGGGTGGGGTGCCATTGCCTTCCCCGAGAAAGGACAATAGGAGCAAAGAAAGGCTGTTTATCTGTGTCTGTGTGCATTTTGATATAAAGGATGTTTTAACATATTTGGCTATAATAAATGAAGGCAAAACCAAAATCAAATATAAGAAAAGAAATTCAAATTGTATTGTTACTTCCAAAAGACAAAAAAGAAACTTCTTGCCTTTGTTAATGATTCTTTAAAAGTAATGTTGATTTCTGGGGGAATTTGATTTTAGAAAGTGACACTTGATAATTACCTGTTGAATAAATAAGGCAACAAACGTGATCAGTTGCCTATTTCTTCATGGCTAATGGTTTTGGTATCATAATTTTTTTTCTCATTCCAAGACCAAAAAAGAATTCTTTGTACTTTCTCTTTCATTATTTTTTGTCACTGTTTGTATTCTATTTATCAGATTTTTTGCATTAGAGTCTGGCATGTATTATAAAATAAAATGGAAAATATATAGATGAATTGGATATTTGTTGGTTATCTTTTTAATATCCCTTTTTCTTTGCTCAAAATTTCCTGATTTCTTTTGAGGATACATATTTTTGCAGGGAATCTGACTTTATTCCACATCAGACTTTATCTTAGTGCGTTTGATGAGAAAGCTGCTGCAAAGAAACTTTATGATTAGATGAGAGCAAGAAATCGTGCATCCCTCATAGTTTGGATAAGGACTATATGGAAGACTATAAGGGAACATGTTGAGCATTTGGATAGAATGTCACCTTAAGCCAGCCCTAAAATGGATTTTCAGTAATTTAAATCTATAAGTTACCATTTTTTTCATAATTATTAGTAGTGTTAGTAGTAGCACGCTCTGTTATTCAGTCACTAAGTCATGTCCTACTCTTTGTGATCCCATGGACTGCAGCATGCCAGGCTTCCTTGTCCTTCATTGTCTCCTGGAGTTTGCTCAGACTCATATCCATTGAGTCAGTGATGCCATCCGGCCATCTCATCCTCTGTTGCCACCTTCTCCTCTTGCTCTCAATCTTTTCCAGCATCAGGGTCTTTTCCATCCAGCTCTTTGCATCTGGTGGCCAAAGTATTGAAACTTCAGCTTCAGCATCAGTCCTTCCAATGAATATTTAGGGTTGATTTCCTTTAGGATTGACTGGTTTGATTTTTCAGTCCAAGGGACTCTCAAGAGTCTTCTCCAGCACCACAACTAGAAAGCATGCTCTAGTACCCAGCATACAAAAGATCCTTGGCACAATAGTTAGGCTCCTATATCTCTCACAAAATCTTCTAAATTGCAAGTCTAATCCAGTAATCTGAGTGTTAAAGGTAAATTTATGGTAATTGTATGGTCACCAGTGAACCCAGACTCAGACTGACCTTGATGTGTGACCCAAGAAGTGTCATTTACTATCTGCAGGCACAGCTGGGACTCTCTGGCTACAGAAGGCAGCCTATCTGTATTGCCTTCATTAGTCTTCCATTAGGTTCTGTATTTTCTCTCTTAGTGTAAGTCCTTGAAAGCAGAGCCTGAGAAAAGAGCATGGGTACAGACAGTTTATTTGAAAACTGATCCCAGGGATGCTTTCATGAGGGATGGCGATTAGGAAAAAAACTCTTAAAAAAAGCTCTTTAGGGGAAATAATAATAACAGTAAGCGTAATAAACAATGGGGTCTTAACTATATAGAGCTCAACTTCTAAGAAGCATACAGGCTGCCTCCCAGAAATGTCTGATGCATTTATTCATCAATTCCCATTGCCCATTGGTTAAAGGTTGCCTCTGGGATATTAACTTGCCCATGCTTTGAACACTGTGGGCAGAATGCTGAAAGACAGCAGGGGGGTCTCTGAGGTAAATTGCCTGTGGTGCCTGGGAGTCAGAACTGTCCACCATGGCTAAACCTGAGATCTGAGGTGAGCTGAAATTGTGTGACAGGGCTGTGTAATATTCAGTTCAGAAGTTCCTCTTTATCATGTGAAATATTTGTACAAGGGTCAGGATTATAGCCCATGGCCATAACTTCCTCTTTTCTTCCTTGTCCTGTTTGGATTACTACGTAAGCCTCTTTGTAAAAACACAATGGAAAAATGCAAGAATTAATAACAATGATTTATCTGTTTGAACTTCCAAGCCATGTTTTGGGAGTATTATGGACAAATTTGACATTGACCCCTATTTTTTAATTTTGAAATATAAAAAGTGAGTGGTTTTTATTGACAAAACAAGTTCACCTCATTCTTAGACTGCTGAGTCTCACGAGTACAAAATAGTTCTTAAGGTGAAAAAATGAAATCAAAACAAAGACAATACCTGTAACATATTTTCACA
This sequence comes from Oreotragus oreotragus, assembly GCA_006410675.1. Classification (NCBI taxonomy): domain Eukaryota; kingdom Metazoa; phylum Chordata; class Mammalia; order Artiodactyla; family Bovidae; genus Oreotragus; species Oreotragus oreotragus. The sequence continues at coordinate 99,457 of SJYX01018733.1, forward strand.
GTAATTTAGCAATATGTAAATTACCTTATTGTCAGGAGTTGTTAGGAAACTGTATAGACTGTTATACTGACTACCAAGTGGATCAAGCAAAGAAAACTGGGTTTAAAAAGCTATATAAATTGGTGGAAATGGCAATATGCATTCTAATGCTAACTGGCACATTGTAGGAAGCAGCTGGAAGCAAATAGTCCCCAAGGTACACTTGTTAACATTTCACTTGTTTATAAAGCTTGTGAAATCAAACATTCAGAATGCATCTACTCTCCTTCTGATGACAGGTAAACAGGGACAAACATCAATGGGAGAAGGAAACCAAACTTTTGTGCTTGAATTTACCTTGCTGGGACTTTCACAGGATCCAAAGATCCAAATCTTGTTGTTCTGTGTTTTCCTGATCATTTACCTTCTCTCTGTTTTTGGAAACCTGCTCATAATAATCCTTATCCAAACTGACCCTCGACTTCACACTCCCATGTACTTTTTCCTCAAACACTTGTCCTTCGTTGATCTTTGTTTCTCTACAAGCATCGTTCCCCAGATGTTGGTCCACTTCCTTGTGAAAAAGAAAACCATTTCCTTTGCTGGGTGCTCACTACAGATAGTTGTCTTCCTCCTAGCAGGGTGTACAGAGTGTGCTCTTCTGGCGATGATGTCCTATGACCGTTATGTGGCAGTCTGCAGGCCCCTACACTATTCTACTCTCATGACCCACAGGGTTTGTGTCCAGTTGGCCATAGTGTCGTGGATCAGTGGGGCATTTGTATGTTCAGTGGACAGTGCATTTGCACTCTGTCTCCCCTACCAGGGACAGAACATAATTAATCACTACTTTTGTGAACCTCCTGCCCTCCTGAAGCTGGCTTCTGCAGACACCTACAATGCTGAAATGGCCCTCTTCTCAATGGGCGTGATTGTTCTCCTAGCTCCTGTGTCTCTCATCCTGGTCTCTTATTGGCATATTATCTCCACTGTGATTCGGATGCAGTCAGGGGAGGGTAGGCTCAAGGTGCTCTCTATCTGTAGCTCCCATCTCACTGTTGTGGTCCTCTACTATGGCTCTGGAATATTTGCCTACATGAGACCCAATTCCAAGACAACGAATGAAAGGGATAAGGTCATTTCTTTGTTCTATTCAGTTATGACTTCAGTGTTGAACCCCATAATTTACAGCCTGAGGAACAAGGATGTGAAGGGAGCTCTGAGAAAACTGGCTGGAAGATAGTCAACATTCAGAGGCAATGATTTTTGACATTTTTAAAAAGTAATTTGACCACTGTGATAGACAACAATAGCTCTACTAGCTTCATTCTTTTCTTTCCTTGCCTTGTTTACCTCAGTTGATTTTCTTCTCTACAAATATTCACTGAATGCCTACCCTATGAAAACACTGTGCTCAGTAACTTAATGCCTTTCTTAAAAAACTTGAAATTCACAAGATAACACAAATATAACTCTTTTAAGAGGTAACTCTTTCAAAAGCTAAATAAAGAAGGAATAGTTTACAAACTTTTGCACAGCAGAGGAAACCATAAACAAAATGAAAACCTATGGACTGGGAAAAATATTTGCAAATGATGGAACCAAGAACTTAATTTCCAAAACACAAACAGCTTATCCAACTCAATCACTAAAAAACAACCCAATCAAAAAATGAGCAGAAGACCGAAACAGACATTTCTCCAAAGAAGACAGTCACTGTCACTGCATGTGTGTGTGTTCAGTCGTGTCCAACTGAGCACAACCCTATGGACTGTAGCCCACCAGGCTCCTCTGTTCGTGGAATTTTCCAAGTGAAAATACTGGAGCGGGTTGCCTACTCCAGGGGATCTTCTTGACCTGGGATTTGAACCTGCGTCTCTTGCATCTCCTGCACTGGCAGGTGGATTCTTTACCACTAGTGCCACCAGTCAGTTGGCCAACTGTCACCTAAAAAGATACCCAACACTGCTAGTTATTTGCGAAATGTGAATCAAAACTATGAAAAGTCACCTCACACTGGTCAAAATGGCCATTATTAAAAAGTCTACAAATAACAAATCCTGGAGGTGGTGTGGAGAAAAAAGAATCCTCCTACATTGTTGATGGGGATGTAAATTGGTGCAGCCACTGTGGAAAACTGTGCTTGGTCATGCCTTCCTTTTAGGAGAAAGACAATGATTAAATGAAAAATTAAACTTGGCAATTTGCATGAGCTTTAAGTAAGTGAAAGTTACTCAATCGTGTCCAATTCTTTGCGACCCCATGGACTATACAGTCCAAGAAATTCTCCAGGCCAGAATACTGGGCTGGGTAGCCATTGGCTTCTCCAGGGGATCTTTCCAACCCAGGGATTGAACCTGGGTCTCCTACATTGCAGGCAGATTCTTTACCTGCTGAGCAACAAGAGAAGCTGCATGAACACAGGATCACAATTAAAACAAAACAAAAAAAGATTTTTTTTTAATTCTTATTGATCATATTATCTAACTAATGTTCTAATCTCTGTAATTTTCTTAGTTAACTCACACTGAGCTTTTTTATTAAAATGTCTGGGAGGTCTATATTCATTATATTCTAGCCACAATGACTTTCCTTTTCTTCCTCAAAAATGAAAAGTGCATTCAACCTCTAATCATTAGCACTGGATATTCCTTGCATCTAAAATGTTCTGCTAATCAGCCTTGGTGCACTTAACTTGAACTCAACATTGACAGTTCACTCTCAACAAAACTGTCAGCTCTCTAGGGGCCTTCACGAAACATACAGTCTAAGACAACATGCCTTCCAATCACTCTCTATCTCCATTATTGCTTGTTACTGTGTTTATGGGACTTCTATCTATGAAATTTTCTTTATTCATTTGAAAACATCCTGATTAAAACCAACTTGAAAGATAGAATGACAAAATTAATAAAAATCCAAGATCTGTAAAGGGAATCTGGCCATAGTGGTGTGTCATAAATATAAGGAGGAAAAGATTTAAGAAATGAGAGGTACTCAATAGTGACAATGCAAAAGGATAGTCAAAAAGAATTAGAACTGAAGATTGCCCATCAAAGAAGAAAAGATATTGGATAGGTGCCTGCAAGCAGTGATTTTGTTATTCATTTTTTATCTTTTGTTGTTGGCAACAAGAATCCTCACTTATAAAATCAATATGGGATTAAATTATATGATATTTCAATTCCTTTCCAGTTCTAATATAATATGACTATGTCCCAAATAATTAATAATAGTATACTTCAGAAAATTAAATAAGTATTAATATTGAATAATTATTCAATACATTATCCTTCTCTCTGATTCCCTTCAGTGTAGTAACCGGTTATTCCAGATCCTACGTCCATCATTCTCTTTTGCTCTATTTTATACAGTTTTACTGAATCCACAAATATTCCTCTAAAAAGATTTCATCTGAGTTTTAGCCTTATAAAAGTTATTCCTAGTACTTATAAAAGTGTTCTATACTTTTTATTTAAAAAATCCCTATTTGCAAAAACAGGGACACAGACATACAAAAGAGACTGTGGACACAGTGGGGGAAGGAAAGGGTGGGACTAATTAAAAAACTAGTATTGACATCTATATACTATCGTGTGGGAAACAGATAACTAGTGGGAAGCCACTGTATAGCACAGGGAGCCCAGCCTGGTGCTTGGTGATGACCTAGAGGGGTGGGAAGAGAGCAGGGAGGGAGGCTCATATATGTATAATTATGACTAATTCCCATTGTTGTACAGCAGAAACGGACACAACATAGTAAAACAATTATCTGCCAATTAAAAGAAAATAATCTGAGTTTTTAACTTTATAAATGAAGTACCATGATACATAATCTTTAGGGCTCTTTTTTTCACTTAATATTAAATTGCTGAATTATTTGTTTTGCTGTATATCCTTCTGGTTCCTTTGTTTTGATTCCTGCATGACACTCTTTTGTGTGAATATTTATCTATTCCACTGTTGATGGACATAAAGCTTATTTCCAGTTTGTTTTTTTTAAATTGTGAATACTGTGCTCTTACATTTCACATGTGTAAAACCTTCTTTTGGGTATGTTCTTTTTATGAGAAAAATTAAAAAATCTTGTGTTTATTTCTTTTGTTGTACTTCTGCAATAATTTTCTTGAGCATATTCTTTTTATAATCAGAACATTAAAAATGTATTTTTCATTTGCTTAAAATTGAAAGAAAAAAGATATAACTTCAGCAGCAGTTTCAGAACTTTCTGAAAAAATAGGTGATTAAAGAGAGACTAAAGAATGAGGAGGACCTGGCAAAAGATTGGGTGAGGGAATGGCCTGAACTGAAGCGGTGTTGGATAGAGGCAGGTGCTGTATCATTCATTATCTTAGAAGCAGCTGAGTCCACTTGAACTGAGCATAGGAACATGCACACAGGTGTGCTCATGAATTAATGAAAGAAAGAGGGAGAAACAAAAAAACATAAAAGTATAGAAAGGTCCAATAAATCAGTGCTTTGATGCTAATTAAATCTCAAGGAAGGAAGGCCTGATATGAACAGAAGCACTGCAAAATTCATTTCTCTCTGGCTGATAATGGCCCAGGCTAGATGCACAAATTGGGGGATGGGGAGTGGCAGCATTTACAGAACCCACAAGATACACTTTGTAACTTGGAAAGAGAGCTAACCAGGGGCCCTTGCTTCTTAGGTCATTCACTGATACTGTCTATTTAGTAGGACTTTGGAAATGGCCACGGTAAATCCATGTGAGGGCAGCATAGCCCTCAGGCCTCAGGGCTCATTTAGTGGGTAAAGTTTGCTGGAGTTGGAGGCCAGGAGACATGCCTGGGAGATTCATTAAAATTTTGTTTCCTGGAGCAGCATTTTCAGGGGAGGCCATGTCAGCTGAAGGGATGAGACCATGATGCCTCCCCCAGGACAGGGCCCCAGCTCACTGTTGCCCCAGGGACAGTGAGGCTGGTGTATAGAACCTCCATTGGGCAGCTCCTTTTATACCTTTTTAGTCAAATTCCTTCTCATCTTTTTTCATGGCTCCTAGTAAGATAGGAATATCTGAAAATCTGAGTACCTGGGCTCAAGAATTCAGTTAGAATGATGCCAAGGCTCTGAAGGCTTTCTCGCAAAGAGAATGGACAAGAGAAGTGCGTAGAGATTTAGCTCCTTGCTTTCGCAGGATCCTACCTAGGTTCTCATCTGCTTGTTGGCATCCATTTCCACCTCCAGAGAGGACTGGCAATGTGACTGGAGGTGTCTGACCTCTGATTTCAGTCACAGCTGTACACCTGCCTACATCCTCCCCTGCCAGAAGAACATCATTTCTTTCTTCATCTTCTTGAACATCTTCTTCCCTCAAATGAATCCAGGGCAGTAGGTGTACTCAGGCAGCTGAACCCCACCCCATCTGAGGTAAGGGCTCTTTCTTTCTTTCAAGAAAATTAAGTGGAATCTGGAAATCTTGAGATATATGGTCAAGACCTCACTGCTCTGCTTCTTAGACTCTCAGTCCCTCAGCCATTATATCCCGTCCACTCCATTCTATACTTTAGGTACCCTTACATATACCCACAATTGATCTGTTCCACTAGCAAGACCTGGGTTCCTATACTTCCTGATGCCGGCATCCTGGTAAAATCTCAGTTTTATCTCTAGACCTAGATTATCCTGGCCTCAGATGGTTTGATGTGTACCCATAAAAGACTGGGATCTCAAAAGAGGATGCTCTAAAATCAGTTGAAGTGCCCATTTGATATATGACTGCTTGATATTAAAGTCCAATGCTACAGAAAAAGCTAATTGAAGTCAATGAATATTTTAAAATATGCTAACAGTGATACAGAGTAATAACATAAAGATGTGATTCCAAATTTTTGACTCCATCTTCTTCATTGGCTTTGTCTGACCATTTCCTATAAAGTACAACAATGCCCCTCTGTTAATCTCGGTTTCTATTCTCTTCCCTTGGTCTGAGGTATTCACCTACCATCAGCAGTTTTCCAGAAAGGGGGCTCATCCTGTGTAGGCACACTATATGTTTTCTGGCATTTATCTTCAGATGACCATAGTGGAGACAAATTAGAGAATGGAAGGAGGGAGAGCAGGGCTCTGAATCAAGGGGAGGAAGGCAGATAGAAAAGATCGTTAGTCCTAGGTATCACCACTTTACAAGTCCTGCTTTTTCTTTTAAGTCCTGTCCAAATTCCTGAAGCAAAAATCTGGGTAAATATAACCAGTTAATTATTTTCTTCCCTTTATTAATATATCCATTAATCTTTTTAATTCAAGGAAAGTATTTCAAGTCATATATATACTAGGAACAGTACTAAGAATTGTCTTTGAATTTGTGTTTTTGTCACTGCCAACGGGCAAAGAAGTTCTTCCAGTCACTATTTCTTAGTTTCAATGTATAGTCCTGGTTTTGTGAGGCCAGATAAAGATCTCAGACCCCAAAGAATGATGAAACAGTTGTACATAAGATGATTTTCTGGTTGACTTCTTGCCTAGACTTCACTGTGGCGTAAGTGCAAGGAGGATACTTGCACTTGTACTGCTTCCATGTCCTGACCTTTATAGTGCTATCTCCTCTCTCTGCAGTTGCACTCTGACCCCTTTTTCTTTAGCCCCCTTATCTGCAGCCTGTAGCTTATATAAGTGACACAGAAGTAATTATATAAAGTTTCCTTCCCTGATACTTCACTGAGATAGACTCGTAGTATGTTACACTTTTCTTCGTATTTCATTGCCAGTAGATGTGTGTAGCTGTTTATGTAATGGGCTTTTCACATCCAAGCAATTTCCCTAGCATCAGATATAGTGCCTGGTGTATTGTAAGTGCTTAGTAAATATTTATGGAGTGAATGAAAGGAACTAGATCAACTGGAAAAGCCTTCCAATTTTAGGATTTTATCATCCAACTACTGAAAAGTCCCAACCCTAAGTTGACAACGTTGGTGACGTAAACTGAAGACAGAGAGGTAAGAACAGATGATACAAAGGAAAGAGGAAACATTTGGTGGATTATTCTCTTCTTTTCCAGAGTGCCTCCTGAGTCCTCCATCCAACTAGAAAGGTCTGCATCCATGTAGAGGAAACGAAGTAGCACCGTTCCACACACCGCTCGGTCTCCTGGTCAAACCTTTCCACCAGTACTGCCACAGAGATTCAGGGCTCAGCAGAACCAGCATCTTTCCTCATACAGCTAATACTATGAGATAGAGGATCTCTTTTTTTGTTCAAGATCTTATTTTGACTTTCAAGTGATGGGATGGCTTTGGACCTTTTCTATAAATCCCCCTCTTTTATAACTCACCCCTTCTATCATGTACCCCTAAACGCAAATACCTTGCCATATCTTTTCAAATCTCATGCATCACCCTCATTTCTATCCTCATTCCTCCTGAGCAAGCATCTTACCATTACCTGAAAATAGGCAAATATCTTTTGTACTGTTCCTGAATATGTACCTCCAAAATCTATACTATCTCAGTGATTCAGTCATGCACAGAATTCCTCTTTCCTTCTATAAAGTAGCAGTATGCTCATCAGGGATGTGAGGACAGTTCAAGAACACAAGAGACTAAGTGGTTCAAGCGTCAAGAGGTTCCCTGTTGAGAAAACTGTTCAGAACAATGAGATTGGAAAATGAAGCCAGATGTCATGTCTAAGGGGGCAGAAAAAACAGAATTGGAATCCCAAGGAAATTTAAAGCAGAAAAGCAACTGGATTAAAAGCCATTGTGCAGAGTATTTTTTGTTGTTGTTGTTGGGAAGATAGCTATGATTTTATCTATTTACAAAGATATTTGCTTGGCTTCATTCTCTTGATTATCTTATTTAAAGATGACAGGCTATAACCAAAATGCTTATTTCTAATTTATATGATACTTTATAATAATTTAATGAAAAGATTCATAAATTCAGAAGCCAGAAGGCAAACCTAGCTACCAAGAGGAAAGGATATCATCTCATGGAATTCTTACTGGTAATTCCATAGTGATGTGAGACAATACAAAACTAGGGTAATCTCCCTTAGAAGGACTTTCATCAAGACCCTCTGGTTTTACATAACTAAAGAAACAACACAGAATGGAGCACTGGAACTTCACTCTGGGAAGTGGCTTCGTATTGATGGGGATTCTGAATGACAGTGGGTCTCCTCAGCTGCTCTGTGCTACAGTCACAGTCCTGTACATGCTGGCCCTCACCAGCAATGGCTTTCTGCTCCTGGCAATCACAATGGATGCCCGGCTCCATGTGCCCATGTACCTCCTGCTCGGGCAGCTCTCTCTCATGGACCTCCTCTTCACATCTGTTGTCACTCCCAAGGCCTTTGTGGATTATCTGCTCAGTGAAAACACCATCTCCTTCGTGGGCTGTGCCCTGCAGATGTTCCTGGCACTGACCCTGGGTGGTGCGGAGGACCTCCTACTGGCCTTCATGGCCTATGACAGGTATGTGGCCATTTGTCATCCTCTGAACTACATGGTCCTCATGAGGCCGAGGGTCTGCTGGCTCATGGTGGCCACATCCTGGGTCCTGGCTTCCCTGAGTGCTCTAGGACATACCTTGTACACCATGCACTTCCCTTTCTGCATGTCCCAGGAGATCAGCCACCTGCTCTGTGAGATTCCACCTCTGTTGAAGTTGGCCTGTGCAGATACTTCCAGATATGAACTCATGGTGTATGTGACAGGTGTGACTTTCCTCTTGCTCCCCCTTTCTGCCATTGTTTCCTCCTATGCACTAATCCTACTTACTGTGCTCCACATGCCCTCAAATGAAGGGAGGCAGAAAGCCCTGGTCACCTGCTCTTCCCACTTGACTGTGGTCGGGATGTTCTATGGATCTGCCACATTCATGTATGTTCTGCCCAGTTCCCTTCACAGCCCCAAGCAAGACAACATCATCTCTGTCTTCTACACTATTGTCACCCCAGCCCTGAACCCCCTCATCTACAGCCTGAGGAATAAAGAGGTTATGGGGGCTTTGAGGAGGGTCCTGGGAGAATACATACTATAGACACACCTCCAGACACAGTTACCAAGTAGATGTGGTAGTTGTTGTTCAGTCACTCACTGATGTCTGACTTTTTGTGAGCCCATGGACCGCAGCACTCCAGGCTTTCCTGTCCTTCACCATTTCTCCTGGAGCTTGCTCAAACTCATGTCGTTTGAGTAGGTGATGCCATTCAACCATCTTGTCCTCTTGTCATCCCCTTCTCCATCTGCCTTCAATCTTTCCCAGCATTATGGTCTTTTCTAATGAGTTGGCCCTTTGCATCAGGTGGCCAAAGAACTGGAGGTTCAACTTCAGGATAAGTCCTTTCAATGAATATTCAGGACTGATTTTCTTTAGGATGGACTGGTTGGATCTCCTTGCAATCCAAGAGACTCTCAAGAGTCTTCTCCAACACCACAGTTCAAAAGCTTCAATTCTTCAGTGCTCAGCCTTCTTAATGGTTCAACTCTCACATCCATACATGACTACTGGAAAATCCATAGATTGACAGACCTTTGTGGGCAAAGCAATGTCTCTCCTTTTAAAATGCTGTCTAGGTTTGTCTTAGCTTTTCTTCCAAAGAGCCATCATCTTTTAATTTCATGGCTTCAGGCATGATAGACTACGTTTCAATTTCAATATCACAAAGCAGTGATAATGATATAGTTAATAACAGGCTGAGCAAACTCCAACAGCCTCTTAAAATCCGAGGAGGACTGCTTTCATTTGAACTGGATACTTAGCTGTAGAGAGAAATATCTTCAGAAGATATCTTGGGCTTCTTGTCTTGTTAGGTAGATGGTTGTTCTAGCAATTAGTTGGAAAGAATAATCAGTTTGTGACTGTATTTGTACAAATACTTATGTTGAACGTGTTAAAGTGAAATTGTTAGTCACTCTGTCATGTCTGACTCTTTGCAATCGCATGGACTGTAGCCCACCAGGCTCCTCTACCAACGGAATTCACCAGGCAAGAATACTGGAGTGGGTTGCCATTCCCTTCTCCTGGGGATCTTCCTGACCCAGGGATAGAAACTGAGTCTCTCACATTGCAGACGGATTCTATACCATCAGAGCCACCAGGGAAGCCCTTACGTTGAGATTTTTTAAAAAGCTAAATGGGACATTTTTATACTGTCTAAAATTAAAATTATAGAAATGAATAAAATAGAATGTGGAAATTCTCAGATTTCAAGTGAGGACTGGAGATACAATAGCAGTGAGAGTGATGTGATGTGTATTTACTTGATTTTTTAAAATATATATATATAATTTACATACATGCAGACCTGTTTTGAAACATCAAAGTAATTGCATGGTAAATATATTTATATGTCTATGTCCACAGGAAAGGACTACCAAATATAATTCACTTTCTATTAGCTTAGAACGAAATTTAGTCACTCAGTCGTGTCTGACTCTTTGCAATCCCATGGACTGTAGCCCTCCAGGTTTCTCTGTCCATGGAATTCTCCAAGCAAGAATTCTGGAGTGGGTTGCCATTCCCTTCTTCAGCAGATCTTCCCGACCCAGGGATTGAACCCAGGTCTCCCACATTGGCAGGCAAATTCTTTACTATCTCAGATACCAGGGAAGCATATCTATTAGTTTATATATGCTTTATTTTTATCATTCAATGTATCAGTGTGGGAAGATTTATAACAAAAACTGGGAACTAAAATCTGTTCAGTTGAGAAGCTCCAAAAACACCTTGGCTCACATAGTTGAGATTATTTTTGAGGTAATGCTTTGTTAAAACTCAGAAAATCTTTATTTCTTTATAAAAACTATCTTAGATTGCTTAATCTACTAAGATGAATGATAATACAAATATAATAATATATGGAACTAATTCACGTTCATCATAAAAACAGAAAACTTGAAACTTGATAAAGAAGCCAAAATAACTTATTTTCTCTTTTTTTGCTTTTTCATATATGTATTTTACTGAATAGTTATGTACATTTTGGTTAAAGTTCTGTTATTTCTTTGTTGTTGTTTAAAATCTCTCCTTCCTCTTGTGAAGAAGGAACATTATAGTGTAGGGGTAAAGAGAGACAGTAGCAGGGAGCGAGAGAGTGTTGATTCCTTTTATCATCTTTGAACACTAAATTAAACTGTTTGTTTCTCAGTTTGCTCATCTGAAAAACAGTGATATTAATAGAACTCATGATGATTTCATGATGTTTTAGGGAGTCTTGAATAAGTTGATAAGGCACTTACACCAGAGCTTGGACAGTTAGAATGATGCCAAGGCTCTGAAGGCTTTCTCGCAAAGAGAATGGACAAGAGAAGTGCGTAGAGATTTAGCTCCTTGCTTTCGCAGGATCCTACCTAGGTTCTCATCTGCTTGTTGGCATCCATTTCCACCTCCAGAGAGGACTGGCAATGTGACTGGAGGTGTCTGACCTCTGATTTCAGTCACAGCTGTACACCTGCCTACATCCTCCCCTGCCAGAAGAACATCATTTCTTTCTTCATCTTCTTGAACATCTTCTTCCCTCAAATGAATCCAGGGCAGTAGGTGTACTCAGGCAGCTGAACCCCACCCCATCTGAGGTAAGGGCTCTTTCTTTCTTTCAAGAAAATTAAGTGGAATCTGGAAATCTTGAGATATATGGTCAAGACCTCACTGCTCTGCTTCTTAGACTCTCAGTCCCTCAGCCATTATATCCCGTCCACTCCATTCTATACTTTAGGTACCCTTACATATACCCACAATTGATCTGTTCCACTAGCAAGACCTGGGTTCCTATACTTCCTGATGCCGGCATCCTGGTAAAATCTCAGTTTTATCTCTAGACCTAGATTATCCTGGCCTCAGATGGTTTGATGTGTACCCATAAAAGACTGGGATCTCAAAAGAGGATGCTCTAAAATCAGTTGAAGTGCCCATTTGATATATGACTGCTTGATATTAAAGTCCAATGCTACAGAAAAAGCTAATTGAAGTCAATGAATATTTTAAAATATGCTAACAGTGATACAGAGTAATAACATAAAGATGTGATTCCAAATTTTTGACTCCATCTTCTTCATTGGCTTTGTCTGACCATTTCCTATAAAGTACAACAATGCCCCTCTGTTAATCTCGGTTTCTATTCTCTTCCCTTGGTCTGAGGTATTCACCTACCATCAGCAGTTTTCCAGAAAGGGGGCTCATCCTGTGTAGGCACACTATATGTTTTCTGGCATTTCTCTTCAGATGACCATAGTGGAGACAAATTAGAGAATGGAAGGAGGGAGAGCAGGGCTCTGAATCAAGGGGAGGAAGGCAGATAGAAAAGATCGTTAGTCCTAGGTATCACCACTTTACAAGTCCTGCTTTTTCTTTTAAGTCCTGTCCAAATTCCTGAAGCAAAAATCTGGGTAAATATAACCAGTTAATTATTTTCTTCCCTTTATTAATATATCCATTAATCTTTTTAATTCAAGGAAAGTATTTCAAGTCATATATATACTAGGAACAGTACTAAGAATTGTCTTTGAATTTGTGTTTTTGTCACTGCCAACGGGCAAAGAAGTTCTTCCAGTCACTATTTCTTAGTTTCAATGTATAGTCCTGGTTTTGTGAGGCCAGATAAAGATCTCAGACCCCAAAGAATGATGAAACAGTTGTACATAAGATGATTTTCTGGTTGACTTCTTGCCTAGACTTCACTGTGGCGTAAGTGCAAGGAGGATACTTGCACTTGTACTGCTTCCATGTCCTGACCTTTATAGTGCTATCTCCTCTCTCTGCAGTTGCACTCTGACCCCTTTTTCTTTAGCCCCCTTATCTGCAGCCTGTAGGTTATATAAGTGACACAGAAGTAATTATATAAAGTTTCCTTCCCTGATACTTCACTGAGATAGACTCGTAGTATGTTACACTTTTCTTCGTATTTCATTGCCAGTAGATGTGTGTAGCTGTTTATGTAATGGGCTTTTCACATCCAAGCAATTTCCCTAGCATCAGATATAGTGCCTGGTGTATTGTAAGTGCTTAGTAAATATTTATGGAGTGAATGAAAGGAACTAGATCAACTGGAAAAGCCTTCCAATTTTAGGATTTTATCATCCAACTACTGAAAAGTCCCAACCCTAAGTTGACAACGTTGGTGACGTAAACTGAAGACAGAGAGGTAAGAACAGATGATACAAAGGAAAGAGGAAACATTTGGTGGATTATTCTCTTCTTTTCCAGAGTGCCTCCTGAGTCCTCCATCCAACTAGAAAGGTCTGCATCCATGTAGAGGAAATGAAGTAGCACCGTTCCACACACCGCTCGGTCTCCTGGTCAAACCTTTCCACCAGTACTGCCACAGAGATTCAGGGCTCAGCAGAACCAGCATCTTTCCTCATACAGCTAATACTATGAGATAGAGGATCTCTTTTTTTGTTCAAGATCTTATTTTGACTTTCAAGTGATGGGATGGCTTTGGACCTTTTCTATAAATCCCCCTCTTTTATAACTCACCCCTTCTATCATGTACCCCTAAACGCAAATACCTTGCCATATCTTTTCAAATCTCATGCATCACCCTCATTTCTATCCTCATTCCTCCTGAGCAAGCATCTTACCATTACCTGAAAATAGGCAAATATCTTTTGTACTGTTCCTGAATATGTACCTCCAAAATCTATACTATCTCAGTGATTCAGTCATGCACAGAATTCCTCTTTCCTTCTATAAAGTAGCAGTATGCTCATCAGGGATGTGAGGACAGTTCAAGAACACAAGAGACTAAGTGGTTCAAGCGTCAAGAGGTTCCCTGTTGAGAAAACTGTTCAGAACAATGAGATTGGAAAATGAAGCCAGATGTCATGTCTAAGGGGGCAGAAAAAACAGAATTGGAATCCCAAGGAAATTTAAAGCAGAAAAGCAACTGGATTAAAAGCCATTGTGCAGAGTATTTTTTGTTGTTGTTGTTGGGAAGACAGCTATGATTTTATCTATTTACAAAGATATTTGCTTGGCTTCATTCTCTTGATTATCTTATTTAAAGATGACAGGCTATAACCAAAATGCTTATTTCTAATTTATATGATACTTTATAATAATTTAATGAAAAGATTCATAAATTCAGAAGCCAGAAGGCAAACCTAGCTACCAAGAGGAAAGGATATCATCTCATGGAATTCTTACTGGTAATTCCATAGTGATGTGAGACAATACAAAACTAGGGTAATCTCCCTTAGAAGGACTTTCATCAAGACCCTCTGGTTTTACATAACTAAAGAAACAACACAGAATGGAGCACTGGAACTTCACTCTGGGAAGTGGCTTCGTATTGATGGGGATTCTGAATGACAGTGGGTCTCCTCAGCTGCTCTGTGCTACAGTCACAGTCCTGTACATGCTGGCCCTCACCAGCAATGGCTTTCTGCTCCTGGCAATCACGGTGGATGCCCGGCTCCATGTGCCCATGTACCTCCTGCTCGGGCAGCTCTCTCTCATGGACCTCCTCTTCACATCTGTTGTCACTCCCAAGGCCTTCGTGGATTATCTGCTCAGTGAAAACACCATCTCCTTCGTGGGCTGTGCCCTGCAGATGTTCCTGGCACTGACCCTGGGTGGTGCGGAGGACCTCCTACTGGCCTTCATGGCCTATGACAGGTATGTGGCCATTTGTCATCCTCTGAACTACATGGTCCTCATGAGGCCGAGGGTCTGCTGGCTCATGGTGGCCACATCCTGGGTCCTGGCTTCCCTGAGTGCTCTAGGACATACCTTGTACACCATGCACTTCCCTTTCTGCATGTCCCAGGAGATCAGCCACCTGCTCTGTGAGATTCCACCTCTGTTGAAGTTGGCCTGTGCAGATACTTCCAGATATGAACTCATGGTGTATGTGACAGGTGTGACTTTCCTCTTGCTCCCCCTTTCTGCCATTGTTTCCTCCTATGCACTAATCCTACTTACTGTGCTCCACATGCCCTCAAATGAAGGGAGGCGGAAAGCCCTGGTCACCTGCTCTTCCCACCTGACTGTGGTCGGGATGTTCTATGGATCTGCCACATTCATGTATGTTCTGCCCAGTTCCCTTCACAGCCCCAAGCAAGACAACATCATCTCTGTCTTCTACACTATTGTCACCCCAGCCCTGAACCCCCTCATCTACAGCCTGAGGAATAAAGAGGTTATGGGGGCTTTGAGGAGGGTCCTGGGAGAATACATACTATAGACACACCTCCAGACACAGTTACCAAGTAGATGTGGTAGTTGTTGTTCAGTCACTCACTGATGTCTGACTTTTTGTGAGCCCATGGACCGCAGCACTCCAGGCTTTCCTGTCCTTCACCATTTCTCCTGGAGCTTGCTCAAACTCATGTCGTTTGAGTAGGTGATGCCATTCAACCATCTTGTCCTCTTGTCATCCCCTTCTCCATCTGCCTTCAATCTTTCCCAGCATTATGGTCTTTTCTAATGAGTTGGCCCTTTGCATCAGGTGGCCAAAGAACTGGAGGTTCAACTTCAGGATAAGTCCTTTCAATGAATATTCAGGACTGATTTTCTTTAGGATGGACTGGTTGGATCTCCTTGCAATCCAAGAGACTCTCAAGAGTCTTCTCCAACACCACAGTTCAAAAGCTTCAATTCTTCAGTGCTCAGCCTTCTTAATGGTTCAACTCTCACATCCATACATGACTACTGGAAAATCCATAGATTGACAGACCTTTGTGGGCAAAGCAATGTCTCTCCTTTTAAAATGCTGTCTAGGTTTGTCTTAGCTTTTCTTCCAAAGAGCCATCATCTTTTAATTTCATGGCTTCAGGCATGATAGACTACGTTTCAATTTCAATATCATAAAGCAGTGATAATGATATAGTTAATAACAGGCTGAGCAAACTCCAACAGCCTCTTAAAATCCGAGGAGGACTGCTTTCATTTGAACTGGATACTTAGCTGTAGAGAGAAATATCTTCAGAAGATATCTTGGGCTTCTTGTCTTGTTAGGTAGATGGTTGTTCAAGCAATTAGTTGGAAAGAATAATCAGTTTGTGACTGTATTTGTACAAATACTTATGTTGAACGTGTTAAAGTGAAATTGTTAGTCACTCTGTCATGTCTGACTCTTTGCAATCGCATGGACTGTAGCCCACCAGGCTCCTCTACCAACGGAATTCACCAGGCAAGAATACTGGAGTGGGTTGCCATTCCCTTCTCCTGGGGATCTTCCTGACCCAGGGATCGAAACTGAGTCTCTCACATTGCAGACGGATTCTATACCATCAGAGCCACCAGGGAAGCCCTTACGTTGAGATTTTTAAAAAAGCTAAATGGGACATTTTTATACTGTCTAAAATTAAAATTATAGAAATGAATAAAATAGAATGTGGAAATTCTCAGATTTCAAGTGAGGACTGGAGATACAATAGCAGTGAGAGTGATGTGATGTGTATTTACTTGATTTTTTAAAATATATATATATAATTTACATACATGCAGACCTGTTTTGAAACATCAAAGTAATTGCATGGTAAATATATTTATATGTCTATGTCCACAGGAAAGGACTACCAAATATAATTCACTTTCTATTAGCTTAGAACGAAATTTAGTCACTCAGTCGTGTCTGACTCTTTGCAACCCCATGGACTGTAGCCCTCCAGGTTTCTCTGTCCATGGAATTCTCCAAGCAAGAATTCTGGAGTGGGTTGCCATTCCCTTCTTCAGCAGATCTTCCCGACCCAGGGATTGAACCCAGGTCTCCCACATTGGCAGGCAAATTCTTTACTATCTCAGATACCAGGGAAGCATATCTATTAGTTTATATATGCTTTATTTTTATCATTCAATGTATCAGTGTGGGAAGATTTATAACAAAAACTGGGAACTAAAATCTGTTCAGTTGAGAAGCTCCAAAAACACCTTGGCTCACATAGTTGAGATTATTTTTGAGGTAATGCTTTGTTAAAACTCAGAAAATCTTTATTTCTTTATAAAAACTATCTTAGATTGCTTAATCTACTAAGATGAATGATAATACAAATATAATAATATATGGAACTAATTCACGTTCATCATAAAAACAGAAAACTTGAAACTTGATAAAGAAGCCAAAATAACTTATTTTCTCTTTTTTTGCTTTTTCATATATGTATTTTACTGAATAGTTATGTACATTTTGGTTAAAGTTCTGTTATTTCTTTGTTGTTGTTTAAAATCTCTCCTTCCTCTTGTGAAGAAGGAACATTATAGTGTAGGGGTAAAGAGAGACAGTAGCAGGGAGCGAGAGAGTGTTGATTCCTTTTATCATCTTTGAACACTAAATTAAACTGTTTGTTTCTCAGTTTGCTCATCTGAAAAACAGTGATATTAATAGAACTCATGATGATTTCATGATGTTTTAGGGAGTCTTGAATAAGTTGATAAGGCACTTACACCAGAGCTTGGAAAAGTGCTTAAACCATGCTGCTGTTGCTGCTGCCAAGTCGCTTCATTTGTGTCCAATTCTGTGCAACCCCATAGATGGCAGCCCACCAGGATCCCCCATCCCTGGGATTCTTCAGGCAAGAACACTGGAGAGGGTTGCGATTTCCTTCTCCAATGCATGAAAGTGAAAAGTGAAAGTGAAATTGCTCAGTCGTGTCCAACTCTTTGCAACCCCATGGACTGCAGCCTACCAGGCTCCTCTGTCCATGGGATTTTCTAGGCAAGAGTACTGGAGTGGGTTGCCATTGCCTTCTCCATAAACCATGCTAACTATTACATGAATAACTAGTAAATATTCTTAATAAAACTTCATAATGAAGTTTTAAAAACTTCATATTCATAAAAAATTTGATGACTACATAATGTCATCATATGAATCTGCTATAATGTATTTAGCAGTTTCCTTACACTTAATTTTGTCTCTCCAAATTTTCCTACATAAGGGTATATTTTATGCTAGGTCAAATTGTAGAAGTGAAGTAGTGGGGTGTAAGCAAAGAAACTACTTTTAAATTCTTGTTATAAAGAGCCAGATTGCTAACAAGTGATTTAGAAACCCTTTCCATTCTGTCATAATGTTGAGCTGGAAGTGCCTGTCTATTGTACACTTTATGGATCTGTCTTATCATTTGAACTTGCTTTGCTTATTTATTAAACATATCAATGAAAATATAATAGATGTTTTCTTTTATATTACTTATTTTATTTCATCTAGTGAGGTTTTTTTTTTTTTTGTAGCTGTTTGTAGTTCCTTACATTTTCCATTCTTTGTTCAGAAAATATTTTCAAATTTCTTTTAGATTTGCTTAATAATTTCATAAGTAACATTTGACTTTTTAATCTGCAGTTTATTTAGGTATATGATGAATGGTGAGCTTTAAGTTAATTGTGTTTTTAAATAGCTGATTTTCTTATTAGTATTCTTAATCACCTTTCCATAGTATATGTTTATTATTACTATTACTGTATTTATAATTGCTTGACTATATGCTGTTTTGTAAGTCTAGCAGTAGAGAATGTTTTTGCTCCTGTTCTCTAGTTCCATTGGTCAATAAAAAATCTCTGTTTCCATTTTTCCTCACCAAAATTTTCTTAGGTTTTATCATCAGTTTTTTCTTCCTGATGAATTTTTGAATCATCTGCTAACTGTCCAAAAAACCCCACTGGTATATTGTTGCGATTGTATTTAACTCATACATTGATTTGGAAATGCTATCTTTTTGCAGTATTCAGTGTTAACTCCCAGGAATGTAGTATCCTATTGCCTCACCCAATATAATTTGTTTGTTATTCCCTAAAAATACCATTTCACACCTTGACTTTCTGCTTATGACTTGCATCATACATCGCAGGGAAAAGGGGAGTAGATATATAGAACTTCGTCATCTTCCACTACCAGCTTGACTAGCATAGCTGCACATCGTGTTTTTATCTTTGGAAGAGCCCATCATATTCTCCAGGACAATCCATGTTGCTACAAATGGCAGAATTTCACTCTTTTTAAATGACTGAGCTATTTTTCATTGTTAGAATTTTAAAAGTGCCTGTGAAAGACCAAACACTACACTAAGTGCTCTTGAACCAAGTTCTCTTACTACTCAAAGAAATAGGTATTAGAATTATCTGCTTCTGTTCTGCAGCATCTCTTTACAGAGATATTTGCTACGTTCACACTTGCTCCAGTAACCCCCATCTTAAAGAACTCTTCTTTGAAGTCATACTCTCCCCTCCAGTTCCTACTCCATTTCTCAGAACAAGTCATCTTACCAGAAACTATGGCTTTAGGGCCTAACTGTGTGCATAGCTTCAGGCCCTTTCCTACGATTCAGGACACCTGTAATCAGGTCCCCTTCCACGCCATACCCGGAGCACTGCAGGTGCACTCGTCAGCAAAGACAGGTTTGTGATTCATCGTCCAACAAAGAAAATATAATTTGTATATTTTATAAAATAGTAAATGTGAACTTTAATTACCCATGATAACCAATGACCATAAAAAGGTTTTAGAGATTAAAAACTACATTCCATAGAAGATACAACAAATAATCTACATGTCTCAGAAAAATTTTGAACAATTTGTAGGAACTTCCAACACTGCTAACTATACAGAATTCCATTGTCATTAATGTTTTTAGTCTTATACTCAGTGTATGTGTTCCTACATGATTTTCTCTCTGGAATTGCACTCCTTCTTACAGGCATAAAAAATTCTTCTCATTTCCCAAAACTCCTTTTTTTGCTTTCTAAAATGCTTATTGGAAATATGTGAGGTTTAAGGGTTGAGGCAATAATTCCCTCATTTTGAATGACAACTTAAAGGGCCTATATTTTGCAATTTAATAGAATGCAAAATGAAAATAAAATTGGAAATGAAAATAGTTCAGTCACTATGGAGGATAATTCCTTAAAAATACTCTTACCAAAAAACTGAGCAAGTTCACTGGAAGATATTTACCCAGGTGAGTAACAGTTTATGTTCACTTGAAAATCTGCACCTGAATGTTTGTAATGGCTTTTTACACAAACAACAAAAATCAGAAAGAACACACAGATGTCTTTGATGAATAGATAAGCAAGCTATGATATATCCATACAAATGGACACTACTCAGCAATAAGTACAAACAGGCTTCTAATAATCAGCAGAATTTGGATGAATCTCAAATATATTATGCTAAGTGAAAGGAGCTATACTCAAAGTGTCTGATACCATTCATATGACATGCTGAAAAGGCAAAAAAGAAAAATAATAGCAATGGTAAACAGATCAGAGAGTTGGCGGGGGACTGGTGGAGGGCAGGATATAATTACCAAAGGACACCAGAGAATCTGAGAGGTTGATACAACTTCTATATCTTGATTTTGGTGGTGGCTGTATACTATATATGGGCTTCCTTGGTACCTCAGTGGCAAAGAATCTGCCAATGCAGGAGATGTGGGTTGATCCCTGGGTCAGGAAAAGCCCTTGGAGAAGGAAATGGCAATCCACTCTAGTATTCTTGCTTGGGAAGTCTCTTCGACAGAGAAACCTGGCAAGCTGCAGTCCATGGGGTCGCAAAAGAGTCAGACACAACTTAGTGACTGAACAACAAATATACATTTATTAAAACTTGCAGCACTATATACTACAAAAGGTGAATTTAACTGTATGAAACTGTACCTTAGTAAAACTGAAAAAAATATAGGAAAAGATAATTGTAAATAAGAGGATATGAAGCTTTTAATATCCTGCTTCTACAACCTTCTTTAAGTACCATTAGAAAAAGTCCCCTGCCATATTGTTTTTTGTCAAGAGTTCAGTGTTATAGTTTTGAAATACAATTGTATTTATTCTGTCAATTAAACTTGCCAGATCATTTGTTGAGCCGATTACTGTGTTCATCATTGCTCCCTGTAATATAGATACATCCCTAGGCATCACCTTCCTTCTTGATGAAATTGTTATATTTGGGCATCTTTGATGGTAAAGCCTTGTAGTTTTGTTTGTAATTTTTTGTCACTCTCTACTGATGCTTTTATCTATGCAGAAAACTCTCGGTGGGGACAGTTATGTACCCTCAGGTCAGTTCAGTTCAGTCACCCAGTCGTGTCCGACTCTTTCCCTCAGCACTTCTGAATATATTTCTCTCTTGTCCTATAACTTCAGTGAGAACTCCACTATCTTCTGTCTTTATCAGTGGGAAATCTGTCTTTCTTTGAGAGAATTTAAAAGATTTTCATTAACACTGATATTCTCTATATTCAGTACTGTCTGGATAACTTTTTTATTGACTGCTCAATGTTTACGAAGTTGCACACTTTCTCTTCAAATGTCACTTGTGGCATACAATATAACACCAACACACATACGTATGTACAGGACAAAACAGATTGCCAAAAGTCATGGAGGGAAGACTTGGTAATTACAGACTCGACAGAGCACAGTCATGTTGAATTAAATAGTTGAGGCTAAGAAGATGATAAGTGAGGCCAGGGGGATGGTGGTGGGAAGCAATGTCCCATAGATGCTTCAAGGTGAAGGTGAAGGTGAAGGTGAAGTCGCTCAGTCATGTCCGACTCTTTGCGACCCCATGGACTGTAGCCTACTAGCCTTCTCTGTCCTTGGGATTCTTCAGGTAAGAATACTGGAGTGGGTTACCATTTCCTTCTCCAGGGGATCTTCCCAACCCAGGGACTGAACCCGGGTCTCCCACATTGGAGGCAGACGCTTTAACCTCTGAGCCACCAGGGAAGCCCATAGACCCACCTTAAATCTGGGGCAGAGGACTGATTGACCACGAAAGGGTCTTTTCTTCCTGTTCATTTCAGTCGGTAATTTGGAAATGGGCCATCAGTGCCTTCCTTAGGTGACATAGAAACCCAGGGCCTCCAAGCTCTTTAGTGAGAGAAGAGTACAAAGAAACAGGGCCAGGAAACAGGCCCAAAGGGATTCATTAGCATCCTGTTTCCTGGAGCAGCCTTTCCAGGGAAGGCCATTTCAGCTGAGAGGCTAGGCTAAGTCCCTTTAAACACAGGGGTAGAACAGAGGGAGTGGCATCGTGGGATGAGGAAACAGAGCAGCCTCCCCCAGGACAGGCCCTGGCCTCGTGTTGCCCCCAGGGACAGTGAGATCAGTCATTGCAGGGTCTCCTTTGAGCAGCCCTTCTAATATCTACTTCCTCCAGATTCCCACTGCTTTCATTTTTTCTCCCAGACCCCAGCAAGAGTAAATAAAAGTCTGAGCATCAGTACCCATGAACTCTGACTGACTAAGGCACAACAGATAGACGAAACTTTTACCCGAGGAGCTATGTGACAGAAGCAGTTTCTTTTAATTTTCCACAGGTGTAAAAACAGGAAAGCTATCCTCTTGTTCCGCAGAAGCTCTCCAAGTCAGAAGGATTCAGCTGGCTCTGTCAGCAAGTATTGTATTTCCAGAGCAGACCTGTAGAGGAACTGAAGGAACGGAAGGAGTCCTAACTGACCTTGGTCAGACCCCTCAGACTTTTAACGTCGCTTAGCAAAATCAAACCTATTGGATACGGCTGAAAAAGTCCCATCTTCCTTCTCATTTTCTACTGCATCTTCCTTGACCCTCAAACAATCCCCAGGTTTGTCCATGTGGTCAGGCAGCTGGCATTTAACCACCTCAGGTAAGAGTATTGTCTCACTTTCAGGGAAGGGTGCAGCCATGAGAAATTTCGACTTGAGAAATGGAGCCCAGTGCAGATCCTAAGAACTTCAGCTACTCTGTCTTCCAGGTTCTCTGGTGCTTGGGCTCTATACCTCATCACAAACTCCTCTATTCTTTGTTTTCTAAATATGAGGAGGAATCAGTGAGGCCTGATGGAAGATTCTATGCTACATCCCAGACCAGTGTATCTGCTTCCAGGTGGTAGCATCAGGATCTGTCTTTAGACCTCATAGGCTTTGCTGGCATCTGATAAAAATATTGGTAGCTATGTTATAATATATGCCTCTGAAAGACCATTTAAGATCAGATGATAGTTTTGTGACATGGTTTAGTACCTCTTTACTATTAAAGTTCTGTGGAACCTGTAGAAGTCAATGGAAACTAGTGAAATGTCAAAATATGTGACATAATAGAGGAAAGTGAGTTTTAGAAATATGCTTCATTTACAAACTTTTAAAAATATGTTCAAAGTTGGATTTATCTGCCCAGTTTCCATGATGTGTGAGACTGATTTCTGTCAATCTCATGTCCCTGTTCTAGAAAGCTTCTCTGGGAATGGGTCCCAGATTCCCATGGCAGCTTTCAGAACAGGAGCTCTTTTTCCTCCCTCTGTGGCTCCTCAGTGCAGTGTGGATACCCTGGCTCTGTAGTGTGGGGACCTAAGATGGTGAGACAGAGGGAAGCTAAGGTTAATGAGCTTGATTTTAAATACAACACGTGCTCTTTTTTCTTCTACAACTTTCCCTATTTCTCCCCTAAACAATCTGAGCTTCCTTATTAATTCCTTATGTTTTTATTATTTCTGAGTAACCCCAGGGTCACATTTATTATAATATATTATATAAAAAAAGCTATGTTTGCCTTGATTTTAAAGGTTAAGTTCTGAAAGTGACATCACCTCAAGCACACTATTCCATAGTCTCAGACAATCTAAATTATCTTCCTTCTTTGGCACATGGAGAGTGTAGGGTTGGTCCAGTGAACTAAGGTGCACAGTTGAGCTCTTCTAATAAGGCTGTGTCTACAGCTTTGAGGGCTGCAAATCAATGTGTACATATGGTATATGGAAAAAAAATAATGAGGTACATTATTGATATCACAGTGATGCTCTTTTTAGTATTTCATATTCAAAATAGGTACACAGAACAGTGACTGGGTACTTAAATCATCAGTCAAACATTATACCTAAAGCATAGGTATAAGAATTATTAAGAGCATGGATACCTGGATATTGATATATTATAATGAGAAAGATGATTTGAATTTCTGAGGAGGTACATATTCAGGTTTGATGTCCTGAATAATATTCTTATCTAGTGATCTTTGAATATTTAGCTGTTAATGTGATGCTTGTTCTCCGTTCAGATGGTTCTTTTCAAGATACTTAAAAGATTCAGAAACAGAGATCAAAAAATAAAATTAGCTACCAGTGGGAAAGGAATCACCATATTGGACTCATATTGGTCATTCTATGGGGCCTCTGATGTTACAAAATGCTGCAACCATCTTAACAAAAATTCACCAAGAATCTACTTGGTTCTAGACAACTAAAGAAACAACACAGAATGGAGCACTGGAACTTCACTCTGGGAAGTGGCTTCATATTGATGGGGATTCTGAATGACAGTGGGTCTCCTCAGCTGCTCTGTGCTACAATCACAGTCCTGTACGTGCTGGCCCTCACCAGCAATGGCTTTCTGCTCCTGGCAATCACAATGGATGCCCGGCTCCATGTGCCCATGTACCTTCTGCTCAGGCAGCTCTCTCTCATGGACCTCCTCTTCACATCTGTTGTCACTCCCAAGGCCTTTGTGGATTATCTGCTCAGTGAAAACACCATCTCCTTCGTGGGCTGTGCCCTTCAGATGTTCCTGGCACTGACCCTGGGTGGTGCAGAGGACCTCCTACTGGCCTTCATGGCCTATGACAGGTATGTGGCCATTTGTCATCCTCTGAACTACATGGTCCTCATGAGGCCGAGGGTCTGCTGGCTCATGGTGGCCACATCCTGGATTTTGGCATCCTTTAGTGCCATTGTATATACTGTGTACACCATGCACTTCCCTTTCTGCATGTCCCAGGAGATCAGCCACCTGCTCTGTGAGATTCCACCTCTGTTGAAGTTGGCCTGTGCAGATACTTCCAGATATGAACTCATGGTGTATGTGATGGGTGTGACCTTCTTGATTCCTCCTCTTGTTGCTATCCTTGCCTCCTACACACTAATCCTACTTACTGTGCTCCACATGCCCTCAAATGAAGGGAGGCAGAAAGCCCTGGTCACCTGCTCTTCCCACCTGACTGTGGTCGGGATGTTCTATGGATCTGCCACATTCATGTATGTTCTGCCCAGTTCCCTTCACAGCCCCAAGCAAGACAACATCATCTCTGTCTTCTACACGATTGTCACCCCAGCCCTGAACCCCCTCATCTACAGCCTGAGGAATAAAGAGGTCATGGGGGCCTTAAGGAGAATCCTGGGAAAATATATGCTGTGGACACACTCCTGACAGAGTTGCCAAGTAGAGTAAGGGACTAAGTATCATGTGGCTGTGATAATGGTAGCTTATAGAAGTCTGATCAAACTCCAATAGCCTCTTACATCAGAGGAGAGCTGCTCTCATTTGACTGGATTCTTAAACAATTGTAGAGAGAAGTAGCCTCATAAGACATCTTGGGCTTCTCGTTTATTAGGTAGATGGTTGTTCAAACAATTAGTTGGAAAGAATAATCGATTTGTGACTACATTTGTACAAATACTTATGCTGAGAGAGTGGGAAAGGCTAATGGGTCATTTTTATACCACGAAATGAAAATTAAAGTACAGAAATGAGTAAAACAGAATGTGGAAGTTCCCAGATTTCAAGTGAGCATTGGAAATATAATAGCAGTGAGAGTCATGTATTGTGTATTTTGCTTGAGTTTTTAGAAATGTGATTTACATGCCTGTAGACCTGTTTTGAAACATCAGAACCATTGCATGGTGAGTATATGTCTTTGTCTGTGTCCACAGGAAAGGAAAGCTATCATATATAATTCACTTTCTGCTAATTTAGATATGCTTTATTTGTATCATTTGATTTACCTGTGTGGAAGTATTTATAACAAAAACTGTGAACTTTCCTGGCTCACCTAATTGAAATTATTTTGGGAGGTAGTGCTTTTTAAAAACTCAGAAATATTTTCTTTTCAGAAGCTACCTTAAATTACTTAGTGTATTAAGATCAATGATAATATAAAAGGCAATAATCTATGGAACTAGTCCAAGTTCATTATATAAACAGAAAATTCAGAAATTGAGAAAGAGGCAAAAATCTCCTATAAAGTTTTCTATTCATTTTTTGCTTATCTATATGCAGTTTGCTGAATAGCTATGTACATTTTGGCTAAAGTTTTGCTTTTTTTTTTTTTTTGCTTAAAATTTGGTGAAGTTTCTTCCTTTGAAGAGAGGACATTATAGTGTAGGGCTGGAGGGCTTAAGGAGGTACGTGGCCAGAGTGCTGAGTGTAATCTCTGCTCACCAGGTATATCTGTGTATCTTTGAACACAAATTAAACCATTCATTTCTCACTTTGTTCCCCTGAAAAGCAGTGATACTAATAAGACTCATGATGATCTCATGTTTTACGGTGGCTTGAATAAGATGATAATGCACTTATACCTGTGTCTCACAAACAGTTCTTAAACCATGCTGTTATATCTAATAAATAGTCTTGATAAAACTTCATTTCAAATGACTACATAATAGCATCATATAAATCCTCTATAATGTATTTAGGGATTTCCTTACATTTAATTTTGTCCCTTCAAATTTTCTTACATAAGGGTATATTTTATGTGAGGTCAAATTCCTGAAGTGTAAATAATGTAATATAAGCAAAGAAACTATTTGAAATTCTTAAAGAGCCAACTGTTTATGAGAAAGTTAGAGACCTTTTGCACATTGGCTAGCATTTTGTTAGAGTCTCTGCCTCATTGTACTCTTTCCTGTGCTGTCTTATATAAACTCCCTTTGATAATTTATTAAGTACATAAACAAAAAGTAACAGGTGTTTTCACTTATAATATTTACTTTGTTTTATTCTAATGATTTTTCTGTAGCCCTATATAGACAAAGGTCCTAGAAAATTTGGCAGTTATATACGTGGCAACATTTATTTTTAGTTTATTACATATGTAGCAGGATATGTTGGATAGAAAAGTGTTACAACATTTATAAAATGTCATAGATTAATTTTTCCCTTTGTACTTTATAAGTAGTAGTACCCTTACAATTCCCATTTTTAATTCAGATAATATTGCCATAAATCTTTAGATTTGCTTAATAAACTTTAATCTCTCTGATATTATTTAAATACATTATGGGTAGTGAAACTTTAAGTTAGTTGTTTTCTAAATAGCTGATTTTCCTCTTAGCATTCCTAATGATCTTTACTTATTTATGTTTACTATTATTATTTACAGTTGCTTGACTATATATTTTCTTCTGATAAGTATAGTGGTAGAGGGTGACTCTAGTACTGGTCTAGTACTACCCCATTCCTCAGAGCAAATCGTCTTAAAAGACTTCGCTGTGCCTATACCTCTGGTCCTTTCCTACCATTCATGATTCATGTTGCTGTCATCAGGCTCCCCCTCCACAGCCAACAGCACCTCCCCTCCCTGCCACATTGTAGTTGTGCATGTCGACAGTGACAGAGGTATATGTCTCATGTTTTGACAAAAAAAAATAGTTTATATATGTTAAAAAATTGTAAAATGTGAATTTTAGAATCGTTACCTGTGGTTACCATTGAGCCTCAAAGGACTTAGAGATTAAAACCTATATTCCATAGGAGATACAATAGATCTTTATAGTCCACATATCTCAGAAATTTTTAAATAATTGTAAATATTTCCAGAATTGCTAACTAGACAGGATTTAACTATCATTTAGGTTTTCAGCCTCCAGTCCTAAGTGTGTGTATGTGTGTGTGTCCCTGTATGACTTTCTGTCTTGAATTGCACCTTCTTCTTTACTTGCATAAATAATCCTGCTCATTCCCCCAAACTTTTCTTTTTGTCTTTAAATACTAATTAGGGAGACATGAAATTTAAAACTTCAGGCAACATGCACTTCACTTTTAATTTAAAAACCCATATTTTATAGCTTAAAAATGCAAAATGAGAATAAAATTGTTCAGTCACTACAGAAAACAGATGGACAGTTTTAATCAAATTAAACACATACTCACCACACAACAGAGCAAGTTTACTACAAGGGACTTACCCAAGTGAATAACAATTTATAGTCACTCAAAAACCTAAACATGAATGTTTATAATGGCTTTTTCCACTAACAACAATAACCAGAAACAACACAAATGTCCTTTAACTGGTGAATGGATAAAGAAACTATGATACAGCCACACAACTGGATGTTACTCGGCAAAAAATGGGAACAGACTATTAATAGATGGCAGAGTTTGGATGAATCTAAAACATATAATGCTAAGTGAAAGGAGCTACACTCAAAGTATCTGATACCATTCATATGACATGAAGGGAAAAAAATAGGAGAGACTCTAAACAGATCAGAGAGTTCCCAAGAGTTTGGGTGAGCATGGGATGATTATCAAAAGGCACCAGAGAATTTTCAGGGTTGAGGCAACTTTTATATCTTGGTTTTGGTGGTGGTTATATTCTATTATGAGCTTCTCTGATGGCTCAGCAGGTAAAGAAACCACCTGCACTGCAGAAGACTCAAGAGATATGAGATTGATTCCTATGTTAGGACGACCCCTGGAGGAGCTCATGACAACTCACTCGAGTATTCTTGGCTGGAGAATCCCATGGACAGAGGAGCCTGGTGAGGTACAGTCCAAAGGGTCTTTAAGAGTTGGACAAGACTGAGAGACTAACACTTTCACTTTCCCTTTTTACATACGCTATTATATACATTTGTCAAAAATTGCAGAACTGTATACGAAAAGAGGCAGATTTTATTGGGTGAAAATTTGTGCCTTAATAAAAATTTAAAAAGCAGGAAATAATTGAATAAAATTTTTAATATTCTGCTTGTACAGCCTTCTTTAAGTACCTATAGAAAAAAGTCCCATCATCTTGATTTTTTCTGTGAAGTTAAAATTTTTTGTTTATATCCTATCTGCTTTGAAAAGGGATTTAATGTTCAGTCAGTCCAGTTCAGTCACTCAGTCGTGTCTGAGTCTTTGTGACCCCATGGATTGCAGCACACCAGGCTTCCCTGTCCATCACCAACTGCTGGAGCTTGCTCAAACTCGCATCCATTGAGCTGGTGATGCCATACAACCATCTCATCCTCTGTCATCCCCTTCTCCTCCCACCTTAAATCTTTCCCAGAATCAGGATCTTTTCCAATGAGTCAGTTCTGTGCATCAGGTGGCCAAAGTATTGGAGTTTCAGCTTCAGCATCAGTCCTTCCAAGGAATATTCAGGACTGATTTCTTTAGGATGGACTGATTGGATCTCCTTGCTTTCCAAGGGACTCTCAAGAGTCTTCACCAACACCACAGTTCAAAAGCATCAATTCTTCA
Source organism: Oreotragus oreotragus (assembly GCA_006410675.1). Lineage (NCBI taxonomy): Eukaryota > Metazoa > Chordata > Mammalia > Artiodactyla > Bovidae > Oreotragus > Oreotragus oreotragus. The sequence goes on from SJYX01018733.1 coordinate 128,558, forward strand.
GCTCTCAGCTTTCTTTATAGTCCAACTTTCACATCCATACGTGACCACTGGTAAAACCACAGCTTTGACTAGATGGAGCTTTGTTGGCAAAGTAATGTCTCTGCTTTTTAATATACTGTCTAGTTTGGTTATAATTTTTCTTCCAAGGAGTAAACATCTTTTAATTTCATGGCGGCAGTCACCATCTGCAGTGATTTTGGAGCCCCCCAAAATAAAGTCTGTCACTGTTTCTATTGTTTTCCCGTCTATTTGTCATGAAGTGATGGGAGTGGTTGTGTCCAACTCTTTGTGATCCCATGGACTATACAATCGATAGAATTCTCCAGGCCAGAATACTGGAGTGGGTAGCCTTTCCCTTCTCCAGGGGATCTTCCCAATCCAGGGATTGAACCCAGGTTTCCCTGGGCATTTCAGGGAGATTCTTCACCAGGTGAGCCACAAGGGAACCCCAAGAATATTGGAGTGGGTAGCATATCCCTTCTCCAGTGGATCTTCTCAACCCAGCAATTGAACCAAGGTTCCTGAATTGCAGGAGGATTCTTTACCAACTGAGCTATCAGGGAAGCCTTTAAGACACAGTGGAAGTGATTATACAGCACAGCCCTGGAGAGGCGGCTGAGAAAAGATACCCTATGTCCAAAGGCAAGGAGAAGCCCCAGCAAGATAGTAAGAGGGGCAAAAACACATTTAGAATCAAACCCCATACCTGCCAGAGACGCTCAGAGGGCTCAAACAAACCTTGTGCACACCAGGACCCAGAGATCCCACAGAGACGGAGACAGAACTGTGTTGGAATGTCTCCTGTGGAGGTACAGGCCAGCAGTGGCCTGCCACAGGGGCAGGGGCTCTGGGTGCCACAGACCTGGGTATGACATAAACACTCTTGGAGGAGGACGCCATTAAAATCAGCACAGAGCCACCAGAACTTACACAGCACTCGGGAAACAGACTTTTGGAGGGAACAAATAGAACCTTGTGGGCACCAGGACCCAGGAAAAAGGAGCAATGACCACACAAGAGACTGACCCAGACTTGCCCATAAATGCCCAGGAGTCTCTAGTGGAGGCATGGGTCAGTAGTGGCCTGCTGCAGGGTTGGGGGCACTGAGTGTAGCAGGGCGTGATGGGACATTTTGAAGGAGGTCACCATTATCTTCACTGCCTCCACCAGTTTGGGCCCAGGTAAATTACAGGGAGAGAAAACAACCTCATCCATCAATAGAAAATTGGATTAAAGATTTACTGAGCCTGGCCCTGTCCATCAGAATAAGACCCAGTTTCCCCCTCAGAATGTGGAGAAACTACTCCATGTTCAAGGTCAGGAGGGGCGACAGTGAGGAGATACCCCTTGTCCAAAGTAAGGAGCAGCAGCTGTGCTTTTCTGGAGGAGCCGTGAAGAGATACCCCACGCCCAAGGTAAGAGAAACCCAAGTAAGTCGGTAGGTGTTGTGAGAGGGCATCAGAGGGCAGACACACTGAAACACACTGAAACAATAATCAGAGAAAACCAGTCAATCTAATCACACGGACCACAGCTTTGTCTAACTCAATGAAACTAAGCCATGCCCTGTGGGGCCACCCAAGATGGGTGGGTCATGGTGGAAAGGTCTGACAGAATGTGGTCCACTGGAGAAGGGAATGGCAAACCACCTCAGTATTCTTGCCTTGAGAACCCCATGAACAGTATGAAAAGGCAAAATGATAGGATACTGAAAGAGGAACTCCCTAGGTCAGTAGGTGCCCAGTATGCTACTGGAGATCAGGGGAGAAATAAACCCAGAAAGAATGAAGGGATGGAGCCAAAGCAAAAACAATACCCAGTTGTGGATGTGACTGGTGATAGAAGCAAGGTCATCAGTATTCTTGCCTTGAGAACCCCATGAACAGTATGAAAAGGCAAAATGATAGGATACTGAAAGAGGAACTCCCTAGGTCAGTAGGTGCCCAGTATGCTACTGGAGATCAGGGGAGAAATAAACCCAGAAAGAATGAAGGGATGGAGCCAAAGCAAAAACAATACCCAGTTGTGGATGTGACTGGTGACAGAAGCAAGGTTTGATGCTGTAAACAACAATATTGCAAGGAACCTGGAATGTTAGGTCCATGAATCAAGGCAAATTGGAAGTGGTCAAATAGGAGATGGCAAGAGTGAACATCGACATTCTAGGAATCAGTGAAATAAAATGGACTGGACTGGGTGAATTTAACTCAGATGACCATGATATCTACTACTGCAGGGAGGAATCCCTTAGAAGAAATGGAGTAGCCATCATGGTCAACAAAAGAGTCTGAAAAGCAGTACTCGGATGCAGTCTCAAAAACAACAGAATGATCTCTGTTCATTTCCAAGACAAACCATTCACTCTTACAGTAATCCGAGTCTATGTCCCAACCAGTAACGCTGAAGAAGCTGAAGTTGAACAGCTCTATGAAGACCTACAAGATCTTTCAGAACTAACACTGAAAAAAGATGTCCCTTTCATTATAGGGGAATGGAATGCAAAAGTAGGAAGTCAAGAAACACCTGGAGTAACAGGCAAATTTGACCTTGGAATACGGAATGAAGCAGGACAAAGGATAACAGAGTTTTGCGAAGAGAACGCACTGGTCATAGCAAACACCCTCTTCCAACAACACAAGAGAAGACTCTACATGTGGACATCACCAGATGGTCAACAACAAAATGAGATTGATTATATTCTTTGCAGCCAAAGATGGAGAAGCTCTATCCAGTCAGCAAAAGCAAGACCAGGAGTTGATGGTGGCTCAGATCATGAACTCCTTATTGCCAAATTCAGACTTAAATTGAAGAAGTAAGGAAAACCACTAGACCATTCATGTATGACCTAAATAAAATCCCTTATGATGATACAGTGGAAGTGGCAAATAGATTCAAGGGATTAGATCTGATAGACAGACTGTCTAAAGAACTATGGATGGAGGCTCGTACCATTGTACAGGAGGCAAGGATCAAGATCATCCCCCCAAAAAAGAAGTGTAAAAAGGCAAAATGGTTTTCTGAGGAGGACTTTACAAATATCTGTGAAAAGAAGAAAAGAGAAAGGCAATGGAGAAAAGGAAAGATATACCCATTTGAATGCAGAGTTTCAAAGAATAGCAAGGAGAGATACGAAAGCCTTCTTCAGTGATCAACGCAAAGAAATAGAGGGAAACAATAGAATGGGAAAGCCTAGAGACCTCTTCAAGGAAATCAGAGTTACTGAAGGAGGAAACAAACAGAACAGGTTCCATGTTGATAGCAGGCCTCCATCTTGAGCTGGACTGTGGAATTTGAGCTACATGCCCTAAATCTATGGAAACGGCATACAAACAGGAAAATCAGAGCCCCAGATGGAAGAGCCCCAGGGCTGGTACTTAGACTCTCCTTCCCCTAAAAAATACCCTAATTATCTGTGTAACCGAATAGAATCATAAATTCTATTATGCTCATTGGGGTATGACCACAGGCCTATGGATAATTGCCCGCTGTTAACTACCTGGCTTAAGGCATATGAATCACAGGTTAACTTTGATTGCATCTTTCTTTTCATTTGTTCAAACTAGTTTCAGATAATTTGGGGAGGTGGGTTTGAACATGTACACTTAGGGTATACAAGGTTTTCACAAAAACTGGTCAGGGTCCTTGGCTAAGAAGAGACTCTGACTTGGGCCTGCCGGTATAATAAACTGCACTCCACTATCTGCATTGTCCTTCTAAGCGAGTTTGTTTCCCAGAACGCATGGATACAACAATACAAAGAGAACATTTCATGCAAATATGGGCACAATAAAGGACAGAAATGGTATGGACCTAACAGAAGCAGAAGATATTAAGAACAGGTGGCAAGAATACACAGAAGAAATATATAAAAAAGTTCTTCATTGCCCAGATAAGCACAATGGTGTGATCACTCACCTAGAGCCAGACATCCTGCAATGCAAAGTCAAGTGGGCCTTAGGAAGCATCACTGTGAACAAAGCTAGAGGAGGTGATGAAATTCCAGTTGATCTGTTTCAAATCCTAAAAGATGATGCTGTGAAAATGCTGCACTCAATACACCAGCAAATGTGGAATACTCAGCAGTGGCCATAGGACTGGAAAAGGTCAGTTTTCTTTCCAATCCCAAAGAAAGGCAATGCCAAAGAATGCTCAAACTACTGCACAATTGCACTCATCTCACAAGCTAGCAAAGTAATGCTCAAAACTCTCTAAGCCAGGCTTCAACAGTATGTGAACTCTGAATTTCCAGTTCAAGGTGGTTTTAGGAAAAGCAGAGGATGTAGAGATCAAATTGCCAACATCCACTGGATCATTGAAAAAGCAAGAGAGTTACAGAAAAATATCTATTTCTGCTATGCTGACTGTGCGAAAGACTGACTGTGTGGATCACAACAAACTGTGGAAAATTCTGAAAGAGACGGGAATACCAGACCACCTGACTTGCCTCCTGCGAAATCTGTATGCAGGTCAGGAAGAAACAATTATAACTGGACATGGAACAATAGATTGGTTCCAAATAGGGGAAAGAGTAAGTCAAGGCTGTATATTGTCACCCTGCTTATTTAACTACTCTGCAGAGTACATCATGAGAAAAGTTGGGCTGGAGGAAGCACAAGCTGGAATCAAGATTGCCGGGAGAAGTATCAATAACCTCAGATATGCAGATGACACCACCCCTATGGCAGAAAGTGAAGAGGAACTAAAGAGCCTCTTGATGAAAGTGGAAGAGTAGAGTGAAGAAATTTGCTTAAAACTCAACATTCAGAAAACCAAGATTGTGGCATCTGGTCCCATCACTTCATGGCAAATAGATGGGGAAACTGTGGAAACAGTAAGAGGCTTTATTTCTTGTGCTCCAAAATCACTGCAGATGGTGACTGCGGCCATAAAATTAAAAGATGCTTGTTCCTTGGAAGAAAAGTTATGACCAACCTAGATAGCATATTAAAAAGCAGAGTCATTACTTTGCCAGGAAAGATCTGTCTAGTTAAATCTATGGTTTTTCCAGTAGTCATGTATGGATGTGAGAGTTGGATTATAAAGAAAGCTGAGAACTGAAGAATTGATGCTTTTGAACTGTGGTGTTGGAGAAGACTCTTGAGTCCCTTGGAAAGCAAGGAGATCCAATCAGTCCATCCTAAAGAAATCAGTCCTGAATATTTATTGGAAGGACTGATGCTGAAGCTGAAACTCCAATACTTTGGCCACCTGTTGTGAAGAACTGACTCATTTGAAAAGACCCTGATGCTGGAAAAGATTTAAGGTGGGAGGAGAAGGGAAGACAGAGGTGGGATGAAATGGTTGGATGGCATCATGGATTCAATGGACTTGAGTAAATTCCAGGGGAGTTGGTGATGGACAAGGAGGTGTTGTAGCCATGTGTTCTGGGAAACAAACTCACTCAGAAGGACAATGCAGATAGTGGAGTGCAGTTTATTATACCAGCAGGCCCAAGGCAGAGTCTCCTCTTAGCCAAGGACCCTGACCAGTTTTTGTGAAAACCTTATATACCCTAAGTGTACTTGTTCAAACCCACCTCCCCAAATTCCTTGAAACTAGTTTGGACAAGGCAAAAGAGAGATACGATCAAAGTTAACCCATGATTCATGTGTCACAAGACTAGAAGATAAACAGTGGATATTTATCAATAGGCCTGTGGTCATATCCTGATAAACATAATGGAATTTACTATTTTGTTCTGTTACAGAGATAATTAGCATATTCTTTTAGGCAACAGAGTGTCCAAGTACAAGTCCTGAGGCTCTTTTATCCGAGGGTCTGGTTTTCCATTGGTATGCCAATTCTGTAGACACCGGGCACAAAGTTCAGAGTCCATTGGGAGGGTGACCATGCATGTAGCCTAATGTTTGCAGCCTGGCCTAAGATGGAGTCCAGCTCTGTTTGTTTCCTCCTTCAGCTGTGTCAATTTATATTCCCACCAACAGTGCAAAAGTGTTACTCTTTCTCCACATCCTCTCTAGCATTTATTGTTTGTAGATTTTTTTCATGATTATCATTCTGACTGGTATGAGTTGATAACCTCATTGTAGTTTTGGTTTGCATTTCTCTAGTGATGCTGAGCACTTTTTTTTTCCCCCATGTATTTATTAGCCATCTGTGAGTCTTCTTTGGAGAAATGTCTGTTTAGTCATCTGCCCACTTTTTGAGTAGGTTGTTTGTTTTTTTGATATTGAGCTGCCTGAACTGTCTGTCTGTTTTGGAGATTAATCTTTTGTCAGGAGGCCAGGGGAGTGAAGATGGGAAGCAAAATGCTACAGATGCCCCAAAACCCACCTTAGATTTGTGGCAGAGGACTGATGACCATGAAAGTGACCTTTGCTTCCTGCTCAGTTCAGTCAGTAATTTGGAAATGCACCATCAGTGCCTCCCTTAGGTGACATAGAAACCCAGGGCCTCCAAGCTCATTTAATGAGAGAAGAGTCCAGGGATACAGGACCAGGAAACAGGCCCAAAGGGATTGATTCCCACCCTGTGTCCTGGACCAACGTTTCCCAGGGTGGCCATTTCGGCTGAGAGACTAAGTCCTGAACACAGGGGTAGAATAGAGTAGAGAAGTGGGGTCATGGATGAGGCAACCAAGCAGCCTCCCCCAGGAGAGGCCTCAGCTTAGTGTTGGCTCCAGAGACAGTGAGGTCAGTCATTGCAAGTGAGGTCAGTCATTGCAGTGTCTTCTTTGAGCAGCCGTTCTGATTAATATCTACTTCCTCCAGATTCCCACTGCTTTCATTTTTCTCCCATTCACCAGCCAGAGTAAATGAAAGTCTGAGCATTGGTACCCATCAACCCAGTCAAACAAATGCTCCAGAGCTAGATGGGCCTCCTACTTGGGGAACTGGCTGACAGAAGCAGCTTCTTATAATTCTCCACAGGTGTGAGTGTAGAGAAATAAAGAGAAAAGATATAGAGACATGATAGTCTCAAGAAGATGGCGCCTGAATCAGAGTGCAGGGGCGTGGTCTCAATTGTTTATGAAATAATGTGATTGGTTGTTAAAATTTCCACACTCGTGAGTGCTGCGTGATCTCCATTGCTCGCCTGTACTTTGGAAACGCATGATTGCTTGACCTTTATTTTGATTGGTTGTGATGCTTGCCAACTTCAGTTTACTGGGTTATAAAAGAAGGGTTGTAACAGGAAATAAAGGTCTCCTTTGTTCCTCCACCGGAGTTGTGTTTTGTCTGCCTTTGTGTCTTCTCTGTCTTTGTGTCTTGTCTCTCTTTGTGTCTTTGTTTGTCTTTCTGTCATTTCACTCGCCACAGTGAGAACAGGAAAGCTATCTTCTTGTTTCATAGAAACTATCTAAGGACTGCAAAGAATATAATCAATCTGATTTCGGTGTTGACCATTTGGTGATGTCCATGTGTAGAGTCTTCTCTTGTCTTGCTGGAAGAGGGTGTTTGCTATGACCAGTGCATTTTCTTGGCAAAACTCTATTAGTCTTTGCCCTGCTTCATTCTGCATTCCAAGGCCAAATTTGCCTGTTACTCCAGGTGTTTCTTGACTTCCTACTTTAGCATTCCAGTCTCCTATAATGAAAAGGGCATCTTTTTTGGGTATTAGTTCTAAAAGGTCTTGTAGGTCTTCATGAAACCATTCAACTTCAGCTTCTTCAGCATTACTGGTTGGGGCATAGACTTGGATAACTGTGATATTGAATGGTTTGCCTTGGAANGGCCAGCGGTGGGCTGGACTTCCGGTGTGCGTCACTTCCGACCTCCGGGTCCGCCCACCCCAGAGGACAGCTTCGTTGGCTAGGGGCGTGGCTCCGTGTCGCCATCTTTGTGAGTGGCACGAAAATCGTCTCAGCTTGGTCCAGTTGAGTCGCTCGCTAGTGTCCGACTCTTTGCAACCCCATGGACTGCAGCACGCCAGGCCTCCCTGTCCATCACGAGCTCCCAGAGTTTACTCAAACTCATGTTCACCCAGTCGGCGATGCCATCCAACCATCTCATCCTCTGTCGTCCCCTTCTCCCACCTTCAATCTTTCCCAGCATCAGGGGCTTTTCAAATGAGTAAGTTCTTCGCATCAGGTGGCCGAAGTATTGGAGTTTCATCTTCAGCATCACTCCTTCCAATGAATATTCAGGACTGATCTCCCTTAGGATGCACTGGTTGGATCTCCTTGCAGACCAAGGGGCTCTCAAGAGTCATCTCCAACTCCACAATTCAAAAGCACCAGTTCTTCAGCGCTCAGCTTTCTTTAAGGTCCAACTCTCACATCCATCTATTACCACTGGAAAAACCATCTAGAAAAGCCGTCTAGGGACCCGCTTGGTGAAGGTGGTGGTTTAGTCTCTAAGTCCAGTCAGACTCTTGCGATCCTATGGACTGTAGCCTGCTAGGCTCCTCTGTCCGTGAGATCTTCCAGGCAACAATACTGGAGTGGTTAGCTTCTGTTTCAAACCCATGCGTAACTTCTACAGTTTCGTTTTCTTCCCAGATCTCTCACACTTTGCTTTGTCACCTCCTTTCACTTCCCCTGGAGCTATCCTGTGCATTTCTCAAGTCTTCCCACCCACCTGCCTTCCTGAAACAGTTGCTGAGCGCTCTGGACTGTGGGCCCCAGGCTGAGCCGTGGGGCTACAGCAAGGCAGACGTGCAAGGTCCAACCCAGAAGTCCATTCTTCCACTGAGCTGCTACAAGGCCAGCTCCTTGCTGGATGCTGGGAAACAGCAAGGAGGTAGAGGGGGCTGCCCCTACCCTCTGGACCTCTAGGGGAAGCAGTCAATGGGTGAGAGTCCATGCTGAGCTCTTTGAAGCTCAGGGGCCATGGAGCAGGGAAGGCGTTTGTCTAGACTCGAAAGAGTGAAGAGTAAGGAGTAGAGTGTGCTATGCAGAGAATAGAATATGCAGGACGTGCAGTTTGGGGAACTGAAAGTATGTCAAATGGTGGAAGCTGGTGAGAATGGAGAGCTAGACAGAGACTGGAAGGGGAAGGCCTCTGTTTTGGTGGGGGGTAATAAAAAAAACTCTGGAAAATTCTGAAAGAGATGGGAATACCAAACCACCTGACCTGCCTCTTGAGAAATCTGTATGCAGGTCAGGAAGCAACAGTTAGAATTGGACATGGAACAACTGACTGGTTCCAAATAGGAAAAGGTGTACGTCAAGGCTGTATATTGTCACCCTGCTTATTTAACTTCTATGCAGAGTACACCATGAGAAATGCTGGGCTGGAAGAAGCACAGCTGGAATCAAGATTGCCAGGAGAAATATCAATAATCTCAGATATGCAGATGACACCACTCTTACGGCAGAAAGTGAAGAAGAACTAAAGAGCCTCTTGACAAAAGTGAAAGAGGAGAGTGAAAAAGTTGGCTTAAAGCTCAACATCCAGAAAACAAAGATCATGGCATCTGGTCCCATTACTTCATGGCAAATAGATGGAGAAACAGTGGAAACAGTGGCAGACTTTCTTTTTTGGGGCTCCAAAATCACTGCAGATGGTGACTGCAGCCATGAAATAAAAAGACACTTGCTCCTTGGAAGAAAAGCTATGACCAACCTAGACAGCATATTCAAAAGCAGAGACATTACTTTGCCAACAAAGGTCCTTCTAGTCAAGGCTATGGTTTTTCCAGTAGTCATGTATGGATGTGAGAGTTGGACTGTGAAGAAAGCTGAGCACCGAAGAATGGATGCTTTTGAAGTGTGATGTTGGAGAAGACTATTGAGAGTCCCCTGGACTGCAAGGAGATCCAACCAGTCCATCGTAAAGGAAATCAGTCCTGAATATTCATTGGAAGGACTGATGCTGAAGTTGAAACTCCAATACTTTGGCCACCTGATGCGAAGAGCTGACTCATTTGAAAAGACCCTGTTGCTGGGAAAGATTGAAGGTGGGAAGAGAAGGGGATGACAGAGGATGAGATGACTGGATGGCATTACCGACTTGATGGCTATGAGTTTGAGCAAGCTTCAGGAGTTGGTGATAGACAGGGAGGCCTGGCATGCTGCAGTCCATGGGGTTTCAAAGAGTCGGACATGACTGAGCAACTGAACTGAACTGAACTGAAGGTTTCACACAGAGAGCTACTCATGCCTGGGATCACAGTGGCTATTGGAGGAGGCTGTTGCAGTGGTACAGGTAACCTTGGCCAAAACTTCACCAAAATTCATTGAGTTCATCAGCCAGTGTATCAACAAATATTTAACAAACACTGGCTGTGTCAGAGCCAGCGCCATACAATGCAGGGCATAGAATAGGTACTGTTCCTGGCTTCACTGATGCCAAAAGCTCAGCTTGTCTGTACACCAGTGCCAATTGGATCTTGGACACAGAATTTTAGGTGGAGTAGAGGAGGATAACTTTATTATTTTGCCAGGCAAAGGGGGACATAGCAGATTTGATAAGGAGTTTTATGACAATATTTTCCAAAGGTGGGGTTGCTGACAAGATTAGGGTGGGTGCAGAGTCTCAGAGTCTCCAAATCTAATGGACTTCTTTGATCTATTTAATCTTGTGGTTTCCTGGCTGCTGCTCATTTGATTGACAGAGTCAACTGTTCAAATCTGCTCTTTGGAAGTCAGGGAAGGATGTGGAGGCTGGAGTCTTGCCTACAAGAAACAGCAGGGAAAGGGCCTCCAGGCCTGGAAGCCCCACAGGGCCCCGCTGGGTTTCATCTCAGAGCTCTCAGTCAAGCGGGGGAGACAAATGGACAAGCAGTTTGTGACCATCATGATCAGTGCTGTGATGTGGGGTGCACAGAGAAGGCACCCCTCTCAGGAGACAAGTTGGGGAAGACTCTCTTCCTCCAAGTCTCAGTCTTGACCTGGAGAATGGGTCCAAATGACTCAAGGGGACTGGGGCAAGCGAGGAGGGGAAGGGTGAAGATGGTCAGGCTGAATGCTTCAGGCACGGTGTGGTATGCACTACCCATACAGCTGGTGATAAGTGAGATCCAGACACACGGGGAGCCCCAGGTTCTCAGGCAGCTGAATTGTGAAGGCAGGAGAGACTGGAATGGCAGCCCAGGGTCCAATCATCAGGACTTCTCTTTCCAGGCTTTATCCTGGGGGCAGAATAGCCTAGAAGGCTTTCGACAGTGGTTGTTCAGACAGACCACTCTGGTCTTGTATTAGGGTTGGAGGGGCCAAGACAAAGGTAGAGAGACTGGGTTCAAGGCCTGAGCAGTATTCCAGGAGAGAGAAGATGGTGGCTTGAACTGGTGCAGAGGCAGCAGGAGGGAGGAAAGGAACCTGAGAGTTACTCTGGAAGTGGAAACAGGGGCAGGATGAGCCACTGTGACTGGGGAGGTGGGGGTGCTACGGCGAAGGAACAGGTTGGGATTAGATGATGAGGACTCCATTTTTCTTTGCCAACCTGTTTGTTTCTTACAGGACATTGTGTGTATTTTGTGTTATCATGAGTCATAAATACTAGTTGCTGAGCTTTTGTAATTCCAGGCAAAACTGCCATTGATTCCTTCCAGCACCATACACAGTCCTTAAAGGCCACCAGTGTTTCCTTTCAAACACGGAGAGTGAACATGTTAGTCATTCAGTTGTGTCTGACTGACTGTGACCCTGTAGACTGTAGCCCGCCTGGCTCCTCTGTCTATGGAATTCTCCAGGCAAGAATACTGGAGTGGGTTGCCATTTCCTTCTTCACGGGATCTTCCTGACCCAGGAGTCGAATCCGGATCTCCTGCATTGGAGGCAGATTCTTTACCATCTGAGTCTCCAGGGAACCATGGTCTAAAAAGTCTTTCCTGACTTGTGATTTCGATGTTGACCATCTGGTGGTGTCCATGTGTAGGGTCTTCTCTTGTGTTGTTGGAGGAGGGCGTTTGCTATGACAGTGCGTTCTCTTAGCAAAACTCTATTAGTCTTTGCCCTGCTTCATTCCGCATTCCAAGGCCAAATTTGCCTGTTACTCCAGGTGTTTCTTGACTTCCTACTTTTGCATTCCAGTCCCCTATAATGAAAAGGACATCTTTTTTGGTGTTAGTTCTAAAAGGTCTTGTAGGTCTTCATAGAACCGTTCAACTTCAGCTTCTTCAGCATTACTGGTTGGGGCATAGACTTGGATAACTGTGATATTGAATGATTTGCCTTGGAAACGAACAGAGATCNCAGTCCCCTATAATGAAAAGGACATCTTTTTTGGTGTTAGTTCTAAAAGGTCTTGTAGGTCTTCATAGAACCGTTCAACTTCAGCTTCTTCAGCATTACTGGTTGGGGCATAGACTTGGATAACTGTGATATTGAATGATTTGCCTTGGAAACGAACAGAGATCATTTTGTCATTTTTGAGATTGCACCCAAGTACTGCATTTCGGACTCTTTTGTTGACTATGAGGGCTACTCCATTTCTTCTAAGGGATTCCTGCCCACAGTAGTAGATATAATGGTCATCTGAGTTAAATTCACCCACTCAGGTCCATTTAGTTCACTGACTCCTAAAATGTCGGTGTTCACTCTTGCCATCTCCTGTCTGACCACTTCTAATTTACCTTGATTCATGGATCTAATATTCCGGATTCCTATGCAATATTGTTCTTTACAGCATCAGACTTTACTTCCATCACCAGGTACATCCACAGTTGGGCATTGTTTTCTCTCTGGCTCCATCTCTTCATTCTTTCTGGTGTTATTTCCCCACTCTTCTCCAGGAGCATATTTGGCACCTACTGACCCAGGGAGTTCATCTTTCAGTGTCATACCTTTTTGGCTTTTCCTACTATTCATGATTACTTCCATCACCAGGTACATCCACAGTTGGGCATTGTTTTCTCTCTGGCTCCATCTCTTCATTCTTTCTGGTGTTATTTCCCCACTCTTCTCCAGGAGCATATTTGGCACCTACTGACCCAGGGAGTTCATCTTTCAGTGTCATACCTTTTTGGCTTTTCCTACTATTCATGGGGGTTCTCAAGGCAAGAATACTTGAGTGGTTTGCCATTGCCTTCTCCGTGCAGCCAAAGATGGAGAAGGTCTATATAGTTGGCAAAAACAAGACTGGGAGCTGACTGTGTCTCAGATCATGAACTCCTTATTGCAAAATTCAGAATTAAATTGAACAAAGTATGGAAAACCACTATGATTTAAATCAAGTCCCTCATGATTAGACAGTGGACGTGACAAATAGATTCAAGGGATTAGATCTGATAGACAGGGCGCCTGAAGAACCATGGACGGAGGTTCATGACACTGTACAGGATGCAGGGATCAAGACCATCCCCAAGAGAAAGAAAAGCAAAACAGCAAAATGTCTGCCTGAGGAGGTCTTACAAATAGCTGAGAAAAGAAGAGAAGCAAAAGGCAAAGGTGCCGGGGGCCAGCGTGAGGAACCCCGGCCACGGCAAAGGTCATGAGGAAGGAGGCTTCGGCATACTCGAAGGCGTGATCAAGCCTCAGGAGAACCCCTGTTCCCGAGCATCTACCCCAAAACCAGAGTTTGTTTTTTGCTCTCACCTACACCTTTGACTTTCCGGGGGGCTCTCCCCCATAACCGTTTCTCTCAGAGAAGGAGTAAACGTGCAGCTCCCAGTTAATAAAAATTCCTGGGCGTGACAAGAGTGTTTCAGCTTACAAACTCTGAAGGTTATCTAGCCTGCCTGTATAGGTTTGTCCGGCCGCACGTGATTGTTTACAGCCTCCCGACCATGAGAGGCACACGAGATGTTTTAGACTTATTAAGGCAAATTCTTGTGGGAAGTTAGAAATTATTAGTATAGTGGGTTGATTAGAAATTGTATTAATGAAGGGTTTTTTCATTTGGCATGCCAATAATTACTTGCCCTGGGTGTGACAAGGGTGTCTCAGGTCAAACCTCTCTGCTGACAGACTAGCTTGTGTGACAACCTCTCAACCATAAACAGCACAGAGAGTTTGGAGTCTTAGCATAGGGCTTTTCTCATTATTGAGTCAATGATTGCCGCCAGGCCTCCATATCCTTAGGCACCTGGGAATATATTAATCAATGTATTTGGAATATAGAAAAGGAAATACAGTAGTTTTTAAGGTTAGCAATACTAGACTTTTTGAATTAACGAATTTTCTCCTTTGTTATAGATCACTGTACTTTGTTATATATCACTGTGTCCTTGCTATGTAAAAATGTAACTTTATCACTATCTTAAGACTAAATAGATCTTAAGGGGAACATTGGTGAAAGGATTTCCATTTGTTGGGCTGATGTTTGCTGCTAAATCTCCATATTCTCTGTCCTTATAATGAATATAACTAGAATATAGGAGAAATAAGTATTAACCTTTAAGCATATAGGAGAAATAAGAATTAACCTTTAAGGTTAATCATGTTAACCTTGGGTTAAATAAATTCCTTTCTTGATTGTAACTCACTACACCCTCACCCTATAGGAATGCAACTTTATTTGGAGGGTGGTGCCTGGTTTAAGAAAAAACACCCTTGGAAAAAATAAGTTTTTTGGTTATCAGAAAGAAAGGATCATAAAATGTCAGCGAGCCTCATGGCCAGAAGATGATGTAAAAACCCCTAAGACCTTTTTTTNCTCACCCTATAGGAATGCAACTTTATTTGGAGGGTGGTGTCTGGTTTAAGAAAAAACACCCTTGGAAAAAATAAGTTTTTTGGTTATCAGAAAGAAAGGGTCATAAATGTCAGCGAGCCTTATGGCCAGAAGATGATGTAAAAATCGCTAAGACCTTTTTTTTATGTAAAGCACCTGATTTTGATAAAGGTCAAGACTGCTGACCCCCACGTGACTCTATATTCATCCCTATATGTAACAAAAGGTATATAAGAAAATCTGAAAAATAAAGAAATGGGATCAGTTCCTGGAAAGACTAACTCCCCCATGTCCTTCTTTCTTGCTCCCCGTTTCTCTGGCTGAATTCCCATCTGGAGCATGGATGCTATTCCATGTAAACCAAGTTATTCAGCCTGTTTTTCTCCACTAATATTTCCTACTACACTATCCGTTTCTAATCTCTCTATCTGTAATTAAATATGTATTTTTCCAAGGTTGCTGATGCCGTCCCCACCTTCGAATTCCCTGGATCCACCACGGCTGGACCCTGGCAGACTGTATTGATGTTCTCTCTGCATTTATTGCATTTCCAGAGAAGACTTCCAGAAGAATTGAAGGAACAGAATAAGCCTGACACCTACCTTGGTCAGATACCTCAGACTTCTAACTCAACTTAGCAAAAAACTAACTGAATATTGCTAGAAAGTACATTTCTCCATTTCTACTGGAACTTTCTTGACTTAGACTATCTCCAGGATAGACCGTGTGGTCAGGAAGCTGGCTTCCCACAGTAAGTGTATTGTCTCACTTTCAGGAAAGTGTGCAGCTTCTAGGAATGCTGAGCTGAGAAATGGAGCCCAGTGCACACATATGAACTTCAGCTACTCTGACTTCCAAGCTCTCTATGGTGCTTTGGTCTGTACCCCATCCCAAACTCCTATATTCTTGGTTTTCTAAACATGAGGAGGAATCAGTGAATCTTACAGTCTGCTGTAAGATTCTAAGTTATATCCCAGACCGGGGTATCTGCTTCCTGGTGGAAGCTTTAGGACCTGTTTTTAAACTCCATCGACTTTGCTGACCTTTGATAAAAGTGTTGGTACCTACATTACAATAAATGCCTCCAAAGGAATATTTAAGAGTAGATGAAATGTCTGTGATATGCTGTAATACCTTTTATCATCAGGATTCTGTGGACCTGGTAGAGGTTGATGGAAATTAGTGAAATGTCAAAATATAGGACACAATAGAGGAAAGTAATTTTTAGAAATATGCTTCACTGTGTTCAAAACTGGATTTATCTACCCAGTTCCCATGCTGAGTGACACAGATTTCTGTCATTCTCAGGTGGCTGTCTCTCTATTTTCTCCTTGAAATTGGGTACAACACTCCAAGAGCCATTTCCAGATCAAGAGCTCTTCTTCTCGTTCTATGTGGCCATTCAATCCAGTGTGGATACCCTAGCCCTGTCAAAGGGAGAATGGGGATCTGAGTTTAAGCAAAAGTGAGAAGGTAGGATAAATAACACGTTATGTGGAGAAGTATATTGAGGTATGTTATTAAAATCACATTTCTGTGCCTGTTTCAGAAAATCAATCAAAAAAGACTTACGCAGATCACTGACAGGGTATGTAAATTATTGATTAAACATTCTACTTAAAACATAGGTACCAGAAAAAAATCAGGAGCATGTGTAGTAGAATATCTCTTTATTATTGTGAAAGAGATGATTTGACTTTCTAGGGAGATACATGTTCACGTTTGATGTCCTGAATAATCCTCACGTAGTAATCTCTTAATGTTTAGCTCTTTAGTGATGTTTATTTTCCAATTAGATAGGTTCTTATACTAATGTTTGTTTTCCAATTAGATGGGTTCTTTGTTTATCAATATACAATTTAAAAAGTCAGAAACTGAGAGATTAAGAGAAAAAATCAGTTACCAGTGGGAAAGGCATCATCTCACTGGCTTCATGTTGGCCATCCTATGGGAACTCTGATGGTGTAAAACTATGAGACCATCATAACAAAAACTCACCAAGGATCCATTTGTTTCCAGGCAACTAAAGAAACAACACAAGAATGGAGCTTTGGAACTCCACCCTGGGAAGTGGCTTCATATTGATGGGGATTCTGAATGACAGTGGGTCTCCTGAGCTGCTCTGAGCCACAATCTCAGTCCTGTACACACTGTCCATCACCAGCAATGTTCTGCTGCTTCTGGTCATCACAATGGATGCCCGACTCCATGTGCCCATGTACTTCCTGCTCGGGCAGCTCTCTCTCATGGACCTCCTCTTCACATCTGTTGTCACTCCCAAGGCCATTCTGGATTTTGTGCTCAGTGAAAACACCATCCTTCGTGGGCTGTGCCCTTCAGGTGTTCCTAGTACTGACCCTGGGTGGTGCAGAGGACCTCCTACTGGCCTTCATGGCCTATGACAGGTATGTGGCCATTTGTCATCCTCTGAACTACATGGTCCTCATGAGGCCGAGGGTCTGCTGGCTCATGGTGGCCACATCCTGGATTTTGGCATCCTTTAGTGCCATTGTATATACTATGTACACCATGCACTATCCCTTTTGCAAAGCCCATGAGATCAGCCACCTGCTCTGTGAGATTCCACCTCTTTTGAAGTTGGCTTATGCAGATACTTCCAGATATGAACTCATGGTGTATGTGATGGGTGTGACCTTCTTGATTCCTCCTCTTGTTGCTATCCTTGCCTCCTACACACTAATTCTACTTACTGTGCTCCACATGCCCTCAAATGAAGGGAGGCAGAAAGCTCTGGTCACTTGCTCTTCCCACCTGACTGTGGTCGGGATGTTCTGTGGAGCGGCCACATTCATGTATGTTCTGCCCAGTTCCTTCCACAGCCCCAAGCAAGACAACATCATCTCTGTCTTCTACACAATTGTCACCCCAGCCCTGAACTCCCTCATCTACAGCCTGAGGAATAGAGAGTTTATAGGGGCCTTGAGAAGGGTCCTACAAAAATACGTGCTGCAGACACACTCCTGACATAGTTACAAAATAGACATGGTAGGGGACTAAGTTTCAGTCAATATCATGTATCAGTGATCAATAGCAGTAGATTTAGTCTGAGCAAACTCCAATAGCCTCTTAAAATCAGAGGAAGACTTCTCTTGTTTGAACAAGATTCTTAGACTGTTGCAGGAATACGAATCCTCAGAAAATATACTGGACTTCTTGTCTGTTATGTAGCTGTTGTTCAAATAATTATTTGGAAAGAAGAATCAGTTCATGTCTATGCATCTACTTCAATTTCAAGGAACAGTTTTTGTTGAGATAATGGAAAAATCCAAATGGGAAAATTTAATAGTGACTTAATTTAAAATTAAAAGATAGAAACCAATAAAACTGAATGTAGAATTCCTCAATTTGAAATTAGGGTTAGAAATACAGCCATAGATACATATATTGTTATATTGCTTGAATTTTTTAAATATGTAGTTTATTATAGATACAGAAAATTTTCAAAACATCAAGACAATTGTGAAGTGAGTATATGTATATCTCTGTGTCCACATGAAAGAAGGGATATATATGTATATATATATATATATATATTCTATATATATAATTTTCTAGCTACCTTAAATATGCCTTATTTCTGTGATTTGATTTATCACTGTGGGAATATTTTTGACAAATGTGTTAACTTCAGTCTATTTAGTTAAGAGGTGACAAAGTACTCCTGCTCACATCATTGGAATTATTTTTGCGGATAGGGCTTTGTGTAGATTCAGAAATATATATTTTTTACAGAGCTATCTTAATCTATTAAGATCAACCATAATACAAAGGCAAAAGCTAATCTATGAAGCTATAATCCAAGTTCATTATAAAAACAGAAAATTTAGAAAGAAGCAAAAATCACCTATAAAGTTTCAGTTCAGTTCAGTCACTTAGTCGTGTCTGACTCTTTGCGACCCCATGGACTGCACCACACCAGGCCTCCCTGTCCATCACCAACTCCTGGAGTTTACTCAAACTCATGTCCATTAAGTCGGTGATGTCATCTCATTCTCTGTCATCCCCTTCTCCTCCTGCCGTCAATGTTTCCCAGCATCATGGGTCTTTTCAAATGAGTCAGTTCATCGGGTGGCTAAGGTANCACCAGGCCTCCCTGTCCATCACCAACTCCTGGAGTTTACTCAAACTCATGTCCATTAAGTCGGTGATGTCATCTCATTCTCTGTCATCCCCTTCTCCTCCTGCCGTCAATGTTTCCCAGCATCATGGGTCTTTTCAAATGAGTCAGTTCATCGGGTGGCTAAGGTATTGGAGCTTCAGCTTCAGCATCAGTCCTTCCAATGAATTTTCAGGATTGATTTCCTTTAGGATTGACTGGTTGGATCCCCTTGCAGACCAAGGGACTCTCAAGTTTGGCATTCACTTTTTTTGGGTTATTCATACATGCAATTTACTGAATAGTTCTGTACATGTTGGTTAAGGTCTTGCTTTATTGTTGTTTAAAATTTGGTGACGCTTCTTCCTTGTGAAGAGGGTACACTATAGTGTAGGTGTGGAGAGAAGAGGAGAAGGGAGGGAGGGGGTCAGAGTGCCAAGTGTAATCTCTGCTGTCACGGTATCATCTGTGAACATTAAATTGAACCATTTGTGTCTCAGTTTGCTCATCTGAAAAGTGATGATAATAATAGGATTTATGATAACCTCATGATGTTTTGTAGGGACTTGAATAAGATAATTACACACTTAGACCAGAGCCTGGCAAATAGTGCTTAATATATGCTAGCTGTTATATAAATAACTAGTAAATAGTCTTGATAAACGATCAATATAAAAGATTATGTAGTATCATCATTTGAATCCTATATAATGTATTTAGGGATTTGCTTACACTTAACTTTGTTCCCCCAAATTTTCTTACAGTGAATGTATGATTTTATGTTAGATCAAATTTCTAGAAGTGAAATTACTGGATATAGGCAAAAAATTTTTTTAATTCTTGTTACAAAGAGCCAGAGCTGACTGTTTATGAGAAACTTAGAAACTGTTTGCATACTGGCTAGCATTATGTGGTAGTGCCTGCCTCACTGTACTCTTTCTAGGGCTGTCTCATCATATGAACTCTTTGCTAATTTATTAAACATATCAATGAAAATGTAACAGATGTTTTCATTTATATTACTTACTTGGTTTTATTTTAACTCTTTATTTTAGCTCTTTATAGACAAAGCTCCCCAACAATTTGACAGTTATTCATGTTACAACATTTATTTTTAGTTTATTACCTAGATATGTAATGGAATATGTTGGATAGAGAAGTGCTACAATATTTATGTAGTTTCATATATTCATATTTTCCTTTGTATTTTTAAGGCGATTGTGCCATTACAATTCCTATTTTTTGTTCAGAGAAATTAGCATATTTCTCTTAGATCTGTTTAGTAATCTCACAAGTGACTTTAGCTTTAATTTCTCTGCAATTAATTTTTGTGGTACATGATGGATGGTGAAACTTTAAGTTAATATGTTTCTAAATAGCTGATTTGACTTTTAGCTTCCTTAATAACTCTCTCCTATCATGGATCTTCTCATTATTATTTACAATCCCTTGACTATAAACTCTCTTCTTAGAAATAGAGCAGTAGGGAGTATTTCTGGATATGTTCTCTAGTTTCTGTGTTTTGTAAGGGGTATCCTTTCCCACATTCCCTCATGTGTCTTAAAGTTTTATCACCTGTTTATTCCTCCTGATGAACTTTTTAGTCATCTGCTAAATGTCTAAAAAATCCTATTAGNGGGAGTATTTCTGGATATGTTCTCTAGTTTCTGTGTTTTGTAAGGGGTATCCTTTCCCACATTCCCTCATGTGTCTTAAAGTTTTATCACCTGTTTATTCCTCCTGATGAACTTTTTAGTCATCTGCTAAATGTCTAAAAAATCCTATTAGTTTATTAATTGCAATTGTATGTAACTCATACACTGATTTGGAAATAATGTCTTTTTGCAATACTCAGTCTTAAATTCCAGGAACATAGTATCCTATTGCCATAACCTAATAAATCTGTTATTCTTTTAAAAAATGCCCTGACTCTTAGCTTATGACTTTGTATCACTGAGAAAAGAGGTGTCATATAGGACTCCCTCATTTTCCAATACCACATTTACCAGCCCATCTGCACATAGTGTTTTTTCTTTCAAAAGAGTCCATCATATTCTCTAGGTCCATCAACATTGTTATATAAATGGTAGAATTGCTGTTTGTATGACTAATATTCCATTGTCAAATAAAAAAGAGACCATCAGGGGCCAGATCCTCCGTTACTACTCTTCAGCCAGGCTCTCTCACTTCTCAAAGATATTGGTCTTGGAATTTCCTGCTTCCCTCTGTATCATCTCTCTCCTTACAAGATCATTTACTACAGGTTAAACACATGCTCCAGTATCTCCCATCTTAAAGAAGCTCCCCTTTCCATTTCTCAGAGCAAATAGTCTTGAAAGACTTAACTGTACCTATAGCTTCTGATCCTTTTCTACCATTCATGATTCATGCCACCATAATCAAGCTGCCCTCACTCAATCCCTCAGCACTAGAGTAGTGCTTGTCAAACAGTGACAGAGGTGTATGATTCATCTGTCTGACAAAGAAGTAACTGTTTATATATTTTATAAAATGTGAGTTTTAATACCATTACTAACGATTACCAATGAGCCTAAAAGGGCACAGAGATTAACAGCTACATTCCATAGAAGATACAATAAATCTTTATAATCTACATATCTCAGAAAGACTTTAAACAAAGAGGAGCCTGGTGAGCTGCAGTCCATGGGGTCGCTAAGAGTCGGACACGACTGAGCAACTTCACTTTCACTTTTCACTTTCATGTATTGGAGAAGGAAATGGCAACCCACTCCAGTGTTCTTGCCTGGAGAATCCCAGGGATGCGGAAGCCTGGTGGGCTGCCGTCTATGGGGTCTCACAGAGTCGGACACGAAGCGACTTAGCAGCAGCAGCAAGAATAGTTCCAGAATCGCTAAATAGTCAGGATTTAACTCATTAATTTTCAGTTTCCACACTCTGTATGTGTGTGTATGTGTGTGTGTCCCCAAATGACTTTCTGTCTTGAATTGCATATCCTTGTTTACTTGCTTAAATGACCCTGCTCATTACCCCAAACTTTTCTTTTTTCTTTAAATGCTAATACCAGGATGATTGCTTTACAATGTTGTGTTGATCTCTGCCATACATCAGCATGAGTCAGCCAAAGATTACAGCCTTCCCACTTGCCACCTGCCACCCCATCCGAGCCCTCTAGGTTGTCACAGAACACTGGACTGACCTCCCTGTCTCATACAGCAAATTCCCACTGGCTGTCTATTCAACCTGTGGTTATGTATGTTTCAATACTACTCTCTCAACTCGTCCTACCCTCTCCTTCCCCCGCTGTGCTCTATGTCCATATCTCTATTACTGTCCTACAAATATTAATAGGTTCATCGGTACCATTTTTCTAGATACCATATATATGTGTTCATATACAACATTTGTTTTTCTCTTTCTGACTTACTTCACTCTGTATAACAGGCTCTAGGTTCATCTATCTCACTAGAACTGACTCAAATTCCTGTGTATGGCTAATATTTCATTGTATTAGTATATATGTACTACACCTTCTTTATCCATTCATCTGTCAATGACATGTAGGTTGCTTCCATGTCCTGGAAGTTGTGGATAGTATTGCAATGAACAAAAATTTTGAACACTTCATGAATCTTTTGCCATCCTTACACAGGGACCATACTAATCTTTTCTGTATTGTTCTAGTTTCAGTATATGTGCTGCTAAAGTAAGCACTTTTCTTCACTTTTAATCAGAATTTAAAGACTCTATATTTTATCATGTAACAGAATGAAAAATGAGAATAAAATTGGGAATGAAAATGGATTAGTCACAATGGAAAGCAGTTCCTTATCAACTGAATACACTTATCATAACTGAGCAAGCTCGCTACAAGGTACATACCCAAGTGAATAGCAACTTATGTTTACTCAAAAACCTATATATGAATATTTAGAATGACTTTTTCCACAAACAACAGAAACTGGAAATAACACTAATGTCCTTTAATTGGTGAATGGATAAACAAATTATGATACACCCACACAACTGAACACTGCCCAGCAAAAAGTAACAGACTACTAATAGCAGAATTTGGATGAATCTCAAACATATTATGTTAAGTGAAAGGAGCTGGATTCAAAATATCTGAAACCATTCATAGAACATGCAGGAAAACAAGAAAATAGGAGCAACAGTAAACAGATCAGAGAGTTAGCAAGAGTTTGGGTGAGGTTGAGATATGAATACCAAAGGGCAACAGAGAATTTGGGGAGTCAATACAACTTCTCTATCTTGATTTTGGTGGTGGTTATATACTATATATATTTGTCAAAACCTGCAAAATATGTACTAAAAATGAACTTTCTTGTATGAAAATTGTACCTTAATAAAAGTGAAAAATGTGGGAAATAATAATTGGAGATAAATATATATGAAGCTTTTATTTATTTTTTTAAATTTTATTTTATTATTATATTTTTTACCTTACAATATTGTATTGGTTTTGCCATACATCAACATGAATCTGCCACGGGTGTACAAGTGTTCCCAATTCTGAACCCCCCTCCCACCTCCCTCCCCGTACCATCCCTCTGGGTCATCCCAGTGCACCAGCCCCAAGCATCCTGTATCCTGCATCGAACCTAGACTGGCGATTCATTTCTTATATGATAGTATACATGATTTTTTTTTTTACAATATTGTATTGGTTTTGCCATCATCATCATGAATCAACATGAATCTGCCACGGGTGTACACGTGTTCCCAATTCTGAACCCCCCTCCCACCTCCCTCCCCGTACCATCCCTCTGGGTCATCCCAGTGCACCAGCCCCAAGCATCCTGTATCCTGCATCGAACCTAGACTGGCGATTCATTTCTTATATGATAGTATACATGTTTCAATGCCATTCTTCCAAATCATCCCATCCTCTCCTTCTCCCACAGTGTCCAAAAGACTGTTCGATACATCTGTGTCTCTTTTACTGTCTTGCATACAGGGTTATTGTTACCATCTTTCTAAATTCCATATATATGCATTGCTGCTGCTACTGCTAAGTCGCTTCAGTCGTGTCCGACTCTGTGAGACCCCATAGACGGCAGTCCATTAGGCTCCCCGTCCCTGGGATTCTCCAGGCCAAGAATACGGCAATGAGTTGCCATTTCCTTCTCCAATGCATGAAAGTAAAAAGTGAAAGTGAAGTTGCTCAGTCATGCCCGACTCTTAGCGACCCCATGGACTGCAGCCTACCAGGCTCCTCTGTCCATGGGATTTTCCAGGCAAGAGTACTGGAGTGGAGTGCCATTGCCTTCTCCGTATATGCATTAGTATACTGTATTGGTGTTTTTCTTTCTGGCTTACTTCACTGTGTATAATCAGCTCCACCTCATTAGCTTTTAATATGCTACTTCGACAGCCTTCTTTAAGTACCAATAAAAAAATTCAGGAGAAAAGAAAAGATATAAGCATCTGAATGCAGAGTTCCAAAGAATAGCAAGAAGAGATAAGAAAGCCTTCTTCAGCAATCAATGCAAAGAGATAGAGGAAAACAACAGAATGGGAAAGACTAGAGATCTCTTCAAGAGAATTGGAGATACCAAGGGAACATTTCATGCAAAGATGGGCTCGATAAAGGATAGAAATGGTCTGGACCTAACAGAAGCAGAAGATATTAAGAAGAGGTGGCAAGAATACACAGAAGAACTGTACAGAAAAGATCTTCACGACCCAGATAATCATGAGGATGTGATCACTAATCTAGAGCCAGACATCTTGGAATGTGAAGTCAAGTGGGCCTTAGAAAGCATCACTAAGAACAAAGCTAGTGGAGGTGATGGAATTCCAGTTGAGCTGTTTCAAATCCTGGAAGATGATGCTGTGAAAGTGCTGCACTCAATATGCCAGCAAATTTGGAAAACTCAGCAGTGGCCACAGGACTGGAAAAGGTCAGTTTTCATTCCAATTCCAAAGAAAGGCAATGCCAAAGAATGCTCAAACTACCGCACAATTGCACTCATCTCACACGCTAGTAAAGTAATGCTCAAAATTCTCCAAGCCAGGCTTCAGCAATATGTGAACCGTGAACTCCCTGATGTTCAAGCTGGTTTTAGAACAGGCAGAGGAACCAGAGATCAAATTGCCAACATCCGCTGGATCATGGAAAAAGCAAGAGAGTTCCAGAAAAACATCTATTTCTGCTTTATTGACTATGCCAAAGCCTTTGACTGTGTGGATCACAATAAACTGTGGAAAATTCTGAAAGAGATGGGAATACCAGACCACCTAACCTGCCTCTTGAGAAATCTGTATGCAGGTCAGGAAGCAACAGTTAGAACTGGACATGGAACAACAGACTGGTTCCAAATAGGAAAAGGAGTACGTCAAGGCTGTATATTGTCTCCCTGCTTATTTAACTTATATGCAGAGTACATCATGAGAAACGCTGGACTGGAAGAAACACAAGCTGGAATCAAGATTGCCGGGAGAAATATCAATAACCTCAGATATGCTGATGACACCACCCTTATGGCAGAAAGTGAGGAGGAGCTAAAAAGCCTCTTGATGAAAGTGAAGGAGGAGAGCGAAAAAGTTGGCTTAAAGCTCAACATTCAGAAAACGAAGATCATGGCATCCGGTCCCATCACTTCATGGGAAATAGATGGGGAAACAGTGGAAACAGTGTCAGACTTTATTTTTTGGGGCTCCAAAATCACTGCAGATGGTGACTGCAGCCATGAAATTAAAAGACGCTTACTCCTTGGAAGAAAAGTTATGACCAACCTGGATAGTATATTCAAAAGCAGAGACATTACTTTGCCGACTAAGGTCCGCCTAGTCAAGGCTATGGTTTTTCCTGTGGTCATGTATGGATGTGAAAGTTGGACTGTGAAGAAAGCTGAGCGCCGAAGAATCGATGCTTTTGAACTGTGGTGTTGGAGAAGACTCTTGAGAGTCCCTTGGACTGCAAGGAGATCCAACCAGTCCATTCTGAAGGAGATCAACCCTGGGATTTCTTTGGAAGGAATGATGCTAAAGCTGAAACTCCAGTACTTTGGCCACCTCATGCGAAGAGTTGACTCATTGGAAAAGACTCTGATGCTGGGAGGGATTGGGGGCAGGAGGAGAAGGGGACGACCAAGGATGAGATGGCTGCATGGCATCACGGACTCGATGGACGTGAGTCTGAGTGAACTCCGGGAGATGGTGATGGACAGGGAGGCCTGGCGTGCTGCGATTCATGGGGTCACAAAGAGTCAGACACGACTGAGCGACTGAACTGAACTGAAAAAAATTCCCCTGCCATCTTTTGATTTTTGTCAATAATTTTAATTGTACTGTTTTGAAATACAAATATATTTATTATTGGTCAGTTAAAATTAGCAACACATATATTGAGTCAATATCCATGTTCTCTATTGCTTCCTGTATTTTCTTGCTGAGATTATTTTATTGGGGCATCTTTGGTGGTAAAGTCTTGTGCTTCTGTTTGTAGTTTGTTTTCACTCTCTAGTGACACTTTATCTATGCATAGAGAGAGCTCTAAGTGGGGGCAGCTATGGTCCCTCACTGCTTTTGAAGATGTTTCTTTCTGGTCTGATTACTGTCAGTGAAAACTCCACTATCTTCTGTCTGTTATCTGTCTTTGTCAGTGGGAAATCTGTCATTTTTCTCTGAGAGCGTTTAAAAAATTTTCATTAACACTAACATTCTCCAACTTCAGTACTGTCTTTATTTCTTTTTATTGTTCCTGCCCAATATTCACAGATTTTCATACTTTCTCTACAGATGTTACTGTAGAGAGATGTTACTGTGGCAGACAATAATAACACGAAAAACACATACTTATGTAGAGGATACAACAGATCGCCAGAGGTGGCTCAGATAGTAAAGAATGTGCCTGCAATGCAGGAGACCTGGGTTTGAATCCTGGTTTGGGAAGATCCCCTGGAGAAGGGAACAGCTACCTTCTCTAATATTCTGGCCTGGAGAATTCTGGCTTGGATTGCAGTTCCCCCAGGCCTGGGTCACAGAGAGTTGGACACGACTAAGCAACTTTCACACAAAGGCCAATGAAGGGAAGACCCAGTAATTACAGACTTCACAGAGCACAGTCATATTCATTTAAATAGTCTGGTCTAAGAGGATGATAAGAGAGGCCAGGGTTACGGAGGTGAGAAACAACAAGTCACAGATGCCCTAAAACTCACCTTAAATCTGGGTTAGGGGGCTGGCTGACCATGAAAGGGAACTTTGCTTCCTGCTCAGTCTGTCAGTAATTTGGAAACAGGTCATCAGTGCCTCCCTTAGGTGACATAGAAACCCAGGGCCTCCAAGCTCATTTAGTGAGAGAAGAGTGCAGGGATACAGGATCAGGAAACAGGCCCAAAGGGATTCATTACCATCCTGTTTCTACAACCAGCTTTTCCAGGGGAGACCATTTCAGCTGAGAGGTTAGGCTGGGTCCCTCTAAACACAGGGGTAGAATAGAGGGGGTGGGATGAGGAAACTGGGCAGCCTCCCCCAGGACAGGCCCTGGCTCAGTGTTGGCCCCAGGGACAGTGAGGTCAGTCATTGCTGGGTCTCCTTTGAGCAGCCTTTTAATATCTACTTCCTCCCGATTCCCACTGCTTTCATTTTTTCTCCCAGACCCCAGCAAGAGTAGCATCAGTACCCATGAACTTTGACAAATGCACCATAGCTGGATGAGCCTCTTACTTGAGGAGCTGTGTGACAGAAGCACACAGCTTCTGAATTAGAAGTTTCTCCTAATTCTCTACAGGCTTGAGAAGAGGTAAGCCATATTCTTGTTCCATAGAAATTTCCAAGGCTCAAGGACTCAGTTAGCTCTCTATCTGTAAGTGCCACATTTCCAGAGCACATCTGCAGAGGAACTGAAGGAACAGGAGTCCTATACTTCTCTTGGTCAGACTCCTCAGACTTCTAACCCAACCTAGCAAAAATTTTACAAATTGAATACTGCTGGAAAAGTCTTATCTTCCTTCTCTTCATAAAAAGTTTATTTTACTTTATTTTATTCATTCAACTCTTTTGACTGCACTGTGCAGCATGTGGCATCTTGGTTCCCAGACCAGGGCTTGAACCCTTACTCCCTGCAGCAGTAGTGCAGAGTTTTAACCACTGGACCACCAGGGAAGTCCCCTTCCTTCTCCTTTTCTACTGGATCTTCCTTGACCCTCAAACAATCCCCTGGGTAGTCTGTGTGGTCAAGCAGCTGGGTTTCTCAACCACCTGAGGTAAGAATATTGTCTC
Organism: Oreotragus oreotragus; assembly: GCA_006410675.1. Lineage (NCBI taxonomy): Eukaryota > Metazoa > Chordata > Mammalia > Artiodactyla > Bovidae > Oreotragus > Oreotragus oreotragus. The sequence goes on from SJYX01018733.1 coordinate 156,419, forward strand.
ACTTTCAGGGATGTGTGCAGCCTCTTAAAAGATGAAGCCCTGAGCAGACCTAAGAACTTCAGCTACTCTGTCTTCTAGGGTCTCTGGTGTTTGGGCTCTCTACCTCATCCCAACTCCCTTTATTCTTGGCTTTCTAAACATGAAGAGGAATCAGTGAAGACCGATGGAAAAGTCTATGCTACATCCCAGGCCAGGGTATCTACTTCCTGGTGAAAGCATCAGGACCTGTCTTCAGGTCCCATGTACTTTTTCTGGCTTCTGATAAATGTATTTACACTTAGATTATAATAAATGCCTCCAAAAGAACTTTAAAAAGCACCTGACAGGTCTATCACATGCTCTAACACCTTTTTACTATTAAAATCCTGTAAACCCCACAGGGACTAATAGAAATCAGCAAATGTCAAATCTGTGACACAGTAGAGGGAAATGACTTAGAGAAATATGTTTCACTTACAGATTCCTATGTTCAGAGTTGGATTTATCTGCCCAGTTCCTAAGATGCATGAGGCTGATTTCTGTCAACCTCAGATCCCTGTCTTTTTTATTTTCTCCCTGAGATTGGGTACAACACCCCAAGAGCAGCTTCCAGAACAGGAACTCATCTTCCTCCTCTTTGTGGCTCCTCAGTGGTGTGTGGATACCCTGGCCCTGCAGGAGGGAGAATGGGGATCTGGATAAGGTGCAAGAGAGAAAAGTTAGGATTATTGAGCCTGATTACAGCATACAATACACTCTTTTGTTTCTGACATGTTTTACCACTTCTGCCCAAAACAATCTGAATTTCTTGAGTAGGTCCTTATTTTTTTTTTAATCATATTTCTCAGTAGTCTCAGGCTGACATTTTATCATAACCTGTTTAAAAAAAAAAAAAAACTCCTTTTTTTTTTTTGGCCTTGATCCTAAAGGTTTAGCTCTAATAGTGACCGTACCTCAAACTCAACAATCTCTAGTTTCAGACAGTCTATAATCCCTTCCCTCTTAGGCTCATAGAGAGTGAAAGCCTGGTCCAGTGAACTAAGTTAGACATACTTTATCTCTTCTAATGAGGCTGTGACTACAGTTTTCAATGCTGTAAACAAAGTGAACATATGGGGAAGTATATTGAGGTGCTTTATTGAAATCACATTTCTGTACCTGTTTTAGTATTACATTTTCAAAATAGGCCTATGCAGAACAGACTGGGTATGTAAATCATTTGATTAAACATTATACTTAAAACCCAAGTACCAGAAAAATCAGAAGCATGGATGTCAGAATATTGCTTTATTGTTATGAGAGAGGTGATTTGATCTTTCTGAGGAGATACATATTTAGGTTTTAGATCCTGAATAATATTCTCATCTGACCTCTTACTGTTTATCTATTACTGTGATGCTTATTCTCCAGCTAGATGGGTTCTTTTTATCAAGATGTAAAGAGTCACAAATTGAGAGATCAAGAGGAAAAAATCAGTTACCATTGGATTGGCCATCCTACAGGGCCTCTGATGTTACAAAACTATGGAGCCATCATAACAGAAATTCACCAAGAATCTATTTTGTTCTAGGCAACTAAAGAAACCACACAGAATGGAGCACTGGAACTCCACCCTGGGAAGTGGCTTCATATTGTTAGGGATTCTGAATAACACTGGGTTTCCTGGGCTGCTCTGTGCCACAGTCTCAGTCCTGTACACACTAGCCCTCACCAGCAATGGCCTGCTGCTCCTGGTTATCACAATGGATGCCTGGCTCCACGTGCCCATGTACCTCCTGCTCAGGCAGCTCTCTCTCATGGACCTCCTCTTCACGTCTGTTGTCACTCCCAAGGCCATCATAGATTTTCTGCTCAGTGAAAACACCATCTCCTTTGGGGGCTGTGCCCTTCAGATGTTCCTGGCACTGACCCTGGGTGGTGCAGAGGACCTCCTACTGGCCTTCATGGCCTATGACAGGTATGTGGCCATTTGTCATCCTCTGAACTACATGGTCCTCATGAGGCCGAGGGTCTGCTGGCTCATGGTGGCCACATCCTGGGTCCTGGCTTCCTTGAATGCATTATGTCATACCCTATATACCATGCACTTCCCTTTCTGCATGTCCCGGAAAATCAACCACCTACTCTGTGAGATTCCACCTCTGTTGAAGTTGGCCTGTGAAGATGCCTCTAGATATGAACTCATGTTGTATGCGACTGGTGTGACCTTCCTGATTCCACCTCTTGTTGCTATTCTTGCCTCCTACACACTAATCCTACTTACTGTGCTCCACATGCCCTCAAATGAAGGGAGGCAGAAAGCCCTGGTCACCTGCTCGTCCCACCTGACTGTGGTCGGGATGTTCTATGGAGCTGCCACATTCATGTATGTTCTGCCCAGTTCCCTCCACAGCCCCAAGCAAGACAACATCATCTCTGTCTTCTACACGATTGTCACCCCAGCCCTGAACCCCCTCATCTACAGCCTGAGGAATAAAGAAGTCATGGGGGCCTTGAGGAGGGTCCTACGAGAATATATGCTATGAACACAATTCACCATCTTGGGAGAGCTTGTAGCTTGACACCAAAATTCATTCCTCCTCAAAGTCAGAAGTTTTCTGCTAAAAATGAAATACTCATGGCAAAAGCACCATAGTGGAGAGTATATCTTTTAATAGAAAAATGAAGAATGTAGCTTTACTTGTCAAATGCTATTTTAAATTGTCTTTCTGTGAAGTAATTTATGAATATGTATCAGACTGTATTTATGTAATTATTTACTTATTTTTATTGAATTATAGTTGGTTTACAATGTTGTATTGATTTTCTCTATATAGCAAAGTGACTCAGTTATATATATATATATATTCATTTTTATATTCTTTTCCATTATGGCTTATTTCAGGATATTGACTATAACTTCCTATGCTATATAGGAAGACCTTGTTTATTCATTCTGTTTGTAATGGTTTGATTTGCTAGCCCTAAACCCCTAGTCTATCCCTCCTCCTCCTTCCCTCTTCCTTGGCAACCAGAAGTCTGTTGTCTATGTCTGTGCTTCTATTTTGTAAGTAGGTTCCTTTGTGTTACAGTTTAGATCCACATACATGTGATATCCTATGGTAGTCTTCTTTCTGCTTCTACCTTACTTCACTCGGTATGATGATCTCTATCTCTATCTGTGTTCCTGTTGAGCACTTGTGCTTGGCTGCTCCGTCATATCCAACTCTTTGGGACACTTTGGACTGTAGCCCAGCAGGCTCCTCTGTCTGTGGTATCTTTCAGGCAAGAATACTGGGGTGGGTTGCCCCTGCTTTCTCCAGGGGATCTTCCTGACCCAGGGATTGAACTCCTCTCTCCAAAAGTGAAAGTGTTAGTCACTCAGTCACATTCAACTCTTTGTGACCCCATGAACTGTGTAGTTCAACCAGGCTCCTCTGTCCATAGAATTCTCCAGGCAAGAATAATGGAGTGAGTTCAGTTCAGTTCAATTCAGTCACTGAGTCGTGTCCGACTCTTTGCGACCGAGGGAATTGCAGCACGCCAGGCCTCCCTGTCCATCACCAACTCCCGGAGTTCACTCAGACTCACGTCCATTGAGTTGATGATGCCATCCAGCCATCTCATCCTCTGTCGTCCCCTTCTCCTCGTGTCCCAAATCCCTCCCAGCATCAGAGTCTTTTCCAATGAGTCAACTCTTCGCATGAGGTGGCCAAAGTATTGGAGTTTCAGCTTCAGCATCAGTCCTTCCAAAGAACACTGAGGACTGATCTCCTTTAGAATGGACTGGTTGGATCTGCTTGCAGTCCAAGGGACTCTCAAGAGTCTTCTCCAACACCACAGTTCAAAAGCATCGATTCTTCGGCACTCAGCTTTCTTCACAGTCCAACTCTCACATCCATACATGACCACTGGAAAAACCATAGCCTTGACTAGATGGATCTTTGTTGGCAAAGTAATGTCTCTGCTTTTGAATATGCTATCTAGGTT